>CP136064.1:29636716-30236716 GCA_032622095.1 Siphonodentalium dalli
AAACATGTAGATATCCTCAATATATCCAATATAATTTTTGTCCAACTCATAATTTTTCAGTTATTTTTGTGTGTGTTTCTTTATATTTTTGATTTACATGTACATGTAGTTCCAGTTTTCTCATTGACCCCATATTTTGGTTTTTCAATTGGACCTGAAAAGTTTCTGAATTTTTTTTTTCCCGGCTATCAGCAACCCTGAGAGTCTGCCTACTCTTTGACATCACAGTCCTTGAAATTGGCATATTTCTTCTACAGCATTGCTTTAGAATTTCATGAAATTCAACATTGATTTCTTCGGCATTGTCTTTCGCCGTAGCTAAGTTCATTGGTGGAAGTCTTATGGTAGAGAATGCATTCGCTATATACAATGAAGCATCTGTGAGTTTGCTTCTTGGGAACGACCAATTATCATGTAACGACCTTGCACAACTATTGCACACTGCATCATAATTGAGTTGTAAATGTTGCCCCTGGAGACGTTGCGCTCTTCCTTGTTACACACACTTTGCTAGGATAATGGTTGCATTCATACTGCACATTCTACAATAATTGACTTTATGAGCTCTCAAATGAACCCAAAACTCAATGGAAATCAAGTCTTTAGGCCAAGCACAGTAATGCTCTAATTAATTGACTCCTTAACCACAGCAGAATTATGGGTAACTTTTCAGGATTTAGTCTGAGAGCTTTCCGATGAATGGCAACAAGCCATATATCCCTAAATCCTGAAAAGTTACCCATAATTCTGCTGTGGTTAAGGAGTCGATTAATTAGAGCATTACTGTATAGTCATAGTGTAAAGTCAAATGCCTGTTTTGAATTTGTCCAGGAATTTTGCCAAACTAGTGACTTCTTTGCCATGGTAGGGACCTTTAACATGTGCACATTGTTGCACATGGGACAGCCATTAGCGTCAGCTCATGATCCGATGGTGTGCCATGTATAACTTATCTATAAATGCGTGTACCTTTAATTCAGGTACCATACCAGTATATATGGTAAACTCGGTACCCAGTATATATACAGAAGGACGTGGGGTTTTCTTGCTTATTTTATTTAAACTTTCCGACTGATTCTGAAACTGCCTATACAGCAGGGTGCTCTGCCTATCATTAGCTTATGTCAGCTTCCGGTGAGTAAGACATGGTACCTCTTGTCGTGGACTCAAGTGTCCCTGGGCATCCCCCATTTACTCACATATGTGGGTCACACAAAGCCATGCATAGTGTCGTCCCTGGTCATGACATTACGAGAGGAGCGGAGGTACAAAATTCTCCCAGTTCTTTTTTTTCATTTTGTCTGAGACTCTTTTGCTTCTGGAATCATTCTCAGAGCACCGAATGTGGCATGGATGGCTGATTCATGATGCCCATTGTACTGGGAATGCAGATGGTGACACAAAGTACGACCTATACTATATATGCCTGATTTGAACGCTTGACTATGTTGAAGGTGTAGCTCAGAAGTCGGCCCACAAACCAACTGAGCTATCCGCTATCTACTCCTCCTTAACCCTTTGGAGAGTATTTGTGACGTCATATACGTCATGAGTAAATTTAACGTCAACGTCATAGCAATAATTATTAACAAGTTCGGGTCAAAAGGGTCCAATAATTCGGTTTAATTTATGTGCATTTTCTGTTAAATTATCATAATCGATTGCACTTATACATTTGGGACATTATATTAGTCAAAATAACTCCTATACAAATCATTTATAATATCAGATGATTTATTGAAGTTATGTCTACATAAAATAACACTTCCTGAAATGACATATATGTCATTCTACTCGCCAAAGGGTTAAAGGAAGTGTAGCATGCACAGATAGAGATATATGTCCTTCTACATGTACATGTATATAGTCTGCTAAAGTAAGAGTGAACACAGCTTAGTAGGCCAGCTCTTGTTTTATGTTCAGCCTTTTATTGGTCGACCAATCATGTTTCAGTATAATGGCAACACAGCGTATATGACTTACTCTACCAATATTGATACAAACTCCTATTATTATGTGGTTTATGTTATACCACTTGACAGTTTGATTATAAGCAATATTGCATGGCTCGGATGTCAATGATTGCCGATGATAGTAACAATGCTGCTTCGGAAAATTTATGTCGGAACAATGCTGCAAAGAGAAAGCCGGCCCTACGATTACTGATCAATTCTCTTATGATGCGTGGCCAAGATGTTAGCCAATTCTTAGCACTAATAATTCAGAGTCAGGTTCTTTGTCAATATTAGATTGATCTTGTTTGAAGTAAAAAATTGATGCCAGCCTCGGCCACCAGACAAAAAGCTATTACAACAACAATTGGAGTGTTAAGGAAAACATTGTTGATTTCTATTATCAACAGGTTATTAGTATGATATTGTTTTCACTCTCGTATTTCATCCCATTAGGAGTGTACCACCCCCCCCCCCCCCCCCCTTTCGGTACGCGGGATTCAGGGTGTTTTGAAGCCGTACGCGGGATTCATACCCCCGAATTAACTGGTATTCGGGTTCAAGCAAAACATCTTGGACGCATGCAGGTTTTGAATGCGCAAAATAATATGTTGTGCTAGTTATCTGTATGAATGAGTGGGTAGAATAGCTTCTTGGGCATATTCGACCACAAATACTCTACTCCAATATCATGTCAGGTATAATGGATCATAATGTGTCTATGTAACTTCTGTTTGTATCTGTCTGATATTAAAACAGTCAATTTGTATGTCATTTATCGCATATTATTTCTTAACATGTATTCAGGATTCACCCCCCAACATTAACTGGTATTCAGGATTCACCCCCCAAACTTAAAGGTACTCAACCCGTAAAGAGGGTCCCCATCTCAACAGATTCCAACAACAACAATCCGATCAGAGGGTCCTATATTACTATTTCTTTGGCTTTGGGGGTAAAAAATATTTGATTCGAGTCGAGGAACCCATCAAACAAAGCTCAGAGTTATTAGATATTGATTTTTGAAAATTCTTATGTTCTCGAGATGAGTACCAATAACTGCCGTCAATTCGGTAACCTGCTCGAGATATTACGCCAAAATTCTATTCAAACAGACAAGGATGGATAACTCTATAATCAAGTGGGTAAAAATAACGAATTTTTGACATTCTTCTGGGCCAGAAAGAATTCCCGATAATGAAAAATAATAGATTTCTAAAATCGATATCTAACAAATCTGAGCTTTGATGGGTGACTTCCTCGACTCGAATCAAATATTTTTGACCCCCGAAGCCATTGAAATAGTAATTGAGAGGAGTTTTATCGGGTTGAGTACCTTTAACTGGTATTCAGGATGCAGGGGGAGGGGGGGGGGGGGGGTGATACCCTCCATTAGACCATACTGGACATAGCATAGTGGAAGTATGCAAGTCTGAATTTAGTGTGCTGTCATTTACAGAATGAGGTCCCCAGAGGGTGAATTTGGTGATGCTATCCCGCACAGCTGGCTAGCATCACCAAATTCACCCTCTGGGGACCTCATTCTGCATGGCCTCATATGCTATGGGAGACATAGAATCAGATTGAAGTTCCCAAATAGTGAATATCATGATGTACAGCCTAAAAAAGAAATAGAATCTATGTGAATAAGTTTCCATAGAAATTTGATAATAAAGAAATTTTCCAGAAAAGATGAGGCCTAAGCAAAATGGGATCCCCAGAGGGTGAATTTAGTGATGCCAGCCTGCTATGCGAGATAGCGTTACTAAATTCACCCTCTGGGGACCTCATTCTGCAAACTCAGAATTGGAAGTATGATAGCTTGTAATCTGGTCTCGTTCAGCGATGTTAACCCTGTTTTATTGAATGTTTTCTCCAATTCATTATGAACATATTAGTCCGTCAAACCATTTTTGAGACCATACCTAATTTTGTTCTCATTTTTAACAAACCTTTTCTTAACCCTTTGAGTGCCAGGTCCGATTTTTGTATCAACCCATATACCCTGTGCCAATGCATTTTCTTATATATGCGAGTCGACCATAGGTCGCCTCGCATATATAAGAGAATGCTTAACAAGATTTACCTTGACCTTGTAAGCCAGTGCATTCTCTTATATTTGCGAGGCTCCATATAGGAGACTTGACTTACAAGGTCAAGGTAAATCTTGTTAAGCAAATGTATTCTCTTATATATATTTATGAGGCTGGATGTGGGAGGCTTGCATATATAAGATAATGCATTGGCACAGGGTTTTCGCAAAATTTCAGAAACACCAGTCATGAAAAGGTTAAATAGCGATAACACTTTAAATAAACATGTAAACTGCAAAATTTCAGCAAAGTGTTTCAGAAGTACAGTAATGATCTAAGTAATCGACTCCTTAACCACAGCAGAATTATGGGTAACTTTTCAGGATTTAGTCGGAAATATGGCTTGCTGCCATTCATCGGAAAGCTTTCCGACTAATCCTGAAATGTTACCCATAATTCTGCTGTGGTTAAGGAGTCGATTATTTAGGGCATTACTGTACATACTAAGAACAAGACGTTTCTCTTAACCTTTTCTCCAGTTTACTCGGGTGACCTTGACTCCGGTACATTCCACTAAGGCCATGGTTAATTGAGTTTATTTTTAGCGTCATCCAGGATTATGAGCATTAAATTCATTAGTAATTGTTCATAATAGGTTTCTGAAGTTACTTTATATATACATTGTAGTAGAATCTAATTATAATATAACATAAATAGTAAAAAAATATATATTTACGTTCATTTTATGTGAATGAAGCATCTGTCTAGGTCTAAGAGTAAATAAATGTTCCAATCTGAATTGTCACAAGGGACACCCATTGGGACAATGGAAATGTGCATTGTGCTGATATTTAATCAAATTCATTACTATTACAAAAAAGAAAATGCTGCGATTGATGCTAAGCATAACATTAATTAACGATTGCGATGGTTACACTGCCGACATATCTTTAATATATCACATGAAACCCCCTATTATATCATTTAAAAAGTCATTACATATTTCCTTACATCTCACCAGTGACAAAAGCAGCGTGCTTCACATGATACTTGGTATTGCGCCAACAAAATTTAAGCGCGGATTAATACTATTTCGAAAAGCCACGTTTGACCCCAATACCAGACCTGTTCATGTCAAATGATGGTTTCGATATACAATGTATATGGTTCAGTATATGCGACTTGTATGACATGGTATGAGAGGTCGCAGATGTTGTGTTCGCCTGGTGGCTTTTTATAACGGTAATTCGTGCTGGGGGATATTGACCTTCACCTGTGGAGGCTTTTCATGTCTCTGGGCGGCAATGGTTAGTCGTCATTTTTTGGTGTTCCTAAACTCCGTATTTGTGTTAGGTTCACCTAGCTGTGTCGGATTGTTTGACTTACGTTTCTGAGGTGAGCCATACATCGCTGGAGGATGGTGTGGGTGTATTGCGTGTAGCCATATGCTAAGTAGTTGGGGTGATTAATTATAAGATTATAGTTTAGCAAGGGAAGACTAACTGTCTTCGTAAACCGCAGGTCGGTATAGCATGTCGTAAGTTGTGTCTGACCTGTTCGTACCCTCTGGATAAAAATCCTTAGTAGGAACATCCAGTTATATTCTGTGTTTCGCTGGTAACAAATGTTGGTTTCGATATATGGGTCAGTATGTGAGACTTGTATGACATGGCATGAGAAGGCGCAGATTTTGTGGTCATCTTCATTTCTGGTGGCTTTGTATAAAGGTAATTTGTGTTGGGGGATATTGACCTTCACGTGTGGAAGCTTTTCGTGTGTCTGGGCGGGAATGGTTAGTCCTAATTTTTTGGCGTTCCTAAACTGCGTATTTGTGTTAGGTCCACTAGCTGTGTCAGATTGTTCGACTAATGTTTCTGAGGTGAGCCATACATTTCTGGAGGATGAGTACAGTAATGCCCGAAGTATATGACCCTTAAACCACAGCAGTATTATGGGAAATTTTTCAGGAATTAGTAGGAAATATGGCTTGTTGTCATTCACCAGAAAGCCCTCACCGAGAGCTTTCCAATGAATGGCAGCAAGCCATATTTCCGACTAAATCCTGAAATTTCCTATAATTCTCCTGTGGTTTAGAGGTCGATTATTTAAGACATTACTGTATTTGTCAATGAGTATTTAGTATAGAAAGGGTTATATCGGTCAGGTCATCTTTAACTAATGAGGCCGCCACCATTGGAGCCTAATTGCACACTGGGTATTAGTCTTTTTTTCTTATCTGTGATACCTCAATCTGTTATGCAGAACGCAATTATTAGATTTTACGCTTTAATTATTCTGTGGACAATGTTCCCCCAATAAGTTAAGCCAAGATATTACTCTCGTGTTGCATCCGTATCCTTCTGACTGAGTAATTGTCCTCTTGATAGTGTGTGTGTATATATTGATTTTAATTTATCATGGTTCTTTCTTGGCAAATACTTAGGCTGATATATTGTATTGATCATCTGTTTTCGATCACCAGGGAGTACGGTGAAGCGGGTGTAGTGACATCACCAGGGAGTACGGTGAAGCGGGTGTAGTGACATCACCAGGGAGCATGGTGAAGCAGGTGTAGTGACAAGCCTGAGTTTAGTGTGCCTGTCATTGGCAGAATGAGGTCCCCAGAGTGTGAATTTAGTGAAGCGATCCTGCATAGCGGGCTAGCATCACTAAACCTACCATCTGGGGACCTCATTCTGCTTAGGCCTCATCTTTTCGGGAAAGTTTCTTTACCATCAAATTTCTATAGAAACTTCTTCCCATAGATTATATTTCTTTTTTTAGTTTAGTTTCTCTATATCCCCAAATTGGCAGACGACACATTGCATAATCGAGGTTCCCAATGCGTATATATCATAATATTCACCATTTGGGATCTTCAATCTGAGTATATCTCCCATAGCAGTTGAGGCCATGCAGAATGAGGTCTCCAGAGGGTGAATTTGGTGATGCTAGGCTTTCTAGCCCACTATGTGGGATAACATAACTAAATTCACCCTCTGGGGACCTCATTCTGCAAATGACAGGCACACTAAACTCAGGCTTGTCACTACACCTGCCTCACCATGCTCCCTGGTGATGTCACTACACCTGCTTCACACTGCTCCCTGGTGATGTCACTACACCTGCTTCACCGTACTCCATGTTGAACGAAAACAGATGATCAATACAATATATCAGCCTAAGCATTTCGCCAAGAAAGAACCTTGATAAATTAAAAAAAATTTTAAACTTGGCACAGATATTTAGTATCATAGGAACCTGTGCACCTGCGATTATGACGTCTGTCCAACTTTTTTTGGTGGAGTCATCCCCCTTTTTCATAATTTTGTCCGAGCTTTTATTCCTACATTTGTCGGTCAATAGGTTTGGGATTAGGGATAGGGGTTAGGGTTGTGCACCTGCAGTGGGAATCTGTTATTTTATTATTTTAACTTAATGTTTACTGACATGTGAAACATCTTAGTGTTTTAAAAATGTGGGGCGGGGTATCCTTAGTCCCATTAGGGCAGTCACACCTCTAGTTTATGCTCAAAATTGCTAAGTTAGCTCTTACTTAATTAAATGATTAGCTCTACTTAATTAAAGAGCATGCGTCATTGTTTACAAACAAGAGCCTGGGCCTAATATAAAGGTGAAATTGACATGTACGCTTTTGCTCAAACATAGAACTATCGATTGATCAAATGCACATGGCATCATATGTTTTTCGCTTTTGATTGGGACAGTGTGCACACACTGAACACGCATACACCTAGACAGCTCTTGTGTTCTTGGTAGTTGCTGGTTTCATGCTACAGTCAAATAGCAATAGCTACAATGAAATAACAAAATCGTATTTCACTGTAGCCTCAAATAAATACATATGACGATCTACGTTTCGGTAATATTCCACTATTTTATTATTATTATTATTATTATTAACATTTATATAGCGCCTAACCCACAACAGAATTGTGTTCGCAGGCGCTGTTACATAAAAGAGTCGATAAAAGTATATATACAATAAAAACAGATTGGATAAGAAATACGTGAGGGTTAAAATGACTGAATCAAAGAGATACGCGAATCCTAAAAAGATGCTCAAAATACATCTGTAGTTAAAAGTCAGTTTTAGAAATAAAAATCATAAACATCCAATAACGGTAAGATTGAGTCAGTTGACTCCATATGCGATTTTAAAAAGGTGAGTTTTTAAAAGTTTGCGGAATTCCAAAACATCACTAATAAGTTTGAGATCGTCGGGAAGATTGTTCCACAAGGTAGGTGCGGCAACACAGAAAGCTCTATCCCCTAACGTGCGATGACTGGACTCGGGAAGTATAAGAAGTCGTTTACCTTCTGATCTCTTCTATTATAGGCAAGAATATAATAAATTTCCTCTATTTTCTTTCACAGGTGAAATCCTTGGGAGGGTTATTATGGGATTCAGTCTGCCGACACATACAACTGATGGAATGTGATTATTTTGATCTGCTGTTCATCGATGAAGACAGATTACAAGTAAGCAGAAGATTGTTGGTGATCAAGCCTTGAAATAGGGTGTCTGTCATTTGCAGAATGAGGTCCCCAGGGGGTGAATTTGGTGATGCTAGTCTGCTCTGCGTGGTAGCATCACTAAATTCACCCTCTGGGGACCTCATTCTGCAAATGACAGACACACTATTTCAAGGCTTGTTGGTGATCAGACAGGTCTGAAAATATGATGTCAGAATCAGAATGAGGTCCTCAGAGGGTGAATTTAGTGACTATACCTCACAGCAGGCTAGCATCAACAAATTCCCCCTCTGGGGACCTCATTCTGCTTGGGCCTCATTTTCTATGGAAGCTACATGCATCTTTATCATAAAAGTTTTTAGTTTCTTTAGAAACTTCTTTAGAAAATTTCTTTTTCTTGTTTAATTTAGTTTCTCTATATCCCCAATTTGACAAACCGCACAATGCAAAATCGAGGTGACCAGTTGGTGCACATCACCATCTTCTCCATCTGGGAACTTAACCCTTTACCCAACAGAACGGCCCTGTGCCAATGCATTCTCTTATATATGCGAGTCGACCATAGGTCGCCTCGCATATATAAGAGAATGCATTGGCTTAACACATTAAAAATTATAAAATTGTTAAAGAATGTAAGAAAAAATGGTAAAATGTGTTAAAAAATGATTTTTTTAAGGCCAATGCATTCTCTTATATATGCGAGGCGACCTATGGTCGACTCGCATATATAAGAGAATGCATTGGCACAGGGCCGTTCTGTTGGGTAAAGGGTTAAGTTATATAAGAGAATGCATTGGCACAGGGCATAACTGTAACCATCACAATGTGGTCAATGAGCCGGTTCCAATGATATCCATATTTGTATGGTTTTATTGAGACAGACCCAAGATAATTTAGGCTGTTTCAGCTTTATTTGGCCGTTTTTGGCCGGTTTGTTGGGTAAAGGGTTAAATCTGTGTCTATGTTTCCCATAGCTGATGAGGTCACGCAGAATGAGATCATCAGAGGATGAAATTGGTGATGCTAGCCTACTGTGCGTCACTAAATTCACCCTCTGGGGGACCTCATTCTGCAAATGTCTGAAAGTGGCTATTGGGCACAGAGAAGGATCCAGGGATGTTTTGATACCTGTTACAGGTTTGGGCGCCCAAACTATGGAGACCCAAATGTCCCCAAATTCCAAGTGGATAGTATTCAAGTTGGATTTTCCATATTTTCAAGGAATTTTTCTAAAATTCAAACACATGTAATGCATCATCAACCTGCAGATGATATAGTCTATTATATAGAGCCTTTATTTGCACAATCAAGTGTCCAGTACTGAATTTTTTAACATCCAAATTTATATGGGGACATACTCAAATACAGAACAGGGGTCCCCAAAAAATCTCTGGATCCATCCCTGATTGGGCATATTGAAGGCAAAGTGGTTCACACTAAATGTGTGTCAACAGCCACAGCAACATACCTCTCTATAAAACACACTCAGACATTCATTTCTTATATTTATATAGCATTTTCCTTATTAATTATTATAAACTCAGCTGATTTTTTATCTGAAATTTGTCTACAGTTTGGATATTATAGAGTGAAACAATGTAAGTTAGCCCAATATTCTACCTGGGAATAAACAATCGATTAGGCTATTACCATGTAGTTAACCCTTTCCCAACAGAAGGGCCCTGTGCCAATGCATTCTCTTATATATGCGAGTCGACCATAGGTCGCCTCGCATATATAAGAGAATGCATTGGCTTAACACATTAAAAATTATAAAAATAAAAATTATAAAAATGGTAAAAAGTGTTAAAAGTGTTAAAAGTGTTTTTTTAGGCCAATGCATTCTCTTATATATGCGAGGCGACCTATGGTCGACTCGCATATATAAGAGAATGCATTGGCACAGGGCATAACTGTAACCATCACAATGTGGTCAATGAGCCGGTTCCAATGATATCCATATTTGTATGGTTTTATTGAGACAGACCCAAGATAATTTAGGCTGTTGCAGCTTTATTTGGCCGTTTTTGGCCGGTTTGTTGGGTAAAGGGTTAAAAAACATGCCCAATTATTCTATCTACCAGTTTTAGTCATCTAGGTCAACAAGATATGAGGTCGGTTAATGTTATTGTGTTTTATTGGGATATAAAATGCGTGACTCAATTTGCAGTTGACCAATCACCAAACAGGATTTAGTGTAACACACATGGGCTATGTTAATATTGTAAGTTACATCGTATCTCCATCAACATTGTGGGCACATGGAGATTTGTTACCTGGATGCTGAACCAGCGCGGAGCTGAGGGGTTCAAAAACTTAAAAGTTACATCCAGGTTGATCATCTCCATTTGCTCCATAATGTTGTAGGAGGCAATGATTTTGTCACCGCAACAATGGATCTACCACTTCAAATTCAGTGAGATATTTCTTGGATCCTCACATTAACAATTTCATGACAGGAGCTGCACTGGTGTAGCATTAATGATCCTGTGCCAGTGCGTTCTCTTATATATGCAAGTCTCCCATAGTGAGCCTCTCATATATAAGAGAATGCGCTGGTTTACAAGGTCAAGGTAAATATTGTTAGGCCGATGTATTCTCTTATATATGTGAGGCTCCCTATGGGCGACTCGCATATATAAGAGATTGCACTGGCACAGGGTTTTCACAAAATTTCAGGAAGCTTCAATCATGGAAGGGTTAAGGTAGTAACTGACCAACAATGAATTGGACTTTGATGCACTGCTACAAGCTGCAGTTTAGTGACTTGGAATTTATAACTAACAAACACATGTCTAACGATGGAAGCGATTATGTTTTTGCAGGTGAAGATGTGACTTTGCATATTTGTCAATCATTGCATGGAAAAACAGTTCAACAACTTGATATGTTTGCATTTTCATGCACCATGTTGAACTATTGTTGGAGTATGCAGTAGAATAATACTCATTATATGGTAATGTAAAACATTTTACGAAGCCTTCTGGATAAAAAATATTCTCAGGCCATGCAGAGGCACACTTCTGTTTTTAAAAGCATGCCAACTCCATGCAGGGTTTACCACCCTTGATGACTCGGTAATACCGCTGCAACCGGCGACATTTCACCCACATTTGGTGGACTTTCGCGAAAATAAGATATATACTAAGCGAACAGAGCAAAATGCTGCCCTTGTTAAGCACACAATATATCGAAAAAAAATTGTATAAATTTTGAACCTTAAGTTTGAAAAGTCCCACTAAAACCAAAGAACTATATTTCGAAACGGTGTGATTCGGTTCACCGATTATTTTATCAACACAAAAGTCAAAACGCACATGGACGACAATGTCATGACAACACGCATTGGCAAGTCAGACTCAAGAGTTCTAATTTGCTCCAATTTTGATGAGTTGCTTGCGAAAATCGTCAACAAAACTACCGCTCTGATCCTCCATTCTGTCATTAAGTTTTAAGTGCGGGAATCGTTCTCAAAGCACATAGGAAATTTGACTTTGGGGCGATCGGTTTTCGCCATTTTGTTCGGAAAACCCAGCGCTAAATATAGAAACGGAAACTAGTACCCAGCCGGTGACTAAATTCACCCTATGGGGACCTCATTCTGCAAATGGCAGACACACTATTTCAAGGCTTGAATTTTACATTGATAACCTTTGGGAAACGCGTTGTCTCTCAGGTTCTCTTGTACCGATTGGGTAGAAATTTTGCGTGTTGTATTCTAAGTTGTGCCTCAGTACAAAACTTGGGTGCAATCAGACATGGGGATGATATATTTTTAAACGCCCAAAATCGTGACAGATAATCACACAGATACACACAAACACTTGGCTTTTGTATAGTTAGAAGATTACAGTAATGAATTGGAAATCTGAATTGGGAGACGGGTCTTATAAAATATACCGCAATTATTTCGTGCCAATTAAGATTTACTCGAAAATATTAAATGCGAATAAGAAGGATGCTCTCGGGCGTTATGTTATGTTCGTGGGCCTCAGATACGAGAAATTGACTTTGTGTGGTCCTATGCTTTGTATTTGAAAGGTAAAAACTGGGACATGCTTCATCTATATTAGAATTTGTGTTTGTCCTTGCCGTCAATGTTAATTATTTCCAGCTCATATTTCGCTTGATAAAGATGAAAGGAGTTGATACTAATTCTATTCTCCTATGTCAGTTGATATCACATTTTATTAAACACTTTGATAACTGGATACTCACTCATAGGCTGCTACTTAATGCCATTCATTCATATGTAGGAAGAGTCACATGCCCCCTTACCATGACTCAAACGGGGCACAGGGGCACGCACTTAGATACTTGACAACAAGTGCACTCTCAGTTATATTCAGGCTGACACCAAGCCTGAGATTAGTGAACCTGTCAATTGCAGAATGAGATCTCCAGAGGGTGAATTTAGTGACACTATCTCACACAGCGGGCTAGCATCAATTTTCATTTTTCTTTTCTCACAATCACTTCACTTTCTGGCACTCATTATTCGGAATTGGGTACGAAAAGACAACAAATTATTTTCCAACTGGTTTTCCTAAGCCGCCTTTTGATCTATGAGCATGGGTGGTTTACACTCACAAATGGGTAACATCAATCTATCAACAAGGTTTTATTTATTCAGAACCTCTAAATTCCAACTGTACTAATTATTATGTAATCGAGAATTCCATGCTTATCAAGGCCCCAAGCCTTGAAATAGGGTGTCTGTCATTTGCAGAATGAGGTTCCCAGAGGGTGAATTTAGTGATGCTACCCCACATAGCGGGCTAGCATCACCAAATTCACCCTCTGGGAATCTCATTCTGCTGAGGTGTAAGCAGAATGAGGTCCCCAGAGGGTGAATTTGGTGATGCTAGTCCGCTATGCGGGGTAGCATAACTAAATTCACCCTCTGGGGACCTCATTCTGTAAATGACAGACACCCTATTTCAAGGCTTGCTTGTCCGATTAGGTTGGACTGATCAGCCTTGACACAAAAATGAGAATTCTTCTGTACCAATATACAGAAGTATACAGTATACCACAGGTTCTATTTATGATGGGAGGTGTGCTTGTGCAGCATTAACCCTTTACCCAACAGAAGGGCCCTGTGCCAATGCATTCTCTTATATATGCGAGTCGACCATAGGTCGCCTCGCATATATAAGAGAATGCATTGGCTTAACACATTAAAAATTATAAAATTGTTAAAGAATGTAAGAAAAAATGGTAAAAAGTGTTTTTTTAGGCCAATGCATTCTCTTATATATGCGAGGCGACCTATGGTCGACTCGCACATATAAGAGAATGCATTGGCACAGGGCATAACTATAACCATCACAATGTGGTCAATGAGCCGGTTCCAATGATATCCATATTTGTATGGTTTTATTGAGACAGACCCAAGATATTTTAGGCTGTTGAAGCTTTATTTGGCCGGTTTTGGCCGGTTTGTTGGGTAAAGGGTTAAAGATTCTGTGCCAGTCCATTCTCTTATATATGGGAGTCTCCCATATGGAACCTTGCATATATAAGAGAATACACTGGCTTATAAGGTCATGGTAAATATTGTTTGGCCAATGTATTCTCTTATATATGCGAGGCTCACATATATAAGAGAATGCATTGGCATAGGGTTTTTGCAAAATTTTAGGAAGCTACTGTCATGGAAGGGTTAATATTTCTTATACATACTCTCATCATTTATTCATCTCCCAATTTCAGTGCTGGCTTGATCGAGAGAAGCAGATCACCAAACAGTTGCCATCAGTTGACACACCGCTGGTTTTCTGCGTCAAATTCTACACGCCTGATCCAGCACTGTTGGAGGATGAGTTCACTAGGTAAATTGACTGAATAGAGACGAATCAGTTATGTGGTAAAGCAGGTAAAAGGCATGTCTAAGTCAAGCCTTGAAATAGTGTGTCTGTCATTTGTAGAATGAGGTCCCCAGAGGGTGAATTTAGTGACGCTACACCACACAGCAGGCTAGCATTACCAAATTCACCCTCTGGGGACCTTATTCTGCTTAGGCCTCATCTTCTGGGAAATATCTATAGCCTCAAACAAACATTGTTTTTAGTTTCTTTTTCCTTTCTGTTCAGTTTCTTTTTCCTTTATTTCCTTACGAAATTTAAGCAAATGTGTCCAGTATGCAATATAGAGTTTTGAGGAGGACATCAGACAATTTTCCCAAATAACCATTATCACATTGTTGGAATCTTCGCCAAATTTTATCAGCTTCTAGCGGATAAAGACTTCGCGTGGCAGCCAGGGAAAATTCAATTACTTTTGCTAGAATTGCCATTGATAAGGAACGGCAGCAACCATCTCATCTTGGCATTCGGAAGTGAGGTTCATTGTGTATGGTATTGCCTAGGTCCTATATTGTCAAATTTATTGTCAACAAATGTCTTTTCGAACCAAAGGTTTTGAGAGTGAATCTTTCCAATTCGATTTCTGGAATTGCTTCAAATTTAGATTTATGAGCATGCAGTGCCAGGCCAGCTTGAGTTTAGTTTGCCTGTCATTTGCAGAATGAGGTCCCCAGAGTGTGAATTTAGTGACGCTATCCCGCATAGTGGGCTAGCATCACCAAATTCACTCTCTTGGGACCTCATTCTGCATGGCCTCATCTACTATGGGAGACACAGCCTCAGATTAAGTTCCCAAATGGTGAATATTGTGATATACACCCATTGGGAACCTCGATTATACAATGTGTCTTCTGCCAAATTGGAGATATTGAGAAACAAAACTAAAAAAGAAATAGAATCTATGTGAATAAAGAAACTTTCTAGAGAAGATGAGGCCTAAGCAGAAAGGTCCCCAGAGGGTGAATTTAGTGATGCTAGCCTGCTATGCACACTAAACTCAGACTTGGTGCCAGGTACATGGGAGTCATGTGTGGATTAACCCTTTCTTTTCTAAATGGATTTTTCCTCGGTTATAATAGTATACATTGGAAGGGTCTATTATTCGTCTGGAGGGGTTTTCAGGAAAAATAAGCAGATGACAGATAATAAAAGTACAGAAGGAGTCCTATATATTGATCAGAAATGTTCAGATAATATGTTATAATCTATGGTCGTTTGTTGAATTTATTATCTGAACATTTCCTATGAGATAACTACTCATCAACGATTATTTAATATTGAAAGGGTTACAGTAATTAAAGTGTGTTGTATAATTTGTTTCTTTTTAAAAGTATGTTGAGATTCGCTCGTAGAATATATACATGTCGCCACAACAAAATCTATTGTCAATGACTTTACCTTTCAATATGTTAGGTGAAATGTTCCACGTCAAAATGGGCAAAAGAATAAATCAGCTGAGTTATCACAAAAGAGACTTGGAATATCCATTTAACATTTAGTAGTACATCTCTTCTCAATGCATTTTGGTGTGAAATAAGCTATATTTTTGTATATCAGTAAAGGCCTTGAAATAGTTTGTCTGTCATTTGCAGAATGAGGTCCCCAGAGGGTGAATTTAGTGATGCTACCCCCGCATAGCGGGCTAGCATCACCAAATTCACCCTCTGGGGACCTCATTCTGCTTACACCTCAGCAGAATGAGGTTCCCAGAGGGTGAATTTGGTGATGCTAGCCCGCTATGCGGGGTAGCATCACTAAATTCACCCTCTGGGGACCTCATTCTGCAAATGACAGACACCCTATTTCAAGGCTTGCATGGGGACCTTATTCTGCTTAGTCCTCAACCTTACGTCAGTTTCAGACAGTTTCTGCTTTGGAATTATTTATATTGTATCTGCAAATGTTGATTTTTTCCATTTAACATCGCAGTGATCTAGTCACAATTTTGAGTTGAAAAAGGTCCTACAATTTACTGTAGGAGTTTAATTAAAAGGCATTATAATCATAATACAACATATGTGTCTCAATGTTTAATCAACGTAGCATTATTATCTTGTGTCGTTTCCTCGTCCCTGTAGTAAGTTTTTCTGCCCATGCTGCCACTCCCTTCCCCCTCCTTCCCTGCAAGAAAACTCAATCAATTCTCTGAAATGCTCAGGTTGACTTTATATATTTGTGTACTGAGTGAACATTCAAAGTTGAACAATTCCCACCAATGGTGGTGTACCGGTGTAACACGTCATCTTCCCCCCCAGGATATCTTCCCCCCCACCCTGGATATCTTCCCCCCCCCCCCATGTACGACTAAAAAATAATTTCACTCATATGATATCGTTTGGTTCCGAAATGGCCAGGAAAATGTTTTTGGAGATTAAAAAAAAAAATTTTTTTTTTTTTTTTTTATTTAAAAAAAAAAAGTGACAAAATTAGTTTTTTCACGAATTTGATTGTCTGTTCATGAAATGACCAGAAAAATGTTTTTTTTTAATTCAAATTTTTTCTTTGCTTTCAAACGTCCAGGCTTGGATATTCCACCCCCCACCCCGCACCTACATGACAAAAAAATCATATTATGGTTTTATCGCTTATTTTGCTTTATATAGTAATGAAACAGCGAGAAATTAGCTTCTCCAAGAGAAAGTTGTTTGAGTCAGGGTTTGGGGTGGGGGGGGGGTGGGGGGAGATGTCCAGGTCAGGATATCCCCACCCCCCCCCCCCCACCCAGCACCTACATGACAAAAAAATAATCTTATGGTTTTATCGCTCGTTTTGCTTTATATAGTCATGAAACAGCGAGAAATTAACTTCTTCTGAGAACAAGTTGTTTGAGTCAGGGTTTGGTGTGGGGGGGGGGGGGGAGATGTCCAGGTCAGGATATCTCCCCCCCCCCCCCCCCACCCAGCACCTACATGACAAAAAATTAATCTTATGGTTTTATCGCTCGTTTTGCTTCATAAAGTCATGAAACAGCGAGAAATTAACTTCTTCTGACAACAAGTTGTTTGAGTCAGGGTTTGGGGTGGGGGGGGAAATGTCCAGGTCAGGATATCTCCCCCCCCCCCCCACCCAGCACCTACATGACAAAAAAAAATAATCTTATGGTTTTATCGCTCGTTTTGCTTCATATAGTCATGAAACAGGGAGAAATTAACTTCTTCTGACAACAAGTTGTTTGAGTCAGGGTTTGGGGTGGGGGGGGAAATGTCCAGGTCAGGATATTTCCCCCCCCCCCCCCCCCCCGCCCCACCCAGCACCTACATGACAAAAAAATAATCTTATGGTTTTATCGCTTGTTTTGCTTTATATAGTCATGAGACAGCGAGAAATTAACTTCTTCTGAGAACAAGTTGTTTGAGTCAGGGTTTGGGGTGGGGGGGAAAATGTCCAGGTCAGGATATTTCCCCCCCCCCCCCCCCCCCCACCCAGCACCTACATGACAAAAAAATAATCTTATGGTTTTATCGCTCGTTTTGCTTTATATAGTCATGAAACAGCGAGAAATTAACTTCTTCTGACAACAAGTTGTTTGAGTCAGGGTTTGGGGTGGGGGGGAAGATGTCCAGGTCAGGATATCTTCCCCCCCCCCCACCCAGCACCTACATGACAAAAAAATAATCTTATGGTTTTATCGCTCGTTTTGCTTTATATAGTCATGAAACAGCGAGAAATTAACTTCTTCTGACAACAAGTTGTTTGAGTCAGGGTTTGGGGTGGGGGGGGGAAGATGTCCAGGTCAGGATATCTCCCCCCCCCCCCCCCCCCCCACCAGCACCTACATGACAAAAAAATAATCTTATGGTTTTATCGCTCGTTTTGCTTTATATAGTCATGAGACAGCGAGAAATTAACTTCTTCTGAGAACAAGTTGTTTGAGTCAGGGTTTGGGGTGGGGGGGGAAATGTCCAGGTCAGGATATTTCCCCCCCCCCCCCACCCAGCACCTACATGACAAAAAAATAATCTTATGGTTTTATCGCTCGTTTTGCTTTATATAGTCATGAAACAGCGAGAAATTAACTTCTTCTGACAACAAGTTGTTTGAGTCAGGGTTTGGGGTGGGGGGGAAGATGTCCAGGTCAGGATATCTTCCCCCCCCCCCCCCCCCCCCCCCCCCCGACCCAGCACCTACATGACAAAAAAATAATTTTATGGTTTTATCGCTCGTTTTGCTTTATATAGTCATGAAACAGCGAGAAATTAACTTCTTCTGACAACAAGTTGTTTGAGTCAGGGTTTGGGGTGGGGGGGGGGGGAGATGTCCAGGTCAGGATATCTCCCCCCCCCCCCCCCCACCAGCACCTACATGACAAAAAAATAATCTTATGGTTTTATCGCTCGTTTTGCTTTATATAGTCATGAAACAGCGAGAAATTAACTTCTTCTGACAACAAGAAAAAAAGACAATCAAATTCGTGAAAACAATAATTTTGTCACTTTTTTTTTTTAAATAACAAATTTTTTTTTTTTTTTTTTTTTTAATCTCAAAAAACATTTTTCTGGCCATTTCAGAACCAAACGATATCAAATGAGTTAAATTATTTTTTAGTCGTACATGGGGGGGGGGAAGATATCCAGGGTGGGGGGGAAGATATCCAGGGGGGGAAGATATCCTGTTACACCGGTTTAAGGATGACCACCATAACATTTCATTGGTATCTGAACATTTGAATGGTAGAAAACTAAATTTATTAGTCGAGTTTTTTTCCAAAACTCGACTTATAGTTTGATGAGGGGCGGCGGGCGGGCGGGCGGGCGGGCGGGCGGGCGGGCGTGCGGCGTGTTTTGCTTATAACTCAACCGTTTATTGACGGATTTTGGTGTGTGAGTACATATCCATGCTCGTAAGCTGCAGACAGAAAATCGGGTTCGTCCGCACATTTATTACAGAGTTATGGCCCTTTGAATTTTCAGCTCGTTAGCGCGATGACTTCAACAAACGTTATCCGATTTGATTGAAATTTGGTAAATAGGTGTCTCCCAAGAATATCTCGGATGAGTTCGAAAACCGACCTCGTCCGATAAAATTTGATAGAGTTATGGCCCTTAATTAGTCATTTTTCACGAATTTTCAGCTCGTTAGCGCGATAACTTCAACAAACGTTATCCGATTTGGTTGAAATTTGGTATATAGGTGTCTCCCAAGAATATCTCGGATGAGTTCGAAAACCGGCCTGGTCCGATAAAATTTGATAGAGTTATGGCCCTTAATTAGTCATTTTTCACGAATTTTTAGCTTGTTAGCGCGATAACTTCAACAAACGTTATCCGATTTGATTGAAATTTGGTATATAGGTGTCTCCCAAGAATATCTCGGATGAGTTCGAAAACCGGCCTCGTCCGATAAAATTTGATAGAGTTATGGCCCTTAATTAGTCATTTTTCACGAATTTTCAGCTCGTTAGCGCGACAACTTCAACAAACGTTATCCGATTTGATTGAAATTTGGTATATAGGTGTCTCCCAAGAATATCTCGGATGAGTTCGAAAACCGGACTCGTCCGATAAAATTTGATAGAGTTATGGCCCTTAATTAGTCATTTTTCACGAATTTTCAGCTCGTTAGCGCGATAACTTCAACAAACGTTATCCGATTTGATTGAAATTTGGTATATAGGTGTCTCCCAAGAATATCTCGGATGAGTTCGAAAACCGGCCTCGTCCGATAAAATTTGATAGAGTTATGGCCCTTAATTAGTCATTTTTCACGAATTTTCAGCTCGTTAGCGCGACAACTTCAACAAACGTTATCCGATTTGATTGAAATTTGGTATATAGGTGTCTCCCAAGAATATCTCGGATGAGTTCGAAAACCGGACTCGTCCGATAAAATTTGATAGAGTTATGGTCCTTAAGTAGTCATTTTGTACGAATTTTGAGCTCGTTAGCGCGATAACTTCAACAAACGTCATCCGATTCAACTAAAATTTGGTATATAAGTGTCTTCCAATAATATCCTGGACGAGTTCGAAAACTGGCCTGGTCCGATAAAATTTGATCGAGTTATGGCCCTTAATTAGTCATTTTTTGTGAATTTTTAGCTCGTTAGCGCGATAACTTCAACAAACGTCCTCCGATTTGTTTAAAATTTGGAATAGACATACTTGCCAAGAATATTTCGGACGAGTTCGAAAACCAGCCTGGCCCGATAAAATTTCATGGAGTTATGGCCCTTAATTAGTCATTTTTCGATTTTACCTATTAATTAGTCTACCGATACTGATGCACACCAATTGGCGGTAGCCACCGGCGGTAAGCCACCGAAAACGAGACACAGCATCTCTGATGCCACCTCTTGTGTAAATGTTGTCGCAATTATAATATATAATCCTGATAGTTTTATTTTATTTTCTGCTGAAAACTCTACAAACGTGAAAACAAAAGGGTGGTTGGACCTGTCCAAAAATGGTCCAATCCTAATTCCTAAAGAGGAAGCCTGACGAGCTGTTTACGATATTGCTCTTTGAAAAACACTTAGCCAATTTGAGAAGGCTCTTGTCTTGAAATAGAACCTAAATCAGCCACATGAAAGTTAATTATCTAACCAATATCTATAACCAATATAAGAATGACAAGGGTTTCATTTAAACATTTTGTTCGTCTTGTAGTCCAAAACCTTTATACTAAGCTTGAAGCACCAGTTTGAACAGAAATGCTCAAAGTCCAAGGCACCTTTTATTGAGCTCCTAAATCCAAGGTCGCAGATAATACCAGCATAGGAATACGCTATCAGGATGATATCGGCCTCTGGGGGATTGACTGCTATTAACTAGGAAGCCTCTTCGTATCTCTACAACGTGTGGATGATAACCATGGCCCCAGGGGGCGCCGCTCATTGAACATAACTCCGTTGCTCTTTGAAGCGAACTGGGACTCTGAAATTTAATTTAAGCATGGCTACTGTCATTTTGATGAACACCATTCCATGGCAAATATTTGCGATTTGTGATTGAATATGGAAAAAATAATAACGATTCGCTGGCGGAAATTGTCGAACTCTTATCAAGTGGAAGGGCTTATAATTGGATTTGACATTTCTATTCTCATTGAGATGATATTTGAGCGAGGTCATTTGTTGCCACTGACAAGCGACTGATGGCTGATGCTGTACAGAACTGTTATTATACCTGCAGTAACTTTAGACATTTGTTAGCAATTTTAGAAGTTTTTAATTTAAATTTATACTTTTGTTTAAGGGTCAGACGCACGTTTTGCCAAAATTTCCTGGTATTTTAAAATGGATTTTCTTAAAATATGTCAGGAAATTCTTTGTGAAATTTGGTACAAGTGGTTATTGTGACACAATATTTAAGAACCTCTGATCCATTGGGAATTATAACCTAATTTACTTTACATTATGGAATGAAAAATATTTAAAATTTCACTGTTTTTAGGTCCCAAGAACTTCTATAAAATAGATTTTTTTTCAAAAGTGCAGTTCATATATCCATGATATTATACTGAAGATCATGAGAGGAGACTTAATTATTCTTGATTTGTGAAATTTAATGATTATTTTCATTTAGAACAAATAATTTCAAATAATTGTCATCTCTTAATAATTTCTCGGATTCTATACACAGTGAAGATGATTATTTGTGAAATTCCAGATTTTTCACCAGATAGATCCAAAGAAATTCTTTGTTGAAAATCTCTTGCCATTTTTTGCAAGATTTATGCAAAACTTGCATCTCCCCCTTAACTTGAACCTATGGTGGCTCTGTAGATGTAAACCCTTGCTTTAACCCTTTCTATAAGCACGGTGGGGAATCAAGTGGTTTCGAGTTTGGTGAGTACCACACATTCAAAATGGCCCGAGGAGAATGCAAACCCACACAAACATAATATATGAGGGACTGACACAAAAGATAGCATATTGGCTGTTATGAGCATATGCTAGTTTATTTTTAAAATAAGTTGATACCTTATTTGTTCGGAAATAGTTTTCTTTAACATTCTGACCAAAGTTGCCAGTCGCATGTTCGTGGAATACACATTTTAGGAGAATCCTTCGACTGACAACTTTGGTCAGAATGTGAATACTATGTAATATTTTATTATCCTAGTTTATTACATATTTCCTTGTTTCTGGTCGTGTTTGCAAATGCTTCGGCCATTTTGAATGCGTGATAATAAATGGATATTCTCACTCAGTTAAATCAAAATGAATATCAACCTCGCATATACTAGTATAAGAGAATGTACTGGCTTACAAGGTCAAGGTTAATATTGTTAGGCCATGTATTCTCTTATATATGTGAGGCTCACTATGTATAAGAGAATGCTTTGGCACAGGGTTTTTGCAAAATTTCAGGAAGCTCCTGTCATGGAAGGGTCAACAGAAGCCCCTAGTTGTCTGGGGGTCTGTGACTCAATTATTTTATTTAGCTGGATTCTATATATGAAACCCCACATTTAAAAGACTGCGGCTTATCTGCACTTATTATTTTCTCCATACAGTGACAGTCTAATGACATACAGGGGTGGGGTGGGTATGGTTGTGTAACTTGTGTATTAAAGCAGTACTGATTTATGTCATGCCTGGAAGTAACTGTTAACTGCGTATGTAGCACAATTCCGTTGCGGCGTCCTCTGCTACTGTGCTAGATACATTTCCGAAACGGTTGGCGGTTACGTATATAATATAAACTATTAATTTGTTTCATTATTTCTACAATTCTTTATTGAAAATGTCCAGGTTATACACGGCAGTAATTGTGACTGCATCCCCGTCCCCCCAGGGTCCCCCACAAAAGCTCAAATATCTCCCACTGTCTACCTACCGGTATGTCCTCGTTAACTTCATTGTAACTTTGTAAGTGCACACCTTTCGCCACAATTTTACCGATTAATGTGATGCACGTGACCTGCCGAAATACGTAGTGGCGGCTTGGGAGTCACTATCGAGATTAGCTTTACTTCATGCAATTTTGCACAGTTACTGTCACGTCGTGTATGCAGTTTGCTCTAACTTTGCCAGAAACATCGGCAATATGGGCACTTGGCAGTACTTAATAATAAGGGCCTGTTAAAAACTACATCGGGACGAATGAGACTATAAGGGCATGAGTATTCCTTGTTCTATACGAAATAAAACAGTGTAAAACACGGAGCATCGACAGTTTATAACTGTCTTCAAAATGGATGTAAAGAAGTCATCTTAATTTCGCATTTATCAATTGTTTAACTGGATGTAATACAGGGCGCATATATTACCGATTAATCGACTAACCGTCGATTATAGCTGCCGATTAGTCGATTATGAAAACTCATAGTCGTGGCAACCCTAAGGCTAACCTTGAAATAACTGGCCTGTCATGGTCAGTGACAGGTTGAAACCTACTGACAATTTGA
Organism: Siphonodentalium dalli; assembly: GCA_032622095.1. Classification (NCBI taxonomy): domain Eukaryota; kingdom Metazoa; phylum Mollusca; class Scaphopoda; order Gadilida; family Siphonodentaliidae; genus Siphonodentalium; species Siphonodentalium dalli. The sequence continues at coordinate 29,660,416 of CP136064.1, forward strand.
ATATGACAGGGTGAAATACTTTTGTACCTGCCATCATGACAGACCCTAATTTAATTGATCAATAAAAATGCCAAAAGCAACCAGTATTAAATCAAGATTTATCTAGAGATCTGAAGTAAACTGCAACGAATCCTGCATTTGAGGCTCGAATCAATTCTCGAATCGAATCAGGTAAATTATTTCACATCGAATCGAATCTCGAATCGTCAGTTATTAACCCTTTTTTTATAGATTTTTTTGGGTTGAATTTTTTTTAGGTATGCTTAAGCATGCTATAGCAAATTTTAAAACAAACTGGATAAAACCTTAGGGGCATGTTATAACTCAAAACTATCACCAAGTATTCATAGTAATAATTTTGATGCCCATGAAAAACGTAAGATTCACTGGCACTAAACCTACACAATAAGTCTGTTAAAGAATATAAGAAAAAATTATTAAAATTGTAAAAAATTGTAAAAAATAATAACAAATGATGAAAAATTGTTAGGCCAATGCATATATAAGAGAATGCATTGGCACAGGGTATATGGGTTGATACAAAAATCGGACCTGGCACTCAAAGGGTTAAAATCCTAACAATAAGATTTGAGCAATTGGATATCTGAGGACAATATGTGACCCACCATATCAAATCCAGTCGTAAGTTGGGATTTTTTTTACCCTGTGCCAATGCATTCTCTTAAATATGCGAGTCGACCATAGGTCGCCTCGCATATATAAGAGAATGCATTGGCCTAACAATTTTTTACAATTTTAATAATTTGTTCTTGTATTCTTTAACAATTTTATAATTTCACCCATACAGAGCCCCAGACAAACATGAGCAGACGACACTCTTCTATATGCTTCTATATATGTGTGGGGCTCCCTGCAGGGTAATGGATGTTTTTTATTTTATGTCCTAAAAATTGTCAGAAACATTTATTTAAAAAAAATGATAAAAAATTGTTAGGCCAATGCATTCTCTTATATATGCGAGGCGACCTATGGTTGACTCGGATATATAAGAGAATGCATTGGCACAGGGTAAAAAAACCGACATCTTATCCAGCATATTTTTTACGAACTTACATACATTGGAATTCTCGTATGGTGCGAAGTCTTCAATCCTGACTGGGATAAGTATTACTGTATTAGGTATACAACTGGCTGCGTTCACGTTTTAACATTACTTTGTTTCATGCATTATATCATAAAAGTAGCCACCATTAATCACCGCAGGTTAAAATTTCCAAATGTCTAAATGAATCACGATACACATATCATATCATGAGAGAAAAAAAAGGGATATATATCTCATAGTAGCAAGGGTGTATCGTTTCAGCCCTCATCCAGATACAGAACACTCTTGATGTGTCTCAACTAAATGCATGTCAATCAAATCAAATTTTGTAATTCTACGATAATTCAGCTTGTTGCATTCCTTAATCTACTAAAACTACCAGACGTCACATACATTGCTGAGACGCTATTATTTTCATTGAGTGAGAAACCTGTTGGAATGATGTGATTTCATCCCTGTAGGGACAAGCAAATTTACGGGCCATTTAAAGGACATTTTCCTAGACAGGATTAATCCATATCTGTCTACTTGATCGCGGACAGCAGATTTGTTACTCTTACTTGAACAGATTGTGGTATCTCTTGAGGTATTGTTTTATCATCTGCGTTGTTTCTTTTTGAGGAGGAATGTCATCGGCGTAAATGCCACGGAGAAGAATTGGTCTAGACTGAGTGTATCGGGATATTACCCCTTTGACAGCTCTGCACTCGTTTATGAATTATTACTTAACCCTTTATTTATTATAATAATACTTTATTATAATACTTTAATAATAATAACAATAATAACAGCATACCATATTACAATGATGTTAGCTATAATAAACAAAATATAAGAAAAGAAAAGAAAAAACTAATACCGAATTATTCAGTGGATGAATATGACATTGTGGATATGCATACATATAATAATAGAGAAGAAAACAATTTCTATAGAAACCTCTTCACATAGATTCTATTTATATTTTAGGTTAGTTTCTCTGTATTCCCAATTTGGCAGACGACACATTGCATAATCGAGGTTCCCAATGGGTGTACATCACAATATACACCATTTGGGAACTTCAATCTGAGTATGTCTCCCATAGCAGAAGAGGCCATGCAGAATGAGGTCCCCAGAGGGTGAATTTGGTGATGCTAGCCCACTATGCGGGACAGTGTCACCTCATTCTGCAAATGACACGCACACTAAACTCAGGCTTGTCTAGAGAAAATCTTGAATAAAGACGGGTTAATTCTCCCATGAGACTTTGATTATGTTGAATTTGATTCAGACTTTCAATGCTGACATGTATAAAATTAACCACAAATAGACAAGTCATCATTTATCAGATCAAGTTAGACACATGTCTATCTTATGGCTGTTAGTTGGCTAATCATCTGTGCTAAATAAGCACCCTGTCAATCAAATGGTTGCCAACGGTGACAAGAGATCCCTGGAGAGACATTCTGAGTACTATAAATACAGCTGTACTTGTATGACTAATGCGTCTGGATTGGTCTCTGTATTACGTTAACTAATTGAAAGTCAATGACAAATGACATAGCATCGATGTAATGTCATTTTGGGAAAAAAATCTGATCATTTCGGGACTTCCTGTTCGTTTTAGTTTCTGTGTGGTGTCAAGGTATCCAGTCTAACTGACGATCAATAAGATCAGATGTGGTATTCACCGATAATTGTCTTCTGTCGGTGATGGATCCATAATTTACTATCTAAGGGGTCATTATAACCCAATGCATTCTCTTATATATGCGAGTCGACCATAGGTCGCCTCGCATATATAAGAGAATGCATTGGCCTAACAATTTTAATATTTTTTTCTTGTATTCTTTAACAATTTTATAATTTCACTCATACAGAGCCCCAGACAAACATGAGCAGACAACACTCTTCTATATGCTTCTATATATGTGTGGGGCTCCCTGCAGGGTAATGGATGTTTTTTATTTTATGTCCTAAAAATTGTAAGAAACATTTATTTTAAAAAAATGATAAAAAATTGTTAGGCCAATGCATTCTCTTATATATGCGAGGCGACCTATGGTAAATACCGACTTACGACTGGATTTGATATGGTATTCACCGATAATTGTCTTCTGTCAGTGATGGATCTATAATTTAGTATATAAGGGGTCATTCTTCCCCTGTCCTTCTCATTATCTATCCACCATTGATTTATATACCCAAGACTGGATATACTTTGTCTGATATTTGCAGAATGAGGTCCCCAGAGGGTGAATTTAGTTACGATATCCCGCACAGCAGGCTAGCATTATCAAATTCACCCTCTGGGGGCCTTATTCTGCTTTAAGACTCATCTTCTGGGAAGTATCTATGGTCTCAATTAACATTGCTTTTAGTTACTTTTTCCTTTCTGTTCAGTTTCTATATCCCCTAATTTGCAGAAGATATATTGCATAATTGAGGTGACTGATGAGTGAACATAACCGACTTCAACTGGGGAACTTCAATCTGATTGTAGGTTTCCCATAGCATTTGAGGCCTAAGCAGAATGAGGTCCGCAGAGGGTGAATTTAGTGATGCTAGCCCACTGTACGGGATAATGTCACTAAATTCACCACCTGGGGACCTCCTTCTGCAAATGAAAGACAAACTATTTGCATCCTTACTTGTTTCCAGTTTACCATAGGTCCATTGACCAGATCAACTCCAGAGCTCTGATTATTGATTTCCAGTTTATAATTTATAAGTTGTGTTGACCATTGGTAAACGATTGTCATATAGGGTAGTAGATAGTAGTAGAAAGGTAGACTTAATAGAGGGTAGTAGAGAGGTAGACTTGATGAGTCATATTTATTGGAGGGAAATGTTCAGGTAATAAGTTCAACAAACAAACTTATTATCTGAACAATTCTTGAGGGATAACAACTCGTCTATGAGCATTTAGTATAGGAATGGTTAAAGCCTTTACATTTATGCAAGTTTATAGCGTTTTCATTTTTTCTCATTTCAGGTACTTGTTTGCTCTGCAAGTAAAGCGAGATCTAATAACTGGTGCTATGCCGTGCACTGATAACACGGCCGCGTTGTTAGCATCTCACATAGTCCAAGGTAAGCCAATCCATTAGAGCTGCAATGATTCATTGTTAATTCAGTGTATCACACTACACTTTCTAATAATACGTGTATCGTATCGTGTAATGTCTGACGATGGGCTATTGTAAAAAAGCAAAATCTCCAATTACTCTCAAGTTTACATGTATTCTATGTATATTTGACTGATACATGTACATGTATAGCCAAAAATTTAACTCTGATATTTTCTGATAACTCAAGTGGGTATTCATTTGGAAACACTAATTTACTGTATCGTGATATGTATCATATCGTTGATCATGTATCGTGATTCGTAGCGTATCGTGACTATGTGTATCTTCGCATCGTTGGTTTCTGAATTACGTTGTTGGATGTTTTGGCTGTTTATACATGTGACATGTTACTTCATTTGTTTATCCCTTTACCCAACAGAACGGCCCTGTGCCAATGCATTCTCTTATATATGCGAGTCGACCATAGGTCGCCTCGAATATATAAGAGAATGCATTGGCTTAACACATTAAAAATTATAAAATTGTTAAAGAATGTAAGAAAAAATGGTAAAAAAAGATTTTTTTTAGGCCAATGCATTCTCTTATATATGCGAGGCGACCTATGGTCGACTCGCATATATAAGAGAATGCATCGGCACAGGGCATAACTGTAACTATCACAATGTGGTCAAGGAGCCGGTTCCAATGATATCCATATTTGTATGGTTCTATTGAGACAGACCGAAGATATTTTAGGCTGTTGAAGCTTTATTTGGCCGGTTTTGGCCGGTTTGTTGGGTAAAGGGTTAAAGGGACTCGAGGCCTGTCAAGTAGGGCTGTAACAATACACTTAGCCATGGCGCGATATGAATCATGATACAAGATCAACGATACGATAGATATCACAATTCACTAAATTAGTGTTCCCAAATAAATACCACCTGAATATCAGAACCAACAAGTTTATAACTGGAGGTAGAGTTGATTTTAAACTAAAGTGTAGTTTTAATTGTTAGCTAGATGAGTTAAAGGTACTCAACCCGATAAAACTCCTCTCAATTACTATTTCAATGGCTTCGGGGGTCAAAAATATTTGATTCGAGTCGAGGAAGTCACCCATCAAAGCTCAGATTTGTTAGATATCGATTTTAGAAATCTATTATTTTTCATTATCGGGAATTCTTTCTGGCCCAGTACGTAGTCAATTATTACCACTTGATTATAGAGTTATCCATCCTTGTCTGTTTGAATAGAATTTTGGCGTAAAATCTCGAGCATGTTACCAAATTGACGGCAGTTATAAGTACTCATCTCGAGAACATAAGAATTTTCAAAAATCAATATCTAATAACTCTGAGCTTTGTTTGATGGGTTCCTCGACTCGAATCAAATATTTTTTACCCCCAAAGCCAAAGAAATAGTAATATAGGACCCTCTGATCGGATTGTTGTTGTTGGAATCTGTTGAGATGGGGACCCTCTTTACGGGTTGAGTACCTTTAAATATACATAATATGCTTGTAAACTTGAGAGAACATTGCACGTTTTGCTTTTTTTCTCATGCTCATCTTCAGAAATTAATTATCATTTGACTGTGTATCTCCGTGGTCCGGTGGTTAGCGCGTCGGACTTGTGTCGCTGTCAACACATCGGCATGCGTTCGCGCCTCCAGCTGGCCAAAGTGAGTTTCACACAACAGTGGCTTGTCCGAAAATCAATTAGCGGGCAATTGTGAGATCGCACGCTGTTCGAATTTCGCGCCAAGTTATGACCCCTGAGCAAGGTCACTTGTACTGTGTCTGTTTCGCTCCACCCAAGCGTTAAACCGGGTACCCGATTATGAGCAGTGAAAGATCTTGTCAGTATGCTAGTCACATTGTGACTGTACCTCCCCCTGTCCCCGGGGAGCAGTAGATGGATTACTGAATGTTCAGGCTCATCGGGGTAATAATTGTCCAGCGCCTAGGGCCCACCATCACGGGGATAGGCGCGTTACAAGAATAATTATTATTATTATCTCGATACGTTGAATTCAAAAGTGAATTGTTACAGCCCTACAGCGAAGTGAGTTCATGTAAAACAACTATCATCAACAAGTACATGAAAAATATATTGAATTTGTTCTTAATTCCATTATTAATAACTCTTCAATACTGAAATTTCACATGTCAAAACCATCTACTATATATTTTGGGACTTCTGTCTGTCTGTTTGTTGTTTGTCTGTTAGCTATGGCCGGGAAAACTGCCAGGCGGATTTAGCCCAAACTTCCTATCTAAGGTTAAAAACCTACGGGCAGTGTTTACCGTCGTTTTGGAGAAGCTGAGAGCACCCATTCTCCACTCCCAGTCACAAAAATTACCGCCATTGGCACGGTGGGGTTAATCGCGTTGATAGTTAAAGAGCGTTCGTATCCGCAGTGTCGTTGATAAAGAGCGTATGTGTGTAATGTGATTCTTACAATGGGTCCACACGTGAGCGTGACCTTATCCTGACATGAGCGTGTTGTGTGATTCTTACGTACTTAGGACTTCCTAGGAACGGGGCAGATTTTAATTGGGTCAGTTTTTTCGCCCGAGGTGATCTTCACCTTGAAACGGGTACCCACAAATTATATATATGTGTGTGTCCTTTATAGACTCGAACCGATTGAGCTTAAACTTGCTACCCACGGAAAGTGTCATGGACGGGTTAAATTGTCGGGGGAGTGTTTTGGACGGGTCAAATCATTACCCCGACCTGACCTTGACCTTCAAAATGGTCAATTCAAGGCCAAAGCCCGGACGAAGTCGGGTCACCTGCTAGTTGTTTATATTAACATTACTGTAACAGTACTTGTTTGGGATATGGGATAAACTGTAACACCATTATTAGTATTTTAAATACTTGAGGTGACCTCGTAACTCAAGACTATTTAAGATTCTATAGCACACATAGCATGTTATAGTAAATTTGTCATCAACTGTTTCTGTTATAACTCATAACCTTAATCGACACGAGAGTTATTTCTTATAATTTAATCCCGGTATTAGTCCAAATATATTTCGTTAAAATTCATACATGCTTCACTATCAACAATTATGTCTTGGGAACAACCCCTGTCAATCATGCATCCAGTTAAAGAGAATCATTTTCATTGGTCGCCCAATTGCAATCAACGGTGTGGTTGGAATTCAAACCCCTGTCGATCACGCATCCAGTTGAAGAGAATCATTTTCATTGGTCGCCCAATTGTAATCAACGGTGTGGTTGGAATTTTCCGTAATATTAGTTTAATGCTACATTCTTTCAGCTGACAAATTGCCTGAGTGCAAGCCTTGAAATAGTGTGTCTGTCATTTGCAGAATGAGGTCCCCAGAGGGTGAATTTAGTGATGCTACTCCGCATAGTGGGCTAGCATTACCAAATTCACCCTTTGGGGACCTCATTCTGCTTACACCTCAGCAGAATGAGGTTCTAGCATCTAGCGGGCTAGCATCACCAAATTCACCCTCTGGGAACCTCATTCTGCAAATGACAGACACACTATTTCAAAGCTTGCCTGAGTGCTCACATATTTGTTTAACAATTTATAGACATTAACCCTTTCTGTACTAAATACTCATTAATGAGTAGTTCCCTTTGGAAATGATCAGATAATAATTTCAACAAACGACCATATGTCGTTTGTTGAACTTCTTATCTGAACATATCCATCCAAAAATAGGACTCCTTCTGCACTTTTATTTTTCTGTCGTCTGTTTATATTTCCTGAACATCCCTCCAGATTAATAATAGACCATTCCAATGTACACTTTCATAACTGAGTAGGAGAATCGATTTAGTATAGAAAGGGTTAATATATTAATCTACTAATTATTTTTCGTAACTGTACTTTATCGTAGAAAAGATTATATAAATAGAAATAATTTCTTTTGTAGCTGAGATCGGTGATTTTTTGCTTGATGAGTACCAGGACCACCGGTATCTCTCTGACTTTAAGATCGTCCCCAACTTGACGACGGATATGGAGGAGAGGATAATGGAGTACCACAAACAGCATATGTAAGATTATAAAAATGGTGACGTGGCTCGAGGGCAACAATGCGGATTGTCTCCCCGAGGAACCAATGGTTCCAAGGGGAGACTATCCGCAATGTTGCCCTCGAGCCACGTCACCATTGTTTTTATTATACCGAATAACCATGTCATATCATCGGGTGAAACATCCGCGAATCCCTTCAATTTGACACCGGCATCCATGATGTTTACATTGAAGAATGCGGAAGTCATCTGAATCGTGACAATTTGGGGTTTCCAGTTTGAATGTCACGGTCAAAATACATCATAAAATTTCGTTCGGGTGCTTCCGTGAACAAGTTCGGGCATTTTCTGTCGGAGCGGTAAACATTGCAAAAAATGGTGACCGGCAATGTTTCATGGGCGGGAAACATTGCAAATTGTAAAATCACACCCTATTGGAAATTAACATAGGCTTTTAATATGAGGTATAATAATACTAAATGTTATCTTATGGGGAGTTCAGTAGTCCAGTGGTTAGCGTGTCCACCTTGTAATGTTGTCAAGACACCATGAGTTCACAGCCTGAGTTTAGTGTGCTTGTCATTTGCAGAATGAGATCTCCAGAGGGGGAATTTAGTGATGCTATCTCGAATAATGGGCTAGCATCACCAAATTCATCCTCATGGGACCTCATTCTGCATGGTCTCATCTGCTATGGGAGACATAGACATAGATTGAAGTTCCCAAATGGTGAATATTGTGATGTACACCCATAGGGAACCTCGATTATGCAATGTGTCGTCTGCCAATTTGGGGATATAGAGAAACTAAACTAAAAAATGAATAGAATCTATGTGAAGAAGTTTCTATATAAATTTGATAATAAAGAAACTTTCCACAGAAGGTGAGGCCTAAGCAGAATGAGGTCCCCAGAGGATGAATTTAGTGATGCTATCTTGCATAGCGGGCCCGCATCACTAAATTCACCCTCTGGGGACCTTTATCTGCAAATGACAGGCACACTAAACTCAGGCTTGTCGCCAGTGGATTATTGAGTCTCACACAACAGTGGCTTGGTCGGATTAAGTTATGTTTGGCTGTAGAGTCGCATGCTGTTCAAATCTCACGCCAAGTTGTCACCCTTGAGCAAGGTCATTTGTACCTGTGATGGCTTCGCCGTACTTAGATATAGGTACTATTACCGTACTAAGCTTGTTGGGCAAGTGTAAGTTCGTGTTGAGGTGTGAATTTGTTCGTGTGAATAACTTGCCGATCTAATGAAGCACCTGTAAAAGGCAGCACGCATTAGACTTGGCATTGCTTAACAACTGGGGTAATAATGTAACTGTTAACCCTTTTAGTGCCCTAATTTATGGTCTGTAGAGTGCCCTAAAAAAAAAAAAAAAAAGGAATGTTTTTTGGGTTAGGCCAATGCATTCTCTTATATATGCGAGGCGACCTATGGTCGACTCGCATATATAAGAGAATGCATTGGCACAGGGTATATGGGTCGATACAAAAATCGGACCTGGCACTCAAAGGGTTAAAGCGCTTAGGTACCCCTGTGATTAAGCGCTAATAAAAAATATCCGTTATTATTATAACACTGTAATGAGTTATGGGGGTAGGAATCAGCTTGTCTGTCTATTTGTCTGGCCGTCCATAGACGCAACTTTGTCTAAGCTTTTATTCCTACATTTTTGGGTCAAATTAAAAATAAACTTGGCACAGATATTTGGTTCCATGGGAACCTGTGCACCTGCAATTATGAGATCCATCTGACTTTTGTGGAGTTATCCCCCTTTTTTCGACTTATAGTCATACCGATTTGTCACCATGACATATGATAATTACATGGGACATATGTAAGATAAGGTTTCTGTATCTTAAATGTGTTGACAAAACGATTATCTCAATTTGATTGTTTCTATGATCATTTGTGTCATTCAGATTTGTCGCTTGGAAACAAGTACTTTTTTTTGTTTAAACATATTTTATTTGTTCATGAATTAAATTAGTTTATGACAAAAGGGATTGGAAGACAAGTGCTAAATCACTTAGAATACCCTCCTCTCCCTAGTATAATACACTGACAAATTTTATGACACTAAAGACGAACAAAACACAAGGTATATTATATACATACATATAATGAAAAATATAAGTAAATAAACAGAAGTGCGATTGCGGAGGAGAATTGGAGGTTCGGTTTACAGTGGAGAGATGGGATGAGTGTGAGTATGCTTCATCAACCCGTCAGTGATCATTCCCTTGCAACAAGTAAAAATACGATAGTACAGGCATATATCAATTATTGAGTGCATAACTGGGATATATTGTACATAGGAAACAAGGTACAAACTTAGAATATTATGTTATTAGTAGATTTGGTGTAGAATGGCATGGTCAAAGTGTTAGGTTCTCTCAAAACGGCCGGAATCTCTAATATTCGAGTGTACAACCTTAAAGATATCACTATTCTCAGTATAAGTTAGTTCGGGTTTCCCATAAAGAAGTATGTCTACAGAGTTAATATTATGTTGCATAAGATTATTATTGAGTATTTAACCCTTTACCCAACAAACCGGCCAAAACCGGCCAAATAAAGCTTCAACAGCCTAAAATATCTTCGGTCTGTCTCAATAGAACCATACAAATATGGATATCATTGGAACCGGCTCCTTGACCACATTGTGATAGTTACAGTTATGCCCTGTGCCAATGTATTCTCTTATATATGTCGACCATAGGTCGCCTCGCATATATAAGAGAATGCATTGGCCTAAAAAAAAATCTTTTTTTAACACTTTTTACCATTTTTTCTTACATTCTTTAACAATTTTATAATTTTTAATGTGTTAAGCCAATGCATTCTCTTATATATGCGAGGCGACCTATGGTCGACTCGCATATATAAGAGAATGCATTGGCACAGGGCCGTTCTGTTGGGTAAAGGGTTAACAAGTACTTATGTTTGGCATCACTGCTGTGGATGTCGGTTATGATATGTCAAGTAATTACCGTTGTCGGTGTGTGCGGGCTTCCGCCTGTCCCAGATGGTTTCCAGATGATATCTTCAGTAGAAATCAATGAGAAATTAATGAAATTAACTAATATTATGTATGTGAGCTTATTGGTTAGGGACATAGGTCATGTTTGGGTTTGGTCCGCCCAATTTAACTGGAGCTATGGCCCTTGTCAACCTTTAAAATTTGCTGACTATTTTGGTTTCCGGAGTTATGATACTTGCTGACTTACAATTTTCTGATTTGGTTTTCGTTTATCGGATGATAATCTCATAGACTTTAACTAGCTGTGTTAACAACATAAGACAATTGTATAAAGGAAAGTTTTATTCAATGATTGTTCCGGAATAAAAATTTTCATTTCTAAAAAAGCCACTGTCAAATATTTCACCTTATGTAAATTGTATGGGACTTGTTGCTTTTATTATATTTACATTTAGATGTGTAGCTACAGGCATAGTAGGAGGTGTTAATATGCATGAAGAAATTATTTCTTATTGAAACACTGATTGAAATGGTCATATATTGAAAAAATTTACAAATTTATTCTTCTCCCTGACTTCAGAGGAGAGACTCCTGAAGAAGCTGACCTAAGTTTACTCGACACTGCCCGGAAAATAGAGATGTATGGCGTACAGATGCATTTAGCAAGGGTAAGATACACTTATATAACACAGAATGAAGCACTTTGTTGAAGTTGTTAAATGCAGGGTTTCTGCTGGAGGGTCAGTGGGTCTTAACCCTTTCAGTGCCAAGTCCGATTTTTGTATCAACCCATATTTCCTTGATCATTTTTCAAATTTATTGATTATAATAATGTGATACATTGATGGAAAGAGCTCTTAGAACTCTTTCCATCAATGTATCACATTATTATAATCAATAAATTTGAAAAATGATCAAGGAAATATGGGTTGATACAAAAATCGAACTTGGCACTGAAAGGGTTAAGCCTTGAAATAGTGTGTCTTGTCATTTGCTGAATGAGGTCCCCAGAGGGTGAATTTAGTGATGCTACCCCGTACGGTGGGCTAGCATCACAGGACTTCATTCTGCTTAGGCCTCATCTTCTGGGAAATATCTATGGTATCAAATTAACATTATTTTTAGTAACTTTTTCCCTTCTGGGAAGTTTCTATATCTCCTAACTTGCAGAAGATAAAATGCATAATCGAGGTGACTGATGGGTGAACATCCCCAACTTCAACTCGGGAAATTCAATCTGATCCTAGGTCTCTCATAGCAGTTGAGGCCTCAGCACAATGAGGTTCCCAGAGGGTGAATTTGGTGATACTTGCCCACCATGTGGGATAGCGTCACTAAATTCACCCTCTGGGGACCTCAGTCTGCAAATGACAGGCACACTATTTCAAGTCTTGAATGTGTCCCTTTTAGGGTCGCTTTCCTCTAGCCCATATTTCCCCTCATACAAATTCCCCTGCCTGATCTTTAGATTAATGCCTACATCAACTGTATATCTTCCACTAATTTAAACCAACATGGGATATTGATTAATGCCTACATCACCTGTATATCTTCCACTAATTTAAACCATCATGGGATTTTGATTAATGCCTACATCACCTGTATATCTTCCACTAATTTAAACCAACATGGGATGATGATTAATGCCTACATCACCTGTATATCTTCCACTAAATTAAACCAACATGGGATGATAAAATATTGACCACTAGTGTATCATTTTATGGAAAGATAATACTTTTCAATGTTACACACACATGGATAGTTATTACCCTCTTCTGAAAGATAATGAAGTGGACGTCACTAATAGCCACGCTTTTGATTCTGTGTGGTTATGTCTGAACGAAATAAAGCATGCTGCTGTGACACTAGCCTGATTTGATTATATAAACCTTTCAGTCTTTCAAAAAATTAATTAAAAGTTGGGATCCTTGAACTAATCTACTTTGTACAGGTCTCGAAATTGGCTACAGCACAAGCCTTGAAATAGTGAGCCTGTCATTTGCAGAATGAGGTCCCCAGAGGGTGAATTTAGTGATGCTACCCCGCATAGCGGGCTAGCATTACCAAATTCACCCTCTGGGAACCTCATTCTGCTGATGTGTAAGCCGAATGAGGTCCCCAGAGGGTGAATTTGGTGGTGCTAGCCCACTATGCTGGGTAGCATCACTAAATTCACCCTCTGGGGACCTCATTCTGCAAATGACAGACACGCTATTTCAAGGCTTGCTACAGCAATAATCTTTGCCATTGGAAATTCCATGTCAATATGTGGAATCTAACATGCCACAACATTAAATTTGCCATTGGGCATTTTTCCTAATTTTGAGGGCTTTATATTACCCTAGATGTTTCAAATTTTGGCTTAAGTTAAGGGCTGATTTACTAATATTAGGTATTTGCAGTTGGTTGCATGGACTGAGATCTTTCCCTCATCGGCTGTAGGGGTCCCGTACCCACAACCCCTATCAGAAACCCTGTTAAATGGCTAAGTTGTTTCATCATTTACCAGTAGTGTGATATTCATTGTTAGGATAATAAATGGTTACTACTGCTCAATAGAATTCATCAAGGCATGCTCTTTCTAAAAATTTCGTACGAGACAAATCAACAATGTATTTTTCATTCAGAAGACTGCAGTTTTATTATAATTATTGGTCACTTACTAATGGTCTATTATAAATTAACTACCACCGAGATTTTTCTGTAAATTATGAAATATGACATTTGTTCAAATAAATTTACCTTAAAGCGACCTATAATTGTCAAGCCTCAAATTTAGTGGTGAAATTCAATCTTTTCCTTGGGTCAAAATAAATGCCTCAAAAAAAGTAAGTCCCCCCCCCCCATATTTTCAACAAAAACTTCAGATGTGGTAATCAGAATGCGATGAAACATTGGGACAACACTCTTATATGTGACTAACATATCTTATAACTTATGATATGGTGAGTGACTGCATGCATGAATGGACAAGAATTGAATAGGAAGAGTCGACTTCCAAAAGTCACTGGTTTCACTAAGAGGGAACATGAACACGTATGCTTGACATTTTGTCATCTTCAAATGTCATAATTCTCGGTTAACGACCACACCTATGCCACCAGATGGAGTGAGCAGTTAACATAAAAGTGGTAATGACAATACCATAGGAACCTATGTACCTACGATTATGAGGTCTGTCTGACGTTTTTTAGTATCCCCTTTTTTCGACTTAGAATTTAGTTTTTTTGCAATATGCATAAATTTGTCCTGCTTTTATATTCCTTGTGTTTTTTTCTTTGAAAAAAAATATGGGGGTGGGTGGTATCATAATCTCACCTAGTTTTATTGTCGAGTAATGAATGAAATGAGTATATACATGTGTTTTGAATTAATAGCTTGGAACAAATTTTATATTGAAGTGATTGAAATTTATTTCCTGCTTTCAACGTTTTGCGCGAGAGAGCCCTTTACTTTTACGATACCAGGAAGAAAATGTTATTTATTGTTACATGCTGTATAAAAAAGCTGTTATTTTTCGTTCGTGTTCAATATTTTCTGTCGCTTCGATAAGCCTTTCCTATGTATACGAGTATTTCAATGGATTTTCATTCCTGGAATACAACTAAAGCAAGCTATTAATAGGTTTAAAGAGACTCTTAGCGCTCGAGCTCTTTCCATCAATGTATCACATTATTATAATCATATAAATTTGAAAAATGATCAAGGAAATATGGGTTGATACAAAAATCGGACTTGGCACTGAAAGGGTTAAACACTTGTATTATCTTTTCATGTGTCGTTCATCTGCTTATTTTTTCCGAACACCCCTTCAAATGAATGATAGACCATTTCAATGTGTACTGTTATAACTGTATGGGAGCTTCCATTTAGTAAAGAGAGGGTTAATTGAGGCTTGATGACAATATGTTGCTTTAAATTTTATTGATATAATCTTTTGATGTATGCTATTAAAAATAATTAATGAAATCCACCAAGTGATTCATCTTCATTATTACATGATCTGTTTGAAGTTCCTTTTCGTTTTTGACTGAAACAGTGTTCCAAAAAATGCAAGCTAGTGAGAAGTGCTGAGATAAGGGCCCAGAAAATTGTGCTTATTTCACAACATTAGTGCCGTTTGTTTTAAATTTCCAGGGTGGTAACATTCAGTTATCCAATCAACATGTAATTCTGTTAAGCATCTAAAGTTGAAAGTGTGAATTTTGAAAACAGCAAATTTTCCAATCAAACGACATTCAGACATTCGTCGGGATAATTGACTCCCACAATATACTGCAATTACCATGTTCTCTATTTTGTTTAAAATTTCAGCGCAATCGTGCAAATAACATAGGAGATACAGGGTATTCAACTAGAATAATGCTTGAACAGTGTTGAAATAAAATGTCAAAATAAAATGTCTCAGTTAAAAACGAAAAAGTTCGTCAAACTCTACCTGGATATAATGCCTTTGTGTTAGAGACTTGCACCAACATAATCAATGCATGCAATTTCACATTAGACAAAAACATAATGAGCTTTGAAGAATATTGTCTTACCCAGTTTGGTATTTTGAGTGAAATTATACTTCATTTGTGTACAAGCCAACTTTATAAAGGTTGAAAAACCCCACAAATGAATGGGGTTTTAAACTTGCATCTCGTATTGTATTTCAAATTTTACTTCATAAAGTTGATAGCCAAGAGTGCCTTTTTATTAAATATATTATAATTTTTAAATAAAAGTCAGATTCTTGTTAATAGTTTATTAGCGTATTGTAGTATTGTTGCATGAATGTAAACTTTGTGGTGGAATTTCAGTTTGGCCATGACTACCGACAGGAGGTAAGATGGACGTTATGCTGAATGCATTACAGTCTCACGTAACTCAAACCAGTCTTCTCTAAACAAACCCTGTCTGCACATAACTGCTAAAGTCCACAGATATTCCCAGGCTAGTCCTTGGCTCTGTACATACAATAATGCTCTAATTAATCGACTCCTTAAACACAGCAGAATTATGGGTAACTTTTCAGGATTTAGTCGGAAATATGGCTTGTTGCCATTCATCGGAAAGCTCTCACAGAGCTTTCCGATGAATGGCAACAAGCCATATTTTCGATTAAATCCTGAAAAGTTACCCATAATTCTGCTGTGGTTAAAGGAGTCGATTAATTAGGGCATTACTGTAGCATGTAGCTTTTTGAGGGCTGTCAACAAAATTTTGGAGAATTAATTTCCGAATTTACCCTTTCATGTGAGGGTTAACTGATGACCTACCATCTTCTGAAAAGTTTTTAGTTACGTGAAAAATATTAAAGGGACTCGAGGTCTTTGAAGTGAGTTCATGCAAAATAACACAGGTCTGTAAAACAACTATCATCAACAAGTACATGTAATGCTCTAAGTAATCGACCTCTTAACCACAGCAGAATTATGGGTAACTTTTCAGGACTTGCGAGAGCTTTCCAATGAATGGCAACAAGCCATATTTCCGACTAAATCCTGAAAAGTTACCCATAATTCTGCTGTGGTTAAGAGGTCGATTACTTAGAGCATTACTGTACATGATAAAAAATAGATTGACTTCTTATTTTCACTATTAACTCTTTCATGGTGGGAGCTGCGCTGTGCCAGTGCATTATCTTATACATGCGAGTCTCCCATAGGGAGCCTCGCATATATAAGAAAATGCATTGGCACAGGGTTTTCACAAAAAATCAGGAAAGACCAGTAATGAAAGGGCTAATAACACTCCAATTAAGAGATTTCACATGTCAGAACCATTATTATTTAAACAGTCGAATTACTCATCAAAGTCCAATTAGGCCAATAAGATACCAATGTTAATCAAAACTTGACAGCAAACATTGCAGAAGGACAAAACATTGAAAAATATTCTGAAAATGATATTCAGACTTAAATATTTGAACTTATTACGATGTTTGTTGACAAATAAGATATAACAGTTTTGTTTACATAACAATGGTTTTAACCATTGAAATTTCATTATGGAGTGGTATCAATAATTAATATAAGAACACAGTATATCTATTTATCCATCTTCTCAGTGGTGATTTTTTTTACAGACTTTTATATTTTTTGCACATTTTCCCACTGCGAAGGCCTTGCGTCACATATGCTTTGGTTGTTGCAAAAACAGATAAAATTGTTGAAAATAGACAATCATCCAAAGGGAGATTAATTGATAAGCGTCCAGAGCCTTGGCAAGTCTAAAATAGGTTCAGTTTGTTTGCTTCTTTTCAGTTTGTTTGTTATAATTTTGGGAGTAGAAGTTTTTCAAATAATTTTCCTTTATAAAAAAAATTAAAAGCATGATGAAAATACTGTCCGTATAAGGAAAATAAAATGTAAAATAATCCTCATTGTTGTAAATTAGCATTGCTCAGGTGTTTTTCACAAAATGTGAAGATTCTAACAGATTTGTTTGTATTCATTTCATAGAGTGTATATATCTAACTGGCCGAATGATGATGTATGTTTTCTAACAATGACATGATATGTTTTCTATATATTTTAACAACCGAGAAATTATCTTTGAGTTATATCGTGAGACTAGTTTAATAGTTTATGTAATATCATGTGCGTTTGTTCCTTCGATGTTAACCGCATTTGTTTTTAGATGGTTTTTTTTCAGTGCTAGTATTTTTTGCATTTATGTGTATAACCCCGAAATTAACTTGTCATGATAGGGCACCCTAAGTTAATCATAGATTCAGACCCTAAGTTAATCATAGATTCAGAATGTAACAAAATCATATTTCCTTTAAAATCCTAAGTAAAATTATACTTTCTACAATCCTAAGTAAAATTATACTTTCTACATTGAATTTTCACTTGAAAATATTTGAAAACTTATAAATTTCATTCCCATATATTTTCTGCTTATTTTTGGGGTCTAATTGGAATTTTCTCTTTCTAGAATCCATCATATAATACCTTTATGTAAAGCTTTGGGGCTTTTATATTGTTGCTTTGCGATATCAAGACGTGACAATCCCTGTGTTAGCACCATTTATGCCTTGTATAATTACTGCAGGTGTTGTTGTCTTAAAAAATTTTGAGCTAAGCGGGAGGTGTTCAAACATTTCTTCTTCCTAATTTAATACCACATTAAATCTTGTCACTTTATGTCATAAATGTGAATTCAATGAAAGAATACAATTCCACATATTAGCACGGTGTAAATTTGAATGCATAAATATGGTAATTGTGCTATTAACCCTTTACCCAACAAAACGGCCAAAAACGCCCAAATAAAGCTTCAACAGCCTAAAATACCCTGTGCCAATGCATTCTCTTATATATGCGAGTCGACCATAGGTCGCCTCGCATATATAAGAGAATGCATTGGCCTAACAATTTTTATCATTTTTTTTAAATAAATGTTTCTTACAATTTTTAGGACATACTGGTAAAATAAAAAAAACATCCATTACCCTGCTTGTCTGGGGCTCTGTATGGGTGAAATTATAAAATTGTTAAAGAATACAAGAAAAAATTATTAAAATTGTAAAACATTGTTAGGCCAATGCATTCTCTTATATATGCGAGGCGACCTATGGTCGACTCGCATATATAAGAGAATGCATTGGCACAGGGCCGTTCTGTTGGGTAAAGGGTAAAGAGTTTTCCTATTCATGTACATGATAGTTCTTTTTTTTTTTTGAGTAACCGATAGCATTGAAGTTATCTTGGTTTTATTTTACACTCGCACAAAAATTAATTTAAAAATATACATGCATATTCACTTACTTTCCTGTTCATTTTCTTACAATTCATTTTTCTATTTCCTCATTCTTTGCTGAATAGTGTAAGGTTACTCAAACCTATTATTCTCGATGGTCCATGAAGTTATCTCCTTTTATTTTATTGTTGGGTGCATCATATTTATAGGGTATGGTCTTAACCCTTCCATAACTGGAGCTTCCTTAACCCTTTGAGTGGCAGGGGCCGATCTCATCGGCCCTAAACCTACAAAATAAGTCTGTTAAAGAATATAAGAATAAATTATTAAAATTGTAAAAAATTGTAAAAAAAAATAAAATAAATTGTTAGGCCAATCAATGCATTCTCTTATATATGCGAGGCGACCTATGGTCGACTCACATATATAAGAGAATGCATTGGCACAGAGTATATGGGTTGATACAAAAATCGACCTGGCACTCAAAGGGTTAAATTTTGCGAAAACCGTGTGCCAATGCATTCTCTTATATATGAGAGTCTCCCATAGGGAGCCTCACATATATAAGAGAATGCATTGGCCTAACAATATTTACCTTGACCTTGTAAGTCAGTGCATTCTCTTATATATGCAAGGCTCCCTATGTGAGACTCATGTTTATAAGAGAATGCACTAAGCATGATAACTTGAACCTATGGGAGACTAGAATATATAAGAGAATGCACTGGCACACGATCATTAAAGCTGCACAAGCGCAGCTCCCGTCATTAAAGGGTTAATATTGATAAAAGTTTGCGAGAATCAAAATATAGAATTTCTACAGCAAATCAGCTGCATTTACGAGAATCAAACTAAGAATCATTATTCTGATTCTCGTCTGATTTTAAGCCATGCTTTATCCTGAATAATAATTGTTATCTCGCTGCAGGATTTTCTGCATATTGTAATCCATTCTATTCTATATGGATTCTCCCACTCAGTTATAAAAGCATACATTGGAATGTTCTACTATTAATTTGGAGGGATGTTCATGTAACAGAAGCAGATGGCAGACCGATGAAAAGCTGATACAAGTGCAGAAGGATTCATTTGGTGGGAAATGTTCAGATAATAAGTAAAACAAATGACCTGTGGTCGTTTGTTGAACATATTATCTGAACATTTCCTTAGGGATAACATACTAAGTTTGATGAATGACCGTGTGTGTCCATCTGTCAGTCCGTCTGTCCGTGTCGCAATGTAAGCACGATAATTTTAACTAAAGTAATCCAATTTTCACTAAATTTGAATCATTGCTTCTACTCATGAATCTCTTTGATGAGTTTTAAAACCAGTCCTGTTTGAATTGTTTTTGCAGGAGTTATGCCTCCTCGTTTGTTTGCCGGGTGTTTATTTCGCGATGTAAGCACGATAAATTTTAACAAATATAATCGATAATCATAGCTTCAACTTCAAAACGTTTTGGAAGTTTATCATTATTTCAGCCACATGATATCAGTTTTATGGGTTGAGTAAAGACTGAACATTCATGATGCGATGCTAATTGCGATTTTACTATCATGATGCGATGTGCATCTCGAAGTAAATTTTTGGCAAATGAAGGCTAGCTGTGAAAACTAGATGAACCACTTATATTTTTCTCCTCAGTGTTCATATTCATTGAAGTAAATTACAAGACCTAATTAAAATGACCAAAATGCATGGCCATCGGAAATATATCTTGTTGCCATTCATCGGAAAGTTCTCCCCGAGAGCTTTCCGATGAATGGCAACAAGCCATATTTCCGACTAAATCCTGAAAAGTTACACATAATTCTGCTGTGGTTAAGCAGTCGATTAATTAGGGCATTACTGTAGACTATATAATAGATAATAGAGTCCCAAGATCTGCCCAGATGGGAAGTTTGAGTGGAAAAGTTTAAATCTTTGACTATTTATAACTCGCATACATGCATTGTTTTTGCATCGTATCACACCCTCCCAATACGATGCATAAACATCGTGAACTTTATTATGTGATGCATCAGAATCGCAATGAATCATGGCAGCCCTACTGAACATAGGGTATATTCACATGGATGGCACTCCACCGCATGTAGATATCACAGCCCCCTGGAAAGCAACTGACAAACTTACAACCCAGATACACGATTCAGGTTATCTTCACTTTGCATGGATCACAAATTCGCACATATCAGGATTTTCGCAAAATTTCAGGATGTTCCAGTCATGGAAGGGTTAAACAGAGATGGCGCGTTCGAATCCCAAAATTATGTATTAATAATTTGGTAAGACGTATCTTAATGTTCCACTGGTGAAGATTTCCCAAGAAATTCATTGATATAGTGCTGAAAATTTGTGTTTTTGTTTCTTATATTTTTTCGGTAAATTTGATCATTTTGTTCATTCCGCTTCAAAATTGCATCTGTAGACCATGGGAATTTCCATTTGGAAGTATTTCAAGAGTTATCGTCCTCTGAAACGTTTATGGTACTACAAAGTTTTGATGATTAAAACAAAGAGAAAGCAGTGCATGAAGTTTTAAAATAGTTTCATGTTAACACAATATATCGTACGTTATTCCAGAATTTCATTGATTAGAAATGGTGCAGTATTGCTCGTCATTTTTTTCCATTCGAAGATGTGTTATGACTTCAGTGCGTCTTTCTGGAACATACCAGTATAATTCTCGTAGAAATGTTGTTTAGATTTTCCAGACAGTCAAATGTTATTCCAGAATTTTATTGAATACAAATGATGCTGTATTTGCTCATGATTTGTTTGCGTTCGAAGTTGTATTTTTATGACTTCAATGTGTCTTTCTGGAACATACCAGTATAATGCTCATAGAAAGGTTCAGATATTTATTGACCGGGAAAAATGCAAAATCTAATATTATTAGGTGTATTTTGGAGCGCAATTTGCCATGTGGCTTTTAACCCGTTCATTACGGGAGCGGTGTTGGTGGAGCATTAGAGATCATGTGCCAGTGCATTCTTTTAAATATGTGAGTCTCCGATATATAAGATGAAGCTCCAGTCATGAGAGAGTTAAGTGATCGTCCTGAGCCTTTTATAGTTTTCAGTGAAGTGAAGGTGGATGCCTTGATGAGGGTGTTTGTTCAGCTTGTGGTGTTGTCCGATGTGATGCCCTCATTTATTGATTAGAAAGCATTGTGATAGATTAAGATTCCTGGGAGTGTAATACTCTCGTGGTTCTAAATTGAGAAAATCAAACAGAAGTGAAGACATTGAAACACAAAAAATGGAAGAAAAACAAAGTAATCAGATTTCATTTGATTGAGTTCCTTGATTTCCAAGAACAAATTGAAGAGTCCGTCAACGGAAGTGCCCGTGTGCCTCAGGAATTTACATGACTTCATTCAATTTGTCGGAGATGCAGTAGACTGGATTTAAGATTGCAAAAGTGTGTTTTATAAGATTTCATGCAAATTTTGTTCTGGGAAAATTAACACTTTTCTGCTGACTTTTCTGAATATTGTAATCACAATGAAATTGTAGGAAATTACAAATAAGTACCTGGCTTCTGAGGAAAGAATTTATTTAAAATTGTATGAGGAAGACTTTTTATACCCCCATCCCAAAAGATAGGGGGTATACTGGATTAAATGCATATCTGTCCATCCGTGTGTCCCTCCGCTCATATATCTCAACCATGGGTTCTCGGATATCGATGAAATTGGGTATACATATTTGGCATCAGGAGGGCTTTCAAAGGAGTGTTCTTTGATGTTGTTCACGTTTTCCGTTCAAGAGTGATCCCTCTTTCTTTATCTGAAAATGTTGGATTTCTGTCCGTCAACTCATATATCTCAACCATGGGTTATCGGATCTCAGTAAAATTTGGTATGCATGTTTGGCATCACGAGGGCTTTAAAATAGAGTTCATTGATGTTGTTCACATTTTACGTTCAAGAGTTATCCCTCTTTGTGTATCTGAAAATTTCTGTCCATCGTTTGTTAGAATTGTCAAGTAATTTGCCCATATTTAAATTTTCACCATGGGGTAGTATCCCAGCAATCTCTTGATATTTGTTTTTTCTTAGAACTTTTGAATTTAATGGATAAAATTGAATAATTCCACTGATTATATCTTGTAGCGCCTTTTAGCTATTAACCCTTTACCCAACAAAACAGCCAAAACCGGCCAAATAAAGCTTCAACAGCCTAAATTATCTTGGGTCTGTCTCAATAAAACCATACAAATATGGATATCATTGGAACCGGCTCATTGACCACATTGTGATGGTTACAGTTATGCCCTGTGCCAATGCATTCTCTTATATATGCGAGTCGACCATAGGTCGCCTCACATATATAAGAGAATGCATTGGCCTAAATTTTTTTTTATAATTTTTAATGTGTTAAGCCAATGCATTCTCTTATATATGCGAGGCGACCTATGGTCGACTCGCATATATAAGAGAATGCATTGGCACAGGGCCGTTCTGTTGGGTAAAGGGTTAAATTTATCACAGTAGCACACCTAAGTTTCTAATTGTGGGTATATGAGGAAATTTATGTGTTTATTTGCATATAAATATTTTTGATGATGCCATGTTATGGGAGAGGTACCTGAGAACTCCTTATCTATCTTCTATTCATTTGCCCATACATTGGCTTTAAACTGCTAGTCATTGAATATTCGAATATTTCCTGTTCCACCTATAGGATAAATTAATTAAGCTCCACAAGTCTGTTAATGAACAAGTATCAATACAGATACACTTGCTTCTTTTTATTCACAAATGTGTTAGGACGTTCTTTCGACCTTTATTAAGTGAATGACAAATCATGTCGGGTATTGTTGCATTAGATGGAATGGCATTAATTTAAGATGTATTACACATCTGAATATCTACAGTAATGCCCTAAGTAATCGACTTAACCACAGCAGAATTATGGGTAACTTTTCAGGATTTAGTCGGAAATATGGCTTGTTGCCATTCATCGGAAAGCTCTCCCCGAGCTTTCCGATGAATGGCAACAAGCCATATTTCCGACTAAATCCTGAAAAGTTACCCATAATTCTGCTGTGGTTAAGAAGTCGATTACTCAGAGCATTACTGTATGTCTAAATTCTTGTAGTGTTTAGGTATACATTCTAGTGATGATAATGAAACAGCCTCTCTGACTGATTTCCAATTATCTTGAGGCACAATCGGCCAGTGTCCTATTCCAATTCCGATGTATTTGTACTCCAACGTAACGAATTATGGTGTTTTGTCCATGTAACCAAATGTGGTATGATAGGATGGGCGATTGGGGGGGGGGGGTGTTTGTATTTCTGCATGAAATCGAGTTTACAGTTTATGGTTATGTTAGCCAATTAAAAAGATCTCATTCTTACTCTCAGGTAGCAATTGCTGCTGTTTGAAAAAAAATAATCATTTTATGAAACAATTGAAACACAATATTTATTACCATGTGAATATATGCATCGGAGAAAAATTGAGTTGTGTATTGAATGAATATGGTGTGAAAAATTCTATTTTCATTTCAGGACCACGAGGCGGTGACGCTGTATCTAGCTGTAGCTAGTATGGGAATCTTAGTTTTTCAAAATTTAACCAGAATCAACACATTTTCCTGGGCTAAAGTTCGGAAACTCAGCTTTAAAAGGAAAAAGTTTCTGATAAAACTCCATCCAGAGAATTATGTAAGTATTGGTGGTAAAAAAAATCACTTGTTTTTATGACTGGTTTGGGTGTTGACTTTGGCTTGCCAGAGTAAAAATTATAGTCAATTTGCCAATATTCTGCTGTATATCTTTGTCCATTCTAGGCAAATCACAAATCAAAATGACAGGGGAAAATCATTGTCTTTTTTTTGTTCTATTTGGGTGCAACTTGTACAAAAGTGACATTTGGTTGTTATTTTTGCTAATTTCCAAGATCTTGTTTTGTTAATCTTTCTATGTGGTTGGGGTAGATATTGCCAAGGAAAGTCATGGAAACATTTGTGATGTTCACCCATTAGTCACCTCCATTATGCATTTTATCTTCTGCAAATTAACAAGTAACCAAAAACAATGTTAATATATATACTTCCCAGAAGATGAGGCCTAAGCAGAATAAGTTTCCCAGAGGGTGAATTTGGTGATGCTAGCCTGCTGTGTGGGGTAGCATCACTCAATTCATCCTCTGGGACCTGTTTCTGCAAATTTTAGGCATACTATTTCCAGGCTTGATAAAAAAGTATATAGAGTTTACTATAAAATTAGTGGCCGCTAATGGAACAAGCCTGAGTTTAGTGTGCCTGTCATTTGCAGAATGAGGTCCCCAGATGGTGAATTTAGTAATGCTTTCCGGCGTAGCGGGCTAGCATTACTAAATTCAGCCTCTGGACCTCATTCTGCTTGGGCCTCATCTTCTCTCGAAAGTTTCTTTATTATCAAATTTCTATAGAAACTTCTTCACATAGATTCTATTTCTTTTTTAGTTTAGTTTCTCTATAGCCGAAAAATTGGCAGATGACACATTGAATAATCGAGGTTCCCAATGGGTGTACATCACAATATTCACCATTTGGGAACTTCAATCTGAGTCTATGTCTCCCATAGCAGATGAGGCCATGCAGAATGAGGTCCCCAGAGGGTGAATTTGGTGATGCTATCCCGCACAGCGGGATAGCATCACTAAATTCACCCTCTGGGGACCACATTCTGCAAATGACAACCACACTAAATTCAGGCTTGTAATGGAATAAATTCTCATCTGTGAGGATCTGAGTTTTTTTTGCGAGGGTGGAAAAATTGATCACATCACCGTTATCTTAAAAATGGGCAACAGCTATCCAAAAGGGCAATACCAGCTAGCATTTAGTGATGGACTATTATTCATAATCCAATTTTGTTAAGTGCCACAGGTGGAGTAAGGAAGTCAAGATCGTCATACGAACAAAGAAATGTTGTGCCAGCCAAGAATGATGTTCCCAGAGGGTGGCGTTATTGATTCTAGCCCGCTATGCAGGATAGCGTCACTAAATTCAGCCTCTGGGGACCTCATTCTGCAAATGACAGGCACACTAAACTCAGGCTTGGTGTCAGCCAATTTATAATACTATTTCAACAAAGATCTCACAGATCTCAAGCAGTGTTATTTATCTTAACAATATCCACCTGTCACAGCACTGAATTTTACAAGATTCTTGTAAATTCAGAGAAATGCATGTACAACCAAGCCTTGAAATAGGGTGTATGTCATTTGCAGAATGAAGTCCCCAGAGGGTGAATTTAGTGATGCTACCCCGCATAGCGGCTAGCATCACTAAATTCACCCTCTGGGGACCTCATTCTGCAAATGACAGACACCCTATTTCAAGGCTTGTGTACAACAAGGATTTCAACAGCTGCAACACAGACTGATGACATGATATCAGAATCATGTTCAAAGCGGTCCATAAATGTTGAGTTTCCTAAATAATTGCCAGATTTGCATGGGACTATCTTGTCTACTTATTTATACCGTACTATTATATCTCATTGCTTTGACATGTGAATGACACATTTCACGGAGACAACTGATTAACAGTGAATTCAATTGTTTTATACGATAGGAGTTGCATGTTTCACGCATCAACTCTGATATTATTAGGTTAATTTAGTAGCAGTGCTGTGACGGAGGTGAATATCGGTAAGATAGATAACTCTGGTAAAGATTGCTTACAGATAGTTTTGCAGATAACGTTCCATTGAATTGTTATCTGAAACAGGGAAAACCAACCCAAAACTCCACAAAACAACATTCATCTATTTATGTGGGTGTGACAAACCTACTAGATGAAATGGTGACTGCATCGTTGTGAACTACAGTCTAATTTTGTTAAGTCAATTGTCGGTAACTCGAAAACCCCTGCTTAAGTTGAAGGAGTTTTCCGTTCTAGAGTTATTCATCTTTGTTTATCTGGAAATGTTGTATTTTTGTCCGTCCGATGTCTTTTCAGGTCATAATTTTAACAGTAGAGCTCGGATAATTATTTGTTTATTACAAGAGATGGACTGCCAACTGGGTGCATACACCCATGTGGCATTTCGCCTGGTGTTGGCATACTTATAACCTATATACTCAGGCAGACATATTAAAAAATAAGCATTTTCGGATGATCAAAGATGAATAATCTGAACAAAACGATTGAACACTCCATTGAATGTTTTCATAGCGGTGAACAACCATAACAAATTGCATGAAGTTCCGACAAACTATGGTTGAGATAGCTGCTCATTTGCAGATAAACGAAGATGAATAACTCTAGAACAGAAAAGCCAAACAAAAGGATTGAACACTCCATTGATTGTTCTCATAGCAGTGAACATCCATATCAAATTTTAATTAGCTGAAGGATTCATATTCATTTGTGGGAAATGTTCAGAAAATAAGTTCAACAAAATTTCCTTGTTGAACTTATTATGTGAACATTTCCTAAAGGAACTACTCATCAATGAGTATTGAGTATAGAAATGGTTAACATAGTGATAATAAAGGTGTTCAAAGTAGTAACGTTAGAATAGACGAGTCCCCTTATTATTCATGACGGGATATGTGCTGGTGCAGCATTAAAGATCCTGTACCAATGAATTCTCTTATATATGCAAGTCTTGTATAGGGAGCCTCACATATATAAGAGAATGTACTGGCTTACAAAGTCAAGGTAAATATTGTTAGGCCAGTGCATTCTCTTATATATGTGAGGCTCACTGTCGGGGAAGAATCCAGAGATAATTTGGGGACACCTGTTTCCAGCAGAGGATATGTATCCCCATATAACTTAATAAGGCTTCTACACCGAACCAACACAGATACAGACACATATATTATAAATATGACATAATATTTCGAATTTAAAAATTAAACATGCAAATGAAGGCTGTATTGCAACTGCAGATTTTTTATTTACATAGCATATTGTTGAATTTCCTTGAAGATTTAGGTTGACTCAACACTGTCCACTGGGAATTTGGGGCCATTTGGGCGCCCATACCTGTAACAGGTATCAAAACAGCCCTGGAAATTTTCTTGCTCCCTGTGGGAGACTCACATAGATAAGAAAATGCATTTGCACAGAGTTTTTGCAAAATGTTAGGAAACTCCAGTCATGGAAGGGTTAAGATATAGAAATTCACTGCTTTTGCACTCTGATTTCATTCAATGAAGTTATATTAATTTGATGACTCTTCACTGTACCGAAGAGAGAAATTGCACAAAATACCTGAAGTTGTTAAATTCTGTCTTTCTTTACAGGGATATTATAAAGACACTGTTGAATTCTTCTTCGATAGTCGGAATGAGTGTAAGGGATTCTGGAAGAAGTGTATTGAACACCATTCGTTCTTCAGATGTCATGCTGTCAAAAAAGGTCCACGAAGCAAGTCAAAAATTGTTTCTAGAGGTTCCTCCTTCAGGTAATAAAATGAGACATCATCTCATCCACCTGTATATGGCTCAAAACATGGTAACATTTTTTAAATATGTATTTTTGTCAACCCTGCAAATAGTGTGTCTGAAATTTGCAAAATGAGGTCCACAGAGGGTGAATTTAGTGACGCTACCACACACACTGGCTAGCATTACCAAATTCTCCCTCTGGGGACCTCATTTTTCTTAGGCCTCAACAGCTATGGGAGACCTAGGATCAGATTGAATTTCCCCAGTTGAAGTTGGTGATGTTCACCCATTAGTCACCTCAATTATACATTTTATCTTCTGAAAATTAGTGGGTTATAGAAACTTCACAGAAGGAAAAAAGTCACTAAAATAATGTTAATTTAATGAGATGAGGCCTAAGCAGAATGAGATCCCGGAGGGTGATGCTAACCCACTGTGCTGGATAGCATCACTAAATTCACCCTCTGGGGACCTCATTCTGCAAATGACAGACACACTATTTGCAGGCTTTAGTTTTGTTGCCAGCAACATGATACAAGCATACTTCTGATGTTTAAACAACAATTGTGGAAAGAAGACAAGAACCTTGCTTTGTATCTGTGATGCATGGTTACATGAAGAAG
Source organism: Siphonodentalium dalli (assembly GCA_032622095.1). Lineage (NCBI taxonomy): Eukaryota > Metazoa > Mollusca > Scaphopoda > Gadilida > Siphonodentaliidae > Siphonodentalium > Siphonodentalium dalli. Next base: position 29,689,265 of record CP136064.1, read on the forward strand.
CTACGATTTTATCAGGGAATTAATTCCCCAAAGCTGGCAACAAATTATCTTTGAGAAAATATCTTTCAAAAATGCTGTGTAGCCTTGAAACATGGTTACAGTGGCAACTCGATATTTTTCAGAATATTAATAATGGCTCTTGTCTTGTTTTTTTTCAACAACTGTGGTGTGTTTTTTTAACATCAGAAGTATGTTAGTATCATGTCACTGGTAACAAAAATGCATACCTAAAATATTTTGACCATGTTTCTTGCCATTTATTCCACACCATTGACGCCAGATATATGTATTCAACGGAATCTCAGCCATTGAATACATATTATTGTATACCTCTAGTGGAATAAAAGCCGGAACTATACTTGTTGACATTTTTGCCAAGAAAAATGACGTATATTATGTCAATGATGCGATTCGGGTGATGCCCCGATCAACACTGTTATTCATCAGACATAAATCACAATAAAGGTGTATAGTATCAATGAATGTGCAGTCATGGATTATATGAGACAGCGGTGTAGAATACATGCAGAACACAACTTGCTTGATAATCTTGAATATTTTATTGAACTTGATTCTCGCGAAATATATCCTTGCTCCATCCGCAACTGATTCGATAAAAGATTAAGATGCGCATTGTGTTATGTCTATATCTGTCATCTCAAGTCGATGGGGTGAGGTTCAATAAGGTCTGTTGAATGTTCTGCTGATTGTTCACAAAGTGACTACTCACTTATATACATTTTTGGAGGCTGTTCCTTGACAAAATAGTTGAACTACTATCTATCTGTTTTGGTCCATTCCACAAGAGGTATTGATTGTGTAATTAATAGCTTAGCTTTGTTGGATCAAGGGTTGTAACTCTATATTAGATGCAGCATTGCACATTACAATTCTTTGAAGTTAGCCATGCACGTTTATGAAGCTATAAAGTATGAAAAATCAATCTTCGGTCAATTTCCATATATTAATGGCACGTGAGGCCTTAGTTGTCGAAAATATTCATATTTGTTCCAATCACCTTAAACAGAAAAAACATTAAAACGCATACAGTTTCGTTCATATATACCATGACCATCGCGTAAACAGCATGTTATCATAAAGATTTACTATATTTTACCTAAGCAAGAGCGTGATTGTGTTACAGAAGACAGCACAATGCTGCTGACTAATCACACACAAATGGCATAAACGCTCTTTATTCGTTCCATATCAGGAATTCACAAACAAAGAACGCTCTTTATGTTTACCATCATAATATAAACAAACACCAGAAAAGTTACTTTTTATGCTTTTGTTTACATAACAATGGTCAAATATATGACAATAACATACTGTTTATGCGATATTTCTTATTTGTATACGGACAAAGTCTGTCTACATTTTGTTGTTCTTTCTGTTTGTGGCGGTTTTTGACGGGTGGAAATATTTTCACAGGATACCCACCGCCAAGGCCAACCGTACCTTTAACCCTTTCATGACGGGAGCTTCGCAGGTGCAGCATTAAAGATCATGTGCGAGTGTATTCTTTTATACATGCGAGTTTTCCATAAGGAGCTTCACATATATAAGAGAATGCACTCCCTTACAAGATCAAGGTAAATATTGTTAGGCCAATGTATTCTCTTATATATGCGAGGCTCCCTATGGGAGAATGCATTGGCACAGGGTTGTCGAAAAATTTCAGGAAGCTCCAGTCATTAAGGCATATGTAGGCATTGAATTTCATAGATTTGGCATTGGACTTATAGGGACCTAAAGGCCTTCGATGTGGTTTCATGTGAAATAATATATAAGTCTGTATCATTAACAAGAACAGGAAAAAAATATAATTAACTTTGTTTTTATATTCGATTGCCTTGAATCCCTTTTGAATACATGTCGAACAAATTACTTGCCACTAGGTAATCTGGCAACCTCTAAAAATTGTAAGAAACATTTATTTAAAAAAAATGATAAAAAATTGTTAGGCCAATGCATTCTCTTATATATGCGAGTCAACCTGCAGGGAGCCCCACACATATATAGAAGCATATAGAAGAGTGTCGTCTGCTCATATTTGTCTGGGGCTCTGTATGGGTGAAATTATAAAATTGTTAAAGAATACAAGAAAAAATTATTAAAATTGTAAAATATTGTTAGGCCAATGCATTCTCTTATATATGCGAGGCTCCATATAGGAGACTTGCATATATAAGAGAATGCATTGCCACAAATGGCAGGAAACTCCAGTCATAGAAGGGTTATATAGTCCAAACCTGATATTTGATGATTTTGTTTTATGTTACAGATATAGTGGAAGAACACAGAAACAACTTTTGGAATATGTTCGGGATCAATGTGTTAAAAGGCCACCATTCGAAAGGTAACAGTTATCTTCGATTAATAGATTGGTTCGAGCTAAACATGTTTACTTAGGGTTTATATGCCTTTCTGTCAATTGCAAAATGATATCCCAAGAGGGTTGATTTAGTGACGCTATCCCTCATGGTGGGCTAGTGTCACCAAATTCACCCTCTGGGAACCTCATTTTGCTTAGGCCTCAACTGTTATGGGAGACCTAGGGTCAGATTGAAGTGATGTTCACCCATTAGTCATCTCGATTATATCTACAGAAAATAAAGGGATATAGAAACTGAACAGAATGGAAAAAGTAACTAAAAACAATGCTAATTAAGACTGTTGATACTTCCCAGAAAATGAGGCCAAAGCAGAATGAGGTCCCCAGAGGGTGAATTTGGTGATGCCAGCCCACTGTGTGTCATATATGGCAAATTTTGGTACGCCGAAAAACAACACAACTTTTGTACCCTGTTGTTACGTCGGGTACATTGGTTACATTTTATGAGCACAAATTTAGCAACTTAGAAAATATATTTTTTGAACTAATTTCAGGCCCATGGGTACACGGGGTACAAATGGTTACTTCTGGTTACTTTACCTATTAGTTAATGTTACATTTGTTACTTTTTTTTTCTTTTTCTTAGGAATCTTAAAGTACCTTGTTACATTGGTTACAAATTTGTAACCAATGTAACAAGGTACTTTAAGATTCCTAAGAAAAAAAAATTAGTTCAGGAAATATGTTTTCTAATTTGTAACCAATGTAACAAGGTACTTTAAGATTCCTAAGAAAAAAAAGAAACGAATGTAACATTAACTAATAGGTAAAGTAACCAGAAGTAACCATCTGTACCCCGTGTACCCATGGTCCTGAAATTAGTTCAGGAAATATGTTTTCTAATTTGTAACCAATGTAACAAGGTACTTTAAGATTCCTAAGAAAAAAAAATTAGTTCAGGAAATATGTTTTCTAATTTGTAACCAATGTAACAAGGTACTTTAAGATTCCTAAGAAAAAAAAGAAAAAAAAGTAACGAATGTAACATTAACTCATAGGTAAAGTAACCAGAAGTAACCATTTGTACCCCGTGCACCCATGGTCCTGAAAGTAGTTCAGGAAATATTTTTTCTAAGTTTCTAAATTTGTGCTTATAAAATGTAACCAATGTAACCGACGTAACAACAGGGTACAAAAGTTGTGTTGTTTTGCTGCGTACCAAAATTAGACATATCTACTGTGTGGGGGAATGTCACTAAATTCACCCTCTGGGGATCTTATTTTGCAAATGACAGATGCACTATTTGCAGACTTGAAGCCACACAGTATTTCAAGCTAATTTCAAAGGTAATTTTAAAAAAAGTATCTCCAGACCTGGGAAAATTTAAGAAAAAATGTCCCATTATTAACCTCACTATGGAAAATATCTCGAAAAATCCACCCCTCTAAGCTGCCAATCTGGAAATGTCACGGATTAAAAAAATTATTATTGAATTAACCTTGAAGTTGAATCGTGTAAAATACTAATATCACAGAAAGCTTTTAGAAGATAATGCTAATTTATAGGCACGGGCGGCGTTCGTTAAAGGCCCGGGTGGCGTTCGTTGCAGAAATATTCGTATTTGTTCAAATCGCCATCAACAGAAGGAATATTAAAATATATATAGTTTTGTTCATATGCCAAACATAATCAGTGCGTAAATAGTATATTGTCGTCAAGATACGATGGTGTACATAAACATGAGCCTGCTAGTGTTACAGACGTTTTGCTTCTTTTTACATAACACAGTGCAATTCTATTGGTTAATCAAACACAAATGATATAAATTATTTCCATATCAGGAAAACAGTAACAAATAACGCTCTTTATGTTTACCATATCCGGATCTAAACAAAAGCCAGATTCTGTAACGTTTTTTGCTTTTGTTTACATAACAAAGGAGAAACATTTGACAATAACATACTGTTTATGCCATATTTCTGATTGGTATAAGAACAAGGTCTGTCTATATTTTACTTTTATTTCTGTTTATGGCGGTTTTTGACGGAGATAAATGTTTTAACAGCATACCCACCATCAACGCCGCCCTTATCATTAACTGATACTGATATCATTAAACTGATATGGTAACATTTTGTTACGCTGTTACACGTCTGGCATTTTGTAATTTTATTGGGAGTAAAACTAGAAAGTTTTTATTTGTCGCCCAAAACCAGAAATTGGTACATCAGAGGTAAACATGTCTGGTTTGAACAATTTTTTACAATTTTAATAATTTTTTCTTGTATTCTTTAACAATTTTATAATTTCACCCATACAGAGCCCCAGACAAACATGAGCAGACGACACTCTTCTATATGCTTCTATATATGTGTGGGGCTCCCTGCAGGGTAATGGATGTTTTTTATTTTATGTCCTAAAAATTGTAAGAAACATTTACTTAAAAAAAATTGTTAGGCCAATGCATTCTCTTATATATGCGAGGCGACCTATGGTCGACTCGCATATATAAGAGAATGCATTGGCACAGGGTAAAACGAGAAATGAGATTTACGCAATAAACATGCTGTCTTGTGTGATTTTGTGATGTTTATCGAAGGGTTTTTATGATGGAAAACGGAGCCGGTAAATGGATAGTTTTCATCGGAAAATCCACCGATAAATGTCCCAAAATCACTCCACACAGCATGTTTATTCCCGTTCTAATCCACACCGACCGTAAATTCATGCTATAGATGAGAATCTGCCAATGAGTTGCTGAACTGGAAAAGGTTGACAGATTACAATCCATATCACATCCTTCTCACAATTATGCTTTGCTCCATGAAGATATAGTTCCATATTTTGAATAGAAATAAACCGACCGATCCAAATGAATCCGCTAAATACATCGACTCAAATTCCGTATTATTTGACATTGAATAAATTATATTAATAAATGTAAGTTTCGTGGGTCAACAGATTACATTACTGACAGGCTGTTGACATTGCAATGGTGGCAATTCATCAGTCACTGTGACCAAAACTTCATAGTACAGCGAGCAAAAGTTTTCGCTCTTTGCAACGTCATTTTCGCTGTCAGTTACGTCATAATTCTGACATCATTCGAAAGACTTGTTTATCCCCCGCCAAATTGAAAATTTGCGGGGGATATAGGAATGGGTTCCGTCCGTCTGTCCCGAATTTGTAAGAGTCATAACTTGAACAAATGTCAACGGATTTAAAAGATTTGTGGTATATGAGTTCACCTGACCATTACCTAGAATGAGTTCGCAAGCCAGGTCCGGCCAGATATTTTTACCGGAGTTATTGGACTTTGTTTATTATTTTTGTCGAATTTACCAAATAGCAAATAGACGACGTCACAGGGCTCATTTCCACGGATATTTTTACCGGAGTTATTGGACTTTGTATATTTTTGTGTGTGCAAATGGACGACGTCACAGGGCTCATTTCCACAAATGTCAACGGATTTCAAAGATTTTTGGTATATGAGTTCACATGACCAGTATCTAGAATGAGTTCGCAAACCAGGTCCGGCCGGATATTTTCAGCAGAGTTATTGGACTTTGTTTACTGGTATATTCATTCCCATGACCAGTACCTAAAATGAGTTCGCAAGCCAGGCTTTTTGACAAAATCCCACCTATTGTTTAGCACATACTGAGAACGCAAACATTATTGAGAATGCACTTCCCCAACTGCACATTTCGGCGGGGGATACCGCTGTCTGCAACTGCTTGTTTCAATTACTATGGTTTGTCTGGATAACTTGAATTTTCCTGACATTAATTGAATCAAGCCGATATGTGATTCAATCATAAGTCTACTTCAAATTTCCCGCTGTTTACATTGTTGTCCCTAGGAACAAGATACTTCCGATCGGAACCGTGTAATGATTAAGATGTCTTCATCGGTGAGCAGGCCTCTATAGATAACGCCAACTACACCTGTACTCACCTGGGCAACTGACCAATCCTCGTCGCCGAAATTTGATTTACCTGCTTGGATGCTGACTGAGTGAATTAGAATTTGTACACAAACAGGCGATTTGGCTAATGTCAGGTCTGGCGTTTTGATGGGAGTGCTGCATACTTTACTAAATGGATTCTCCCAAAAATTATTTCAAGTGAATATATGAGATTACATTCATCAATTGGATAATCCGCAATCAAGAATTTGTTTTCCTCCCCCTCCTCCACAAGCCTGATTTTAGTGTGCTTGTCATAGTGGGCTAGCATCACCAAATTCACCCTCTGGGGACCTCATTCTGCTATGGGGGGGCATAGACTCAGATTGAAGTTCCCAAATGGTGATTATTGTGTTGTGCCCATTGGGAACCTCGATTATGCAATATGTTATTTGCCAATTTGGGGATATAGAGAAACTAAACTAACAAAGAAATGGAATCTATGTGAAGACCTTTCTATAGAAATTTGATAATAAAGAAACTTTTGAGAGGTCTAAGCAAAATGTGGTCCCCAGAGGTTGAATTTTAGTGATGCTAGCCTGCTATGCAGGATAGCGTCACTAAATTCACCCTCTGGGGACCTCATCCTGCATTTGACAGTCACCTTATCCTCAGGCCTGCTCCTCCATCAAGATCTTATTTTACCTGTTATTCGTAAACCAACTAATAAATTTACTGTGGCCTAATTACTGATTTTTTTCTTCTCAGGAGTGTAAGTGGTCGTATTTCCAATAGGAGCACAAGTGTTACTCCGAGGATATCAGCAAAAACAAGTGCCCATAATTCCATGGATCTACGGAACAGTACTGCTAGTAGTGGTTCACATATTCTGGATATGTCACAAGACAATCAATCGACCCGTGTCGAGACTGCTGAAGTTCACAGTGAAAGTTCTCTGTCAGGCAGCCGATCTCTGGGTTCTCCAAAAATGGAGCAGCCGACGACGCCCGCAAACGGCAACGTCAGAATGATCCAGAAGGAACGGTCATTGGAAATGAGCGGAGACGAAGCTGAAGTTCCACCAGATGCTCATGAAAAAGGTGCAATTTCTAATTATAGCTCTCATACTAACATCTCCCAAACACCGCCATCACGCAGTTCTGGTACTCAGAACGTCACCGATCATGATGATTTGTCGCAAGATTCTTATCCATTAGATGATGCTAGTAGTGGGGATGTGGGTATTGATGTTAAAGAAACAAATATCGATGATGAAACATGTCTTACTCAGAGCATTCCCGTACCCGCAGGTGCGACTCTCGGCGCTAGTCTTCCAGTTTGTACAGATGCATATTATAATGCCGAGAACGATGTTGTAGATTCTCACATAAATTTACCAACTAATATTGAACCTAGTTCTTGTATTATGTCTATCGTTAATCAGATTTGTCAGGATGAAGATCCCTTTGATATTGACGAACCTTCGCCGACCAAGTCACGGCCCAACTTGGGCAGTCTTCCAGTGCATATGAAACCTTCTTTTGTAGCTCAAATCGTTCATGCAGAAAACATGGAACAGCTCGAAAGGCAGCACAGAAGCTGTATTAATAACCTAAGTATTTCACCACAGTTACATATTGATATTGACGCCGAAGAAAACAAAAGTGCAATAGAGAACTTACAGGATTTACGCGTTACTTCAGATGTCAGTGATATTCATGGCACTGTTGACAAGGAAGTTTGTGGTAAAAATTCGGAACAAATCGCCAAGAATATTGCAATTGTTCAGGAGATTCATATAACAACTCCGACTGATATTACAGAAGACGAACAGAAGCCTGTTATTGAGGAACCAGAAATGAAGGTTGCTGATGTTAATGGTGATATTCAACCTAAGATTGAAAGTGAAGAGTCCGAAAAATCTGCCGTACAAGTTGAAGTGGTACATACAGATGTGTATCCTGTTCGGGTTGGAGAGTCGCCGGAAAAGCAAGTTGTCGAAAAGCCAGAGGACAAAATCCCTGCAGCGGATGAGCCAACAATTGAGGTACCTCGAGAGAAAATCAAAATCAAATCAATCCTCAAGACACGCCAACTGGTGGAAACTTCACTGGATCCAATTCTGAATGACTTTCCACTCCGAGTTGGTGAATCACCAGCTAAAGATATGCAAGATGACCAAAAGAGCAAGGAAGATAAAACCAATGAGATTGCTTCTAACGAGGTCGCGGAACAGAAACCAGTGGTCAAGGATCGCAGTGATCTCATGCTTGATCTCACGACTGATGAGAAACAGTTGATTAATTCGTACAATAATTGTGAAGATGATTCTGAGCTCATTAACAAGATAGAGTACAAATTACATCGACGGAATATTTCAAAAACGCCACCTAGGGAAGAGGTGGAGTTATATACTGCTGTCCTTAATGCTCTAAACAACGGGAAGACTCAGCCTCCTGTTGGAAATTACCGGAAGGATCGAACCCGCAGCAAATCGCCAAAATCACCAAAGTCACCAAGATTTTCATCCAAATCACCATTGAGATCACCCAGTCGTTCACCGCTTGATAGGTCTCCGGCATGTCACAGGAGGTTTGAATTGGTTAAGTATCACAACCTTCCACAGAAAGATAGCTTTTCATGTATTGATGATACAACAAGTCCAACAAAAGAAATGAAGTCGATATCGGCACCTCATACCCCCTCGGCACCACATACACCCTCAGAGTCTCCAGCCAACAGAAATATATCTTCGCGAATGGGCATGGCTACTGTGGCGCAAGTCGAAAAAGAGGCACAATCGAAACAGAAAGTCGAAGATTTGCCAAAAGGAGTGGAAAAGGAAAAAACAGAGCCGAAACCTGAAAAAGTTGACAGAGTCTCACCTGAGCCAGAAAAATCTGAAGCAGTACATCAAAATATTGTGCCAAAAGAAATTCAAGACCAAGGCTTGATCGATGACGAGATAGCGACTGAGAAAAGTATTCCAGAGCCAAGCCCACCTGCTGATATTTGCTCAACTCAAGCCACAAATGATGACGACATACCACCACCTCCACCCGATTGGGTCACTGCCAAAACTCCTGAGGTTGAATCTACGTCATCATGTCTTAAGAACGAGGCGAATAAACGGCTAAAGGAGAGGTCTAAGTCTCCGAAAACTGTCCATTTTGTCGACATGCCCATTGACAGCGATGAAGAGAAGGATTATGGAGAGTTGGGTCCACCACCCGTACTTCAAGAAACGCCACGATATGATCTAGACTTCCCGACCACTATTCCTGATCCGATTACTGATGATATGGATCTAGGAGATGTCTTATCAGAACCACATGACAGCGACGAAATAGAAGAAACTTTTGATTTGCCCTTGCGACTATTGGAAAAGTTGCCTCAGCCAGTTGATGATTTGTTGCTGCAGCCAGTTGATGATTTGTTGCCACAGCCAGTTGATGATTTGTTGCCACAGCCAGTTGATGACTTGTTGCCAGTTGATGACTCGTTGCCAGTTGATGATTTGTTACCATTTGATGACTTGTTGCCAGTTGATGATTTGTTGCAGCCCATTGATGAGTTTGGCCAACCTCAGAGAAATGATGAAGTCGATGAAAGCTTTGATTTACCAGCTGCACCAGCTGAAGACACATTATCTAAAGCAGACACTGTTGACGATTCTAAATCTATTGATTACAAATTTACAGCAGTTCCTGATCAATCACCTCATGAAGAAATCTTTCAAGAAATACCAGCACCAATTAATCTACCTTCTCCGGAAATACCAGCACCAATTAATCTACCTTCTCCGGAAATACCAGCACCAATTAATCTACCTTCTCCGGACATTTCACACACAGAAGCAGTTATACCAAAGCGGCCCTTGGTAAAAGAATCATCTAACGACACGAAACCTATGATGCCAGAAGTGATGAAAAAGCCACCACGTGCAGAAAAGCCAGCAGTTCCCAAAAAGCCACAAAGGCCATCGAATGGACAGAAGATAGAAGGGAGAGAACCAGTTTCTGTTGCACATGAGAGAAAAGAGCAAGAATTATCAACACGAGAGAGTCCGCCAAAAGTAAATATTACTGAAACCACACCCCCAGAGTCCTCAAATGGGCGGAATGTTTTATCTCGCTTGGGATCGTCAATGGAGAGCGACAAATCGGGTGCCAGCCCAGAATATGCAACCGCTGCTCAAAAGTTTATACTTCCAGAAGCGAAGAATTATTCAGAAGCCAGATCAAAGAGTCCGATTACATTTTCAACTTTCAAGCCAGATCCTGAAACAGAAGGCGGAGCTGAAGCCATGCCGACAACTGCTGTGCCAACAACTGGTACGACCGTCTACATTTCTGGCCCTGGACCGCAACCATCGCAAGACGAGCTGAGAAAATCAATGATGCTTCAACTGGCGAAAGACACGGAGGCTTATTCTAAATATAGCAAACAAGAGTCGCAGTTGTTTTCAACATTTAGGCCATCTCCGGATATAGAACGACGATGTTTTACTCCAGTTGACACCGACCCTGATTTTGTTGGTCCAGTTCAAGAAGGATACATGTTTCCAACGACGATTCCTTCCACGCAAGTGCAGGAGGAAGTGGTTAAACCTGATAAGCACTGTGTTATTCTGAGTGAGCCGAAGCGTGTCAGTTTTCACGAGGACGATTTAACGAAACGTATGAGTTATATTAGTGACACATCTCCATCTGTAAGCGACACACCAGAATTCGCAGTTGGTGGTTCCGAGAACTTACCGTATGCTGACGACACAGAATCAACCGACACTGATTCCTCATCGGATTTAAATTCGTCTGGGGATGGAATGGCATTCGTCAATTTTGCTAGGTCATTGGCGGAGTCTGGCAAAGAAATGACAGCAGATTCTGGAGTCGGATGCGATTTGACGGACAGTTTTCATAAGGATTTATCGCCATTGGAACCACTTGAGAGACTCGGGATAGGGAAATCAACGACAATGGATTCGCTGAAGTCTCCGGAATCAGACTTCCAGGATGATAGTTCTGCTAGTATGGAGGATGATAATATTTTTCACAAGAGACCAAGTGTAGATAGGCTCGAAGTATTAGAAGGCCGTGATATTGCAGAAGTTTTAGTCTCTAGCGGTGAAAGTGACACTGAATCTAGGGCAATAGACACAAAAATTAAACGGAATAACCATCACTAACAGTATTGATTCCCAAAAACATATCATCAACTAGGAATTCGTCAAATTTTATTACATCTCCATTAATTTTCCATTATTTATCCCAACCTGATGTCACAAACTCTTATTGCTTTAGCGAAGGCAGCAGTCATTTTCAGTATCTCAGGCTGTAGCATAGCTTATGAGTAGTCAACTTTGTGTTGGATTTTCTAGTTATGAAACGTCAGTTATTGTTTGAATGAACATTTAATAATTTAATATTTGTGGCAAAGTAGCACACATGCTACTATAGAAACAGCCTCGGACATTCAACATGAGAGAAATCCTGATGGATACCAGGGAGATGTCATGAATCTATCAATATCAGACTTTTATGAATTGATAAGATAAGGGTTAATAGACAAAGTTTTGAATATTAATATTAAAGATGTATTCAGGGTTCCAGACCACCAGTTACAACAACAACAACATACAATATCAAATTTAACATCACTTTTCGCTTTGTTCACTGAAAATATGTTGAAAACCAAATGTGACATATAATCTAGACTTGTATACACAAAATAAAGACATTTAGTAACTGAAAACTGAAAACTCCGGTAGGGTGATCAAATAGACATTGAGAATAGTCTTGCTCAACATAGTTATTTTTTTATCAATATTCATCCATATTGATAACACACATCGTCATTCTTACATATTAATTAAATGCAATGACTCTCGATGGTGAAATCGTTCGTGTTAGTTTATCGCCAATAGTTTCGACCTGAATCGAGATGGAAATATTTGCAATTGAGCGTACTTCACATGATGTTTTCTATGGAGTGGTATTGTCGATTTCTTTTGAAATGTCTGTGATGTTAGTAGACTGCTACATTCTCCAGGTTAGCATAGCACCTGAGTACTATCTTATCAATTTCACGCATCCGAACAAGTCCATAATATGTTTGTGACAAAATAATTATTGCTGTCATTCTAAGACAACAAACCTATATGAAATAAATGGATCTAGGTGGCGTATCTGTTTCTTAAATTTTTTATTTTTTTTAACAATAGCATCTAAATAAAATGCAAAACAGGTTTTCATCAAATTTGGCTTGAAACCCTGAATACATTGTTAACTTTATTAGGTTTAAATTTCTTTGGTGATGCTTTTTTTCACTATTTTAGCAAGTTGATTGCTTTTGCTACTGACATATTTATAATCTTAATAATGTTCTCCTTTACCTAATATTCTCATAATTTGTATTCATATTAAAATGAAAATAAGAAAAGAAATTCACATATGCACAAATTGTCTGAGACACTGAAAATTGACTTTGGCCTTATCACCTCACCATCTCACAACATACTATATTTATTGCTCACTTCTTCAATGATCATCCGTACACCACCTTTGTCTTTGAGAGGCATTACATAGTTTCACTGAGGAATAATGCAAGATATAGTTTCATGTTCCATACACAAGAGGAACTAGGGAGTGTTATAATTGACTTATATTTCACAATTGTGGATGCTAACATTTATTTTGAAATGGTCTATAACTTACATTTGTCCTTGAATATGTATCTGCAACTGTTTACCAGTTTTAGCATTCTATGACATTGCCTTTCATTTGAATATTTATGACCTTTGTGCATATGACTGGTGCTTGAATTTGCTCAAGAATTTCTGAGTCATCACATTCAATATTTGAGCACTGCATAATATTAAAAGACTCAAATTCACTAATTTCTTTAAAATTTTCAGTGTTGTTTCAATAAACATTTGAAAGTTCAGGAAATATACCTCAAATATATCTTGAAGTGATAATTTAGTTGGTATAATCAGAAGCTATTTGTTGTCTCAACAGACAAATGTGCACACTAACATTAGTTCATAGCTAACCTTCATGTCCATAGCTAATATCACCAGCGCATCTCCCATCATGAAAGGGTTAAGACTGACAGAAATACTGGAATTTAAAAGTTTATTTGTTTTTTCTATTTAATTTTCTTAAATCCATCTTGTAATTAAAATTTTGAATCAAGTGGTCATGATATTTTGAAATATCTTATCAGAAATAAATACGAAGCGCACCGCAACTGAACGTGATCAACGCTATTTGTATTTTAGAGTTATTGTTCATTGCTGAAAACACAACACTGATTTCCCTGTTACAGCAATGTGTGTCAACACTGACTTCCCTGTTACAGTAATGTGTGTCAACACTGACTTCCCTGTTACAGAAATGTGTCTAAACAATGGCTTCAATGTGCGGAATCTCATCACTGGAGGGTTATTGATAATGAAAATGAGAACAAATTCCTTCTATTTTTTAAAGTTCTTGATTATACTGGTTTAACAAACTTGATATTATTTTCCAGCTGTACCGAGCATGAATGCCTTCCATATCTTTAATAGGTAAATAAATTATTCCTATTTATTCATTTGTATGGATGTTCAGCATATAAGTTCAACCTATAGCCTGTTGCTATTTATTCAACTTATGATCTGAATATTCCTGCATATTATTGAAGGGTCCTACTGATGGGAGTTATATGTCAGGTAATTCTTAGATAAACATGTAGTATAAACAAAGAACTCAAAGTTAGTCACCAATATGTTAATAACAATCATCTCTCTATTGAGAATAATATGGGGGTCACATTGTGAGTAGTTCAAAAATGAAAGACTTCACAACTTTAGGTTCAATTGTTTTGCACTGTGATAGAAATACTGAAGGTTACCCATAACTCTTGACAAACTTTCAGCCAATTCAGAAATAAACTCTTTTTTAACCCTTTACCCAACAGAAGGGCCCTGTGCCAATGCATTCTCTTATATATGCGAGTCGACCATAGGTCGCCTCGCATATATAAGAGAATGCATTGGCTTAACATATTAAAAATTATAAAATTGTTAAAGAATGTAAGAAAAAAGGGTAAAAAGTGTTAAAAAAAGATTTTTTTTAGGCCAATGCATTCTCTTATATATGCGAGGCGACCTATGGTCGACTCGCATATATAAGAGAATGCATTGGCACAGGGCTAACTGTAACTATCACAATGTCGTCAATGAGCCGGTTCCAATGATATCCATATTTGTATGGTTTTATTGAGACAGACCCAAGATATTTTAGGCTGTTGAAGCTTTATTTGGCCGGTTTTGGCCGGTTTGTTGGGTAAAGGGTTAACAATGACATATTCAATGTGCCATGCCTTTAATCTCATTATTTCTGTCAGTCTTTACATCTAAAATACAGGGACCAACCTAGAGATTTCAAATTGTGAGAAGTCACTTCTCCCTAATAACTCAAACAGGACTGTAATCAGGGAGAACTAACAATGGCTGAAGTTCAATTTACACCCCAACATCACCCTTCTATGAACCAATAAGTATCATAAGTATCATTTATAAAATCATTATAGTCATTAAAAACACCATTATAATCATTAAAAACACCATTATAATCAGTAAATACACCATTATAATCAGTAAAAACACCATTATAATCAGCAAAAACACCATTATAATCAGTAAATACAGTTTAAATATGCTGTTGGGACAATGCATACTAGTATTTGAGCGAGTAATCGATTATTCCTGGGACAAAAACAGGGAGAAGTGGCACTTTTTAGGGAGAAGATGTCTCCCAAGTCTAGGGTGGTCCCTGCTAACACAGCACATACCCATTGTTTACATTTTTTTCAGGTTCAACATTCGTTATTTCACAATCTTGTAGGTTACATCATTATTTCACAATCTTGTAGGTTACATATCACATTAGTTTCAGGTCCGTGATCGATATATAACTAATATTATTGTTACCGTAATTAACCACCCTCATTAGGCACATCTATGTTATCAACATCATTTCCGTTAAACATTCCCTCCTGCGTGATCAGATATAAATTCCCATTTATCGCCATCCTATCTGATCCTATTTCATGTTATATATCTTGACCATCACCAGCGTTCCCATGTTCTGTCTAATTTGTTACATCAGTATAACTGTTAATTCCCGCTTTTTTTCCCCTCAAGTCATGTCATGTTGTCAGCCAGTCTTTGAACCAAGCCTTGAAATAGGGTGTCTGTCATTTGCAGAATGAGGTTCCCAGAGGGTGAATTTAGTGATGCTACCCCGCATAGCGGGCTAGCATCACCAAATTCACCCTCTGGGAACCTCATTCTGCTGAGGTGTCATCACTCATGAGATAATTCCCATATCCAACCAAAAAGTGTAGATATCCTCTATATATCTAGAAAATACCATTTATGAGTATCAAACAATCAAAAACATATGCATTGTGAAATATTTTAATAACGATTGTATTAGTTGTTAGCAAATCAACTATAATCAAGATGGCTATTCATGTCATTTTGCAAACACCAGCACAGCCATTATTAAAATTTTCAAAAATATATATGTTCTTAAATGTTTCATACAGACACTGGCTTTTTTTCTCAAATCGCTCGGATCAGCCGAACACCGCGAAAATAAAAAAATTATAAGAAATAACGGTACGTTTTCGTAACAGCATCAGTTTACCTTACCAACATTATAGCAATTCAGCAGGACCCACCAGCATCGTATCAGACTAGCAGGACCACATGACTAGGGGTGGATATTGGGACTAATATCAGTCTGGATTATTCCTGCTCCCAGTGCATGAAATTTGCGGTGAACAAAACGTTATGGTGCTGTGTTAACAGGTCTCCCTAAATTCTCATTGTGAACCAATTACAAATAAAGCAAGTTGAGCGTAACGATGTGAGCTTCCTTAGGCTGGGGTCTGGGGCCCTAATCTCTAGTATCTTAGAAGCCATTTTCTACGTTTTGAATTTTTTTTCACCGTATTAGTGAACAGAAATTTGGATCCCACAATCCAATTTGTGAGAACTAGAGGTAATTAAAAAATCGGTTCACCCCAGATTTCATGCCCTCCTCTCCACCACACTTCCTAATTTTCGTTTTGTGTTTAATTAATACCTCATTTCAAGCGGCAGTTTGTTTGCAATATATAGTCTTTACCTGAGGTAGCTAAAAACTTTCATGTATCAATTATATTCAGTATTGGAAGAGTTTTTTATAAATAAGTTTAAGGTATAAATAAGTTTGAGGGAATTTGTTTTTTAATTAAATTAACTCTTTTAAATTATAGTGTACATTTTCTAGTTGAAATATCGATGGATCAAATTTTGTACACTAGTGAGTCAAATTTTGTATCAAAATGCTCAGTTGATATTGTGGTAAGTTAGAAAAATTCAAAATGTAGATATACCATTTTCACAGATAATACCGTAGTAAAATCCTATATAAAGTATAATAAATGTATATAAATATGTTCATACCCTCACCATCACTAAGATGTATTATATTGAAGCATTATTTTATTATTTTCCAGTTGACAACAAGGCTGTGTGGTTAGAACAATTGTGCAATATGTCTCACTATATCTTATGTTATTTATTGCGAGATGTATTTCTCGTTTCTCATTTTATTTTATCTTGGTGATTTAGGGCTGAGTTTCTCATAGATGTTTTATTATTTACAGATTGATATGTTTTAGAAGATGTAGATAATTTTATCACTTTATTGTATATATGTGAGTGAACAGATTTTTGAAACCATTTTGTTACAGAATAACAATAGGTGATTATATTATGAGATTGATAATACTCTTCTTTTGCTCCCATACTACTGAAGTGCTTTCCCAGTTATTATATAACTCACTCAACGCCTAATAGTTTGCCTGGCGGCCAGCCCCCCCTTCACCGATGTCATGTATTCGACTGAAGCTATTAGCATCAGTCGGCTACCATGTTTAGAACCATATTCTGCCTGAGACCCATGAATATCAAAGTTCACTATGCCCCTGTTGGTTTCATAGATCACACATTCCAATGAAATAGTTAAACTAAGCAGGTCTGCAGTTCACCTGGAGGTTGCCAAAAATGAAAATGACGCAAACGCAAAACAGGTTGTGCGAAAGTTTTCTGTAGGTCTCGCAATCACCGATTCTCATCTTAGTTATTGCTCCATCAAGTCCCAAAATTGACATTTCAAATTATTCCTTCAATCGGTTACTCATTGCTAGGTAATAATACCTGTAGTAGTCATATAACAGTTTGTGTAACCCTACTTGTAACACCTACAGTAATGCCCTAAGTAATCGACCTCTTAACCAAAGCAGAATTATGGGTAACTTTTCAGGATTTAGTTGGAAATATAGCTTGTTGCCATTCATCGGAAAGCTCTCGGCGAGAGCTTTCCGATGAATGGCAACAAGCCATATTTCCGACTAAATCCTGAAAAGTTACCCATAATTCTGCTTTGGTTAAGAGCGAAAAATAGATAGTTACGCAAAATGATATTGGAGGCCTGATTAAGTGACCTGACTGGCATCTTTGTCAATGTCAATACTTAACCCCAACATTCCTATGAATTTGCATTGGTACCATATCATGCGTTCTCATAATTTCTATCGAACATTTAATATAACCATTGAGCTAGCAAGCTCCATGCATTAAGGGAACCAATACATAATGGTAGATCTAGTGTCATTTATATTATATGAAGTTCAAAATATCTTACAGTGATGTGTTGGCAATAGACTAAGCCGAAAAACAATAAGACGATATTTTGCCAATGTAGAACATGATAACCAAGAAATAAATTTCACCATGGTAACATATTAGTGTAACATTTCAATTGGACTATTGTCTCAGTGTCACGTGCAGTGGAAGCTACTTGTGCCGTCACAAATTCTCATGAATGTATTTATCAATATTTTACCGTGTTGAAGACTATTATAATGGGTATACATGTAAAATTGTAAAGTTGATATCCAGAAATATAGGGGCATTGAGCCATCTTTGTAATTCACTATTTCATGTATGGTACTTGTATGTCTGACCATCTTTGTTAGGTAATGGCAGAGCAGCCCTCTTAACCCTTTACCCAACAGAAGGGCCCTGTGCCAATGCATTCTCTTATATATGCGAGTCGACCATAGGTCGCCTCGCATATATAAGAGAATGCATTGGCTTAACACATTAAAAATTATAAAATTGTTAAAGAATGTAAGAAAAAATGGTAAAAAGTGTTAAAAAAAGATTTTTTAGGCCAATGCATTCTCTTATATATGCGAGGCGACCTATGGTCGACTCGCATATATAAGAGAATGCATTGGCACAGGGCATAACTGTAACTATCACAATGTGGTCAAGGAGCCGGTTCCAATGATATCCATATTTGTATGGTTCTATTGAGACATACCGAAGATATTTTAGGCTGTTGAAGCTTTATTTGGCCGGTTTTGGCCGGTTTGTTGGGTAAAGGGTTAATTTAGATTGTTTTGCTTCTGCAATCTGCTACGGCAACCCTTTGTTTTGGCCCTGTTTGCTTCAGGAAATTGCTTCGGCATTGCTGATTGCCATAGCCAATTGTGAGGGCTGGCCAGAGTAATTGTGGTTTAATTGTTGGAACATTTCAGAGCATACAAGAAAAAAGCCAAGTTCCATGTAATCTTCCTTATCCTTTTAAAAAGGATAATATGATAGCTATGCCCCGGTCTACACTGCCCATACACTGTTTGTTAAGATATTGAAGAAGACGGTATCCTGACAACCTAATATCCAAACATAGCCTCAGTATGCCTGCTGGCATCGTCTACTCAATCAGTATTGTCTGATTATTGCTAAGCTGTAGACACCTAAATATCACTTGGGATTGAAGGCCCTTCAACCTTCTGGTGTAGACAATGACTCAATAATGCTGCCCGGGGTTCAATGGACATTGAGCTGGTCTCCTATTTTTCAAATGAAGTTTAACCCTTTAAGTGCCAGGTCCGATTTTTGTATCAACCCATATACCCTGTGCCAATGCATTCTCTTATATATGTGAGTCGACCATAGGTCGCCTCACATATATAAGAGAATGCATTGGCCTAACAATTTTTCATCATTTGTTATTATTTTTTACAATTTTAATAATTTTTTCTCATATCTATAACAGACTTATTTTGTAGGTTTAGTGCTAGGGAATCTTACGCTTTTCATGGGCATCATAATTATTACTATGAATACTTGGTGATAGTTTTGAGTTATAACATGCCCCTAAGGTTTTAACCAGTTTGTTTTTAAATTCGCATACCCAAAAAAAATTCAACCCAAAAAAAAAAAAATTCTAAATTTTTTATTTTTATTTTTTTATTTTTTATGCCGGATTTTACACACCATAAATTAGGGCCGATGAGATCGGCCCATGCCACTCAAAGGGTTAAAGTTGCATACTGTTTTCATCTTAGTGGTTTCTCTTTCGATGCTGATCTGATATTATCTTAAGTGATTGGAGTAAAATACTGTATACAGGGACATGGGCAGTTACCAGTCTAGAATCCAAAGATGAGAGTTCATTTTCCCTGTCTAATTTACATGAAGAAGTCCACTCAAGTGTGAAATCATAACAGAATGATGTTGATTTAATAGATATATTCATATTAATTTTTCCATCAACGTTTTGTTCTGCATAAGGAATTCTATTGAATAAGTGAATTATACCAGATAATTGGCAGACACATACTAGTAAGACACATACTAATGTAGTACATCTTAAAATATCTTTAATCTTTGATGGAAATTTGAACTCGGTTTCTTTTAACATGTAAAATATGAAACGTGAAACATATTAAGGTATATCGTTGTGCAGAATAGGCTTCCAAGAGCTTGATTGAGATATTTCAAGTTTATGCCAATTTGTGAGAAGTTAAAATTTTCCAGGAATTTTTTGGTGACCCCAGTTTTTCTGTACAACGGATGTCCCCAAATAAATTATGGGTTAACAATATTTCTCAATACCACATACATGTGTTTTCTTATAGTCTCTGAATGTATAAATTCACTATGAATATTGATAAAAACATGTACAGACAGGTAGAATCAATGATACTTAGGAATTCATAGTTTCAGTTTTTATCTTTGGCCTCCAACATTTGGGCACCCTTACCCATACAGGTATGAAATCTATCCTGGTTATGTCTCTGGTTTTCACTGAGGTCACCTTTATGAACCTTCGCTCAGCAAACCATTTCTCATACAATCACAGTAAGCAACAAATTTCCTGCTCATCAGTAAAGCTCAAATAGGAGAATTGTTTGTGCAGTGACAACACATATCGACAGCGACATGTTAGGAAATTCATTGTCACTATTTAGATTACCTATTCTCTCATAGGAATACAGTGATTGCTACAAAAAAATTGACTTCTGTCAGCAAGTTGTCATGCTCTCTAGAACCAGCCTGGTGGAAATCACTTCTAGCATGCAATAATTAACTTTATAGAAACATCATTAGATGTATTGTGACAGACACGGAGAGTACTACAGTCTAGATTTTCTTCTTGGTATTTCGTTTGATTTGCTGAAAAAAAACAGGCTGAGTTCGAATCTGAGTGCATGATTTGTTTATCATTACCGAAATTTTTTATTTTTTTTTACTAACGCTCAAAATACAAGCCAAGCTAGAATTGTGAGTTGAACCCTTTGAACCCTGACACCTCACACTGATCGATACCCTGTCCCGCGGCTCCCCATGGTATTTCCCTTAAATTTAGACAGTGTCTTGTTGCATGATGTTTGTTCTGAAATTTTACATGGATCACTGATCATTATAAGATCAGGAAAGTTTACCTCGCGACAACTCCTTGGTATAACGGTTGCTAGGCAACTACCCGGATTGACTGGAAAATGCAATTATAGCTTATAGTATCGTAATTCAATGCCAGTGATTGCTTTTTCGATGCAGGTAATACCCTAATGTGAAATGTGAGATATACCCAACCAGAAGAGTGAACCAAATGTCTTATTTAAGGGTAGCAATTGTTACTTAAAAATACCGTTGGTCAATTGACACCATTGCAGTAACCATTAAGTGTTTTTTTGGGGGTTTTTTTTGCCTCAATTTAGACAGTGTTTAGTCACATGGTGTTGGTTATGTTCAAATGGGGGGGGGGGGGGGGATCAAATGTCTGTAACTGTGCATGCATGTCATGCATAGACCACTGTTCATTATATGATTTGGAGACTTTGCCAACTGATCTATCCTCAGTAACGATTACTAGGCAACTACCCGGGATTGGCAGGAAAATGCAATTACAACTTATATATGGCCTATATATTGTGCCACATTTCACATAAAAACACATGTTTTTGTGAATTATACTGCCACAGTTCGCTTAAAATATTGTATGTTTTATTATAGATTATAGGCTATGTGCACATATAGTTCTACCTGATACTAGCGGTCAACCATTCCATACACACCATGGGCACTGCTGACATATGTGGGGGCCATTTAAATATAATTCAGTGGGTCTGATGCTTGTTATACTATATATAAATATGCTATCGACTCATGTCATTGCTGCACCGAAATATCGGTGTTGCGGCATATAGACACCATTCATTTGCACCAAAATATCGGTGGTACGGGTTCAAAGGGTTAAAGGCATATTGTTTCCATTGCTCCTTGAAAATTCTGGTATTCTTTTGAAAATCTATCTCAGAGGCAATTTAAAACACAAAAATCTGTTTATTATGTCATGCCTGGCAGTGGTCTTGTTGTGACTGATTTTGTACGTTTTGCTATGGACGTTTTTATATATGTACCAGTATTTTGCCATTACTAAGATGCACACATCAGAAGTGAAATTTTTTTTTAATAGTGATTAATGAGAACGTTCTCACTAAACTCTTTGTTGCTTGTAGATTTTGAATGAAGTGGCCAAAATAGACTCCTATGTAATATAGACTCCTTACATACAATGCCATGAACTCTTTATTGAGAGCATCAAACACATACATAGAGTAAGGTCCAAGCCTTGAAATAGTGTGTCTGTCATTTGCAGAATGAGGTCCCCCAGAGGGTGAATTTAGTGACACTATTCCACACAGCTGGCTAGCATAACTAAATTCACCCTCTGGGGACCTAATTCTGCTTCTGGGAAGTATCTAGTCTCAAATTAACAATGTTTTTAGTTACTTTTCCCCCTTCTGTTCAGTTTCCATATCTCCTAATTTGTAGAAGATCAAATGCATAATCGAGGTGACTAATGGGTAAACAGCACCAACTTCCAACTGGGGAAATTCAATCTGATCCTAGGTCTCCCATAGCAGTTGAGGCCTAAGCAGAATGAGGGTCCCAGAGGGTGAATTTGGTTATGCTAGCCCACATTGTGGGATAGCATCACTAAATTCACCCTCTAGGAACCTTATTCTGCAAATGACAGACACTATTGCAATGCTTGGTAAGGTTGCATGACACAATATAACCTTTCATGATTATAGTTATGCCATATTCATTAGTGTAATGAAGATTTCTTCTAGGGGCTAATAAGTTAATTTACATAATTTGATCAGTACCAGAGTACAGTAGGGTGTAGGACTGTAGGTCCGGTGATAGACCATACTATTTCAAAGACATAATTTATCGGATACGTATTTAGCCGACAGTCTAATTGGGTCCGCTCCGTACATTCGGGATTGCAGAATAAAGGGTCTAAGTGTCTCTCGAGTCTTGCCAACAAAACGCTGGCCTTCTAACGAGATGAGTCTACATCCTCTTGACAACGTGAAAAGCTTTTCTTCGTTACTAATGATGCCATTGTCTGTGAAGCCAGCGGCAAACTATTGTTTCGCTTCCCTCTGGTGGGATGTTAATGAACTCTCCCACCAAGAGTGATTTCTGTCTGACCCACGATGATTTGTGGGAGATTTCACCTCTATTACCTCTTAAGGTGCACTGCAGTGCTGAGGTAATAAAGTACAAATCTCATTTCCTCATAACTGAAAATTAAAAAGATTTCACGCTACATGTACTGACTTATTAGAAAACTTGGCGTCTTTTCTGATCCTTTGGTACTGTTGGAATTCAAACGAACATAATACACGATTCATGTTTTTGAGCAGAAAATACATTTCTACAATACTAAATTATGTCGAACTGTAATGAATTCTATTGTTATTTGGTACAATCATTTGTTTTCCTGTTGAAATTGATTCTTTTTAGTTAAGAAAAACTTTTGTGTTCAAACCAGGAAGTGTTTTTTTTTTATAGATGTGGGCTGGTTGCTCTCACCTTATATTCGCCTAAAAGCATAAACCAATTCCTGCACTTATTAAGTGTTCCAGCTTTTCAGTCAAAGTACCAGTTTGAAAATGTAGCTTTGATTTTGGAAGATTACGTTTTTGCAAATATTTTCATGATAACATATGCTGAATTGAAAGATCTACATGCCACTTTAATCCCTTTCTATAAGATGGTTTCTTCCATTCAATTATAAAAGTATACATTGGAATGATCTATTATTCATTTGTGTGTTCACGAGAAATGAGGAGATGACAGACAAACAAATAGATAATACAAGTGCAGATGAGTTCCTATTTATTGGTGGGAAATGTTCAGATAATATGTTCAACAAATGACCTATGGTTGTTTGTTGAACTTATTATCTGAACATTTCCTAAGGTTCCTAAGGGAACTACTCGAGTATTTAGATAAGAAAGGGTTTCCATAAGAATTGATGAAATTTGTAGAAACAGTTTCTAAAACATTTAAAGTAAAAGGTATGTAACTCTATTTTCACAATCGGCCCATAGTAGCATAGGACTGCATACAGTTGCTTGTATAGCGCTTGTATCATGGGGTCTTTAAAATTACTTTTACATCAGGTTATATCGGTGGAATTGGTGAGAGCAGGATTATTAAACCCTAACTTATTGAAGGAAAATGGGGGGTACATGTATACTAGATTGAATTTGTCCATCTTTCTGTCCGTCCATCTGTACAGGCATATATCTCAGCCGTGGTCTAACGAATCTGAATGAAATTTTATATGGCGGTTCGCCATCTTGACTGCTTTCAAAAGATGTTGTTCCTGTTTTCCATTCTAGAGTTATCCTTCTTTGTTTATTTGGAAACAGCATTGCTAAACTGTTCTGAGAGAAAAATATATCTATTCTAGTGGCTTAACACTTTCTGTACTAACCCTTTGAGTTCCAGGGGCCGATCTCATCGGCCCTAAACCTACAAAATAAGTCTGTTAAAGAATAAAAGAATAAATTATTAAAATTGTAAAAAAATTGTAAAAAAAAAAAAAATTGTTAGGCCAATGCATTCTCTTATATATGCGAGTCGACCTATGGTCAAAAATCGACCTGGCACTCAAAGGGTTAAAGCATCATTGATGAAATTTCCAGACAATAAGTTCATAGGTCGTTTGTTGAACATACGGTATTATCTAAAAATAAATAGGGTTCTTTCTGTACTTGTATTTATCTGTCGTCTGCTTATATTACCTGTACATCCCTGCAAATAAATAATAGACCATTCCATGTTAACTTTTTAACTGACTGGGAGAATACATTTAGTAAAGAAAGGGTTAGAATGCTGTAGGAATACCAAAAGTTTGCCAATATTTTTCAATATGCCAATAGGGCAATACCATCTGACTTAAAAAGTGCCCGGTCCTGGAAGTTGTACCCTCATGTACTTGGTTGCTTACAACACCCTTGCCTATAGCATGACTAGGTGATGCTAGGTTTCAGCCTATTAACCATTTCTTGATGGCAGCTTCAGCATTAAATATCATGCTCCCATAGGGAGCCTCGCATAAATGAGAATGCACTGGCTTACAAGGTCAAGGTAGATATTGTTAGGCCAATATATGTTCTTAATATGAGCTTGGTCCTGGAAAATACTGTAGGAATACAAAATTTTTACCTTTTTTGCATTTCAATATGTCAATACCGCTGACTGAAAAAGTGGCCTTTCTTAGTTGTACTCCTTTGACCCTTACAGCACTCTTACGGCACCCTTATAGTACGATTAGTTGATGCTAGGTTTCAGCCTATTAAAGATTTTAAATTAATATTTAATGAAATATTTTAATCTATAAAGATAGATGGTCATGTTTTCTCAGGTCCAGTGAAGGCTAATTGGTGTTTGTGTGAGTTTAATGTGCCGTATGATAATTACATAGGAAGGCCTAAATTGATTAATGGTTCCCAAGCTAATTACATATTGATTTTAATTATCTGAAATTTCATACCTAACTGATCCTCGACCAGCCATATTGACAGTACCCTAGCAGGCGTGACTGATTCGACACTCTATACCTTTCCACTGTCTTTTCCATATCGCTGGAAACCGGATATTCCACTAATTTGTTT
Source organism: Siphonodentalium dalli (assembly GCA_032622095.1). NCBI lineage: Eukaryota > Metazoa > Mollusca > Scaphopoda > Gadilida > Siphonodentaliidae > Siphonodentalium > Siphonodentalium dalli. The sequence continues at coordinate 29,714,891 of CP136064.1, forward strand.
TCCTCAGATCATGTCGCCTGCTAAAAGTGGTCCATTCTTCTCCGACGGAGCATCAGAAATGATGTCTCCTGTTAAAATTGGTCTATTCTTTGTCAACGAAGCATCAGAAATCATTCACCGATGTGCTCCCCAAAGACGTACAACTTAAATAGGGTTACTCAAGCCTTCGTTTATTGATTTTCATTGTTTCCAAATCTAATTTGAGATCACGTAGATGCTCCCATGAGCTTCAAATTTCTATAGGAAATATTTCACTTGCTAATTCTCGTCAATAATTTTCCCATCCCTTACGTTTAAGTTATGTGACCGAACAAGAATTAGAGCTATACTCTGGTTTGTAAATTTTTTCGTTGCTGAAATATTATGATGCCAATTTACTGTAGAAGTAATTGACGTAACTGGTATTTTAAATTAATCATAAATTTTTCTACCATGATCCAATGAATTGGAATAATTCATTTTTGTTTTAATAAAGCACTCAGTTCTTTTTTCGGATTTTGCTCTCAACAGTTGATAACATATTCTAATTGATTGCAATGTTGCTAACTGATGATGTATATAGGCTAACTGATGATGTATATAGGCTAACTGATGATGTATATAGCATTTATTTGACATTTATGTCGGTACCATTTGTGGTATTTGTACAGAGTTGAGACTGCTGAGAATGTATCTTCTTCCACAATGAAATTTGTTTGATTGAAGATATTAGGAATACTTTATGTAAATAAGGTTAATTTTCTTTATCTTGGCTACATGCGACGAATCACAGCCATACTATACATGTCATATGCTTCCCTGAAATATGATAGGAATCCCAAGCTTATCCCAAGTCCCCCACCCCCCAGATTACTGATATGCATTTTTCTCTTCTTTTTAAAATTTTGCCTTTGCAAAATATATTTTTGAAGATTTTGCTATAACTCATTAACCCTTTCACGACTGGAACTTCCTGAAATTTTGTAAAAACCCTGTGCCAATGCATTCTCTTATTTATGTGAGTCGCCATAGCCTCGCATATATAATAGAATGCATTGGTCTAACAATATTTACCTTGACCTTGTAAGCCAGTGCATTCTCTTAGATATTTGAGACTCGCATATGAATGAGAATTCACTGGCACAGGATCTTCAATGCTGCACCAGCACAGCTCCCGTCATGAAAGGGTTAAATATATTGTGTTTCTGGGCAAGTGTTTAGTTGCTTACTTTCGGTTGGTGTTGTGCAGTGGAGTAATTTCCCTGTGGAATTATCTGTTTGTGCTGTCTTTCGTCTATGACTATAATTGAATTTCCTAGGCCATAAACTTTCCTACAATTGGAACTTGGTCCATTGTCATAGCAGACTTTTGTTGGGTCTCGCTTAAAATTGCTGATTATCAAGGTATAGTCCTTGTTATATCAGTAGTCCTTGTTAGATCAGTATTCCTTGTTATATCAGTAGTCCTTGGTATGCAACAATGAACTTTTGTTGTCTGCAGACTTCCATAGTGTGACATTAAGACAATGTCTGTTGCAATTTATTTAAATTTTGCACAAAGCATTCATCATCATTTATTCCGAGAACGATGTTAACCCTTTACCCAACAAACCGGCCAAAACCGGCCAAATAAAGCTTCAACAGCCTAAAATATCTTCGGTCTGTCTCAATAGAACCATACAAATATGGATATCATTGGAACCGGCTCCTTGACCACATTGTGATAGTTACAGTTATGCCCTGTGCCAATGCATTCTCTTATATATGCGAGTCGACCATAGGTCGCCTCGCATATATAAGAGAATGCATTGGCCTAAAATAAATCTTTTTTTAACACTTTTTACCATTTTTTCTTACATTCTTTAACAATTTTATAATTTTTAATGTGTTAAGCCAATGCATTCTCTTATATATGCGAGGCGACCTATGGTCGACTCGCATATATAAGAGAATGCATTGGCACAGGGCCCTTCTGTTGGGTAAAGGGTTAATGAGTCTTAGTTCCCATTCATTATACAGTGCATATTTACAAAACCATCACAATAACTTATTTTTTACATTCTACGATGCGTTCTCCATGCATTTTAAATATTTTGTGGGGTGAGCATTTCTCAATTGTTTCAGTTCAATTCTCAGATTGTATTTTTTCTCTAACTCTTCCTTTGTGCATTCCTGATTAAAATAAACTTTGGCAGGCTCTGAAATTTGCCTCTGTTTTTGCCTGGGCATATTCCTCGGCTGAGCCGATAGCCAATGCTAATTAACATGCTGTAACTGGCTGTCAGTCTTTCCTGCAACACTAAAAATGACACATTTATATGACCTAGTGGCCCAAATGGTGATAGACACCACTAACCCAACCTGGTAAAGCAAGGTTGTTGCTTCACAAAGCAATTTAACCCTTTACCCAACAGAAGGGCCATGTGCCAATGCATTCTCTTATATATGCGAGTCGACCATAGGTCGCCTCGCATATATAAGAGAATGCATTGGCTTAACACATTAAAAATTATAAAATTGTTAAAGAATGTAAGAAAAAATGGTAAAAAGTTTTTAAAAAAGATTTTTTTTACGCCAATGCATTCTCTTATATATGCGAGGCGACCTATGGTCGACTCGCATATATAAGAGAATGCATTGGCACAGGGCATAACTGTAACCATCACAATGTGGTCAATGAACCGGTTCCAATGATATCCATATTTGTATGGTGTTATTGAGACAGACCGAAGATATTTTAGGCTGTTGAAGCTTTATTTGGTCGTTTTTGGCCCGTTTATTGGGTAAAGGGTTAAAAAGGAATCGACCTTGTCTTGTTTGTTTGATATTTATCCAGAAGTCTCCAAAGACCGTCTGGTCACTTCTATATCGTTATTGTATCAATTTAGGATGTGGCCGTTTTATGATTGATTCGTTTGATCTAATCCCGTCTGTTTCATTGTTGTCAGGATACAGCTAAAGATATACATAATTAAGGCTAATGATATCAAATAGTAATCTACGGACAGACATATTGTCATCAGTTCGAGCCGCGTTATTCGCGCAATCTCATCAATTCTTCAATATATCGGTCTGACCAACAGTGACCAAAACGTGACAATCACTCGGAGTAGATATCCCTGTCAAATAATCAATTTCCTCCGTACATCCATCTTTGATAGAGGGAGACGTGACTCAGTATAGGTTTACGTATTTAAGTGTCATAATTTCTTTGTGAACAAATTACATTTTTGTTCATTATTTATTTTTGAGATGATGGCTTCGTCCTCGCATCCTGGCTTCGCTGAAAATATTGCACTTTTGATCTGGTCTCTGATATTGACGTGAAATTTTGTTAACATAGTGAGTTCTGTTATGAATCATTTGAATTATTCACAATTTGCAATTGATTTTCACATAATTGGCAGGATCTTAGGTGACCTTTCGTGACTATGACATCCACAGAGAGTAATATGACAATCAGCGTCAATATCTTTGTTTGTCTTTCTCTGTTTTGAATTGACATGCTTCCTCGTGTTTGCTGACTTTGCATTCTGTAATCCAGTCATTGATTTGTGAGTTTATTCAACTTTATTGACCTTCATATAAAATGAAGAAATCAATCCTGGATTTAATTTTTAGGGAGAATCTGACACATGTCTCAGAAGGAAGTCTTGACATTTTCAAAAGTGTGCCTAACTTTGGTAACTTTGAGAAGAAAATTTCCTCCGTGGTCCAGTGGTTAACGTGTTGGACTTGTATTCGCTGCAAACACAACGATATGGGTTCGCGATACGTCGCTGGTCTATTGTGAGTCTTCACACAGCAGTGGCTTGGCTGCTTTGAGAGACATGCAATCGTTGGATTCCTCGCTGTTTCAAATCCTGCGCCAAGTTGTGACCCTTGAGCAAGGTCACTCATACTATGTCCGCTTCGCATCACTCATGCGTTAAACGAGTACCAGTCAGCTTGTCGTACTGATGAATATCAGAGCATGTTCTGATCAAACTAGAGCAGCATCTGCAATTGCAGCCGGTTCTTTGGTTGGCTTGTACAAATGACTGGGATAATATTGTAATGTTTAAAAGCATGTTGGAGCAAGTAATTGCTTAACCCTTTCAGTGCCAGGGGCCGATCTCATCGGCCCTAATTATGGTCTGTAAAATCGGCCCTAAAAAAATTAAAAAATAAAAAACATTTTTTTTTTTTAGATTTTTTAAAAATTATTAAAATTGTAAAAAATAATAACAAATGATTGGCACAGGGTATATGGTTGATACAAAAATCGACCTGGCACTCAAAGGGTTAATCGCTATATAAAACTGGTCATTATTATTTCTAAGGACATTATATGACGAAAAATAAAATTATTATTTCATGTTTTTTTTATTGTTGCTCTACAATACAGAAAATATACATTTGAAGTACAATAGTTCTACATAATACATTTTTATATGTACATGTATCATTTTCTGACCCGCGCAACAAGTTCACTTTCGGTTTAATTTTTCCTCTACGGTTCCAGCATTTCTGCTGAATCATGAGAAAATCCAATTATTTTAACACATCCTGTATATTGTTTGTGAGAAAAATTGCAGTTGTTTTTGTTTATTTTCTGACTTCATCGCCTTTGATCAGAAATGTTTGTGGTTATGCTCACAAAAATACCCTCAGACAAAATATCAGGTTAAAATAAAAATTACCGGACTTCGGGCTGTTTTACCACTGACATTGTCCGAGGTCAGGTGGTTAACCCTTCCATGACTGGAACTTCCTGATCTTTTGAGAAAACCCTGTGCCAATGCATTCTGTTATATATGCGAGTCTCCCATAGGGCGTATGTAAGAGAATACATTGGCCTAACAATATTTACCTTGACCTTGTAAGCCAGTGCATTCTCTTATATATGCGAGGCTCCCTATGGGAGACTCGCATATATAAGAGAATGCACTGGCACAGTGTCTTTAATGTTGCATCAGTGCCGCTCCCATCATGAAAGTGTTAAATCCAGGTATGGAAGAACCAGTTAGGCTGGTAATACGAAGATTAGGGTGGAAATTGTGGATACATGGAGACACATGAGATATAAATTATTAAAAATGAATATCCATACCAAGCAATCGTCAAACTGGATCTAGACATATTTTCCCCAAGATGTTTGAAAACTTTGTTTTGTTCAAATTGTAGAATTAAATTGTAGTATTTTTTTCCCCCCAAGAAAAGACTGCAAAAATTATAATTTGATAAAAACAAATGGTACCTATAAATAACAGCATGAGTTTGTTCCACCAGTATCAGCTGAAAACCCACCAGATAGCACACTTACAAGCAACAGTTGACCAGATTTTGTGGGCGCTCTTATCCATGTAATGACAAATTGCTAAGTTCACAGGTTCTGGTGACCTCTTTAATAGAAATTATTTAATACTCTTTATGGGCCATGGGAGGGTGCCAATGTGGCGCAAAATTAGTTGTGTATAGGTTAGGTGATGAGGGCTGCCTGTGGAGAATTTCCCAATCAATTCTGCCACAATATGCCTTTATTGCATGGCTTCTAGTCTGCAAATAGTGTGTCTGTCATTTGCAGAATGAGATACCTAGAGGGTGAACTTAGTTACACATCCCACATGGTGGACTAGCATCACCAAATTCATCCTCTGGGAACCTCATTCTGCTTAAGCCTCAATTGCTATGGAAGACCTAGGATCCGATTGTTCCCAGTAGGAGATTGTGATGATCACCCGTTAGTCACCTCGATTATGCATTTTATCTTCTGCAAATTGGGTGATATAAAAACTGAACAGAAGTGAAAAACTAACTAAATTTTTTTATTTTGAGAGTATAGATACTTTGCAGAAGATGAGGCCTAAGTAGAATTAGGTCCCCGGAGGGTGAATTTAGTGATGCTAGCCTGCTGTCCGTGATAATGTCATTAAATTCACCCTCTGGGGACAGACACACTATTTGCAGGCTTGCATGGGTTGTTGAGCGAAGACGTTATTTCCTATTAATTTGCCTGACGGTGCTTCCATCTTGACTAATGAGTGATTTATCTTATGTGGTCTGGTGTTTCCTCAGTTTTCTCCATGTACTGACGTTCGCGGCAGTATTGGGGAAATAGCTCACACTCTCGGCAATTTATGGGCTTCAGAAATCAATTGATGCTCGAATTCAGTTTCTGTGTTAATTGTTCTGCCGTCTTCAAGATTAGCGACATTTCTCTCACAACCACAGAGGAAAACATATAAAAGTAAGACATTTGTCTGAGCCGGCCCCCTCGCGCTGTATTATACAAATCATTTTCATTATCATATACCATTAGTCAGAGGAAGCTAACAAAACAGAGATACATGTATATATAGGCCTATCAAAGTTTTTATTTTTTAATAATGTTTATTCAGGTCATTTACAAATTAGATGGCATGCAAAATATAACATGTTTTCAGGCATATAAAATCTTTGGTGTGGTGTGTCTGGAAAAGTGAAATCAGATTTACAGGGAAACAAATTTCTTCTTACATGCATGTCCCCCTTCCCTGAAATGTGTCTTGATCAGAACCAGGTGGTATCGTTCTATATGCTAGCTAGAAATCAATTACCATAATATCATTTAACCCTTTACCCAACAGAAGGGCCCTGTGCCAATGCATTCTCCTATATATGCGAGTCGACCATAGGTCGCCTCGCATATATAAGAGAATGCATTGGCTTAACACATTAAAAATTATAAAATTGTTAAAGAATGTAAGAAAAAATGGTAAAAAGTGTTAAAAAAAGATTTTTTTTAGGCCAATGCATTCTCTTATATATGCGAGGCGACCTATGGTCGACTCGCATATATAAGAGAATGCATTGACACAGGGCATAACTGTAACACAATGTGGTCAAGGAGCCGGTTCCAATGATATCCATATTTGTATGGTTCTATTGAGACAGACCGAAGATATTTTAGGCTGTTGAAGCTTTATTTGGCCGGTTTTGGCCGTTTTGTTGGGTAAAGGGTTAAGAACATGGTTGTCAACAGGCTGTTGACTGTTGACAATAAATAGAAACACGTTTTCAAAGTTGTTTTTTTTTTAAATATTAATTGGATTTGGTGCATAGATGAGATATATTCAACTATCATAGCTGATGTTCTATCGAATAAGAATATGACATGCCAGCATAAAGTTACAAAATAAATATCCAGAAATCAGTGCTGCGTTCCATTCAGTGAAGAATGATCTAAACTGATTGTCATATACAGACATCAATGTCCTGTATATCGACAATAACCATGACGTGATAAGTAAAAGCTATTGTAGTCTCTAATCGTTCACTTATCGCACTCTTAAAACATATCCGAGGTATTGTTGTCCTATAAAGGCCGCAATGTTCTGCATCCACGGGCTTGTCGATCCTTATGAAATAATTGCTGGGTTACTATGAAAGTGCATTCAATCCTGCCAGGCGTAGATTTACGATAATTGACTTTGCTTTTACTGTAGTTGGGCTCAAATCTTTTCATGGTGAGATTCTGATTACAGGTAAACTGACAGCATCACATCGATCGACGATGTAAAGACATGTTATTCCTGTAGTACCGCTAGAAGCTTCAAGCTCTAAGTCGTGTTTTCTAATCTTGTAAATCGCTGTGTATTGATGTTTTATTATGTACTCAAAAGCTCTTGTCAAACAATATGACATATTGCTGTAAGTTGTACCCAGATAAAAGCTTGTATTTGTAGCCGCGTTCTGTATTGTTATCGTTGTTTGATTTTACTGGTTTTCTCTTTTAAACTAAAAGCTTTTTAACTCTTGAAGCTTTCATGATCCATGCCTGGTGATGTTATTCACAAATCAGTGCCTTCTCAGCAATATTCTCATCCATGCCTGGTGATGTTATTCACAAATCAGTGCCTTCTCAGCAATATTCTCATCATACCTGGCCACGTGTTTTACCAATAATCAGTGTAAAATCAGGTTATATTCTGTTGTATATTTGGCCATGTGTCTTACCAATGACCAGTGTCAAATTATATCATATTCTGTTGTATATCTAGCCATTTGAATATAAACCAGTGTCGAATCATGTCATATTCTGTTGCCTATCTAGCCACGTGTTCTACAAATAACCAATGCCGAATTAGGTCATATTCTGATGTATATCTGGCCATGAGTTTTACAAATAACCAGTGACAAATCAGGTCATATTCTGTTGCATATCTAGCCACATGTTTTACAAATGACCAGTGCGGAATCAGGGAATATTCTGTTGTAGACCTGGTCACATGTGTTACCAATGACTAGTGCCAATTGAGATCATATTCTGTTGTAAATTTGGCCATGTGTTTTACCAATAACCAGTGCCTTAAATTATTGGATAATATTCTGATTCATATCTTTTCACATTCCATTTCATATCTGACAACTTTGTTTACCAAATCACAGACTTATACCAAGATATTTGCCTGCCGTTATGTATCGGCCCATTTACTGGTTTTGAGATGAATTTTAAAGCATTGTCACTGAAAAAAGCCTCATCCAGATATCAAAATTTACTTTATGCTCTAGAATATCTATCAGTTCTGTTTCTATTGATATATCTTCTTCTTCACATTACAGCTCGCTGTCATTTACAGACAATTATGAGCCGGTCCAGGTGCTACCATTTGGATCTTTATTCAGTGATCTTGAATGAGACTTTTCAGCCTGACAAACTTGGTATCTGACAGAGTTCTGATTTTTGTCAGAATACCCTGACCAGGTTGCGATCCCCGGTCCGCTAGCACGAGAGACCAGTACGCTACCGCTCGGCTACCGACTTCCTGTTATTTCTAACCAGGCACCAGCCTAGGAACTTGGGAGATATCTTTTTCCTAAATTGTGCCACTTCTCCCTGCTAAGTGACTTCTCTCTCATATACCAGTATGCATATCTCCAAACAGCATATTTAAATGTATTAACCCTTTACCCAACAAACCGGCCAGAACAGGCCAAATAAAGCTTCAACAGCCTAAAATATCTTCGGTCTGTCTCAATAAAACCATACACATATGGATAGCATTGGAACCGGCTCCTTGACCACATTGTGATAGTTACAGTTAGCCCTGTGCCAATGCATTCTCTTATATATGCGAGTCGACCATAGGTCGCCTCGCATATATAAGAGAATGCATTGGCCTAAAAAAAATCCTTTTTTACCATTTTTTCTTACATTCTTTAACAATTTTATAATTTTTAATGTGTTAAGCCAATGCATTCTCTTATATATGCGAGGCGACCTATGGTCGACTCGCATATATAAGAGAATGCATTGGCACAGGGCCCTTCTGTTGGGTAAAGGGTTAACCCTTTGAGTGCCACGGGTCGATCTCATCGGCCCTAATTTACGGTGTGTAAAATCGGCCCTAAAAAAAAAATTGTTTTTGGGTATGCTTAAGCATGCTATAGCGAATTTAAAAACAAACGGGATAAAACCTTTGGGGGCATGGTATAACTCAAAACTATCACCAAGTAGTCAAAGTAATAATTTTGATGCCCATAAAAAACATAAGATTCCCTGACACGTAACCTACTAAATATACATGTTAAAGAATATAAGAAAAAATTATTAAAATTGTAAAAAATTGTAAAAAATAATAACAAATGATGAAAAATTGTTAGGCCAATGCATTCTCTTATATATGCGAGGCGACCTATGGTCAACTCGCATATATAAGAGAATGCATTGGCACAGGGTATATGGGTTGATACGGACCTGGCACTCAAAGGGTTAAAGTGTATTATAGGGAAAAGTGACTCCCATTTTTGAACATTCTAGGCTGTTCCCTATTTCTTGCCATTCTATGGAGCAGAGAAATAGGGCCCTTTCTGTTCCCCTCCCCTTGTTGGAGGGTAAGTGGGGTATCTGCCCCCATGCTCTAGCACCCCTGAAATTAATCAATGATATTTCCCTGTGTGGGACACAGGAAATCATGTTCAGTTACGAGACGAAAACCATTGAAATTGGCATTTTTCTTCTGCAGCATTGCCTTAGAATTGCATGAAATTCTGTGTTGGCTTCTACAGTCTTTTCTGCTGCCATGCCTTTTGCCATAACACTAATTTTGAGGGCTGAGATGATGCTAGTAGGATAGATGGAGATTACAAACTAGAGATACAGGATACTCTAGAGAATATGATGGTGTCACTGGAAGACGTCCGAGTGACAGGATATGGCAAATGTTTTTTTATTTCTTGCTCTGCTAGCTGCGCCAAGCTCCACATTTTCTCTCCCTTGGGACCGATAGATTCGCGATATCTCTCTATCAGGTCTCGTCCAATGTTTTTTCGTGACAACTTCTCATTTGCCGCTGATGAGTTGCCAGTCCGTGCTTGATGATACTATTAGATGTTTCCCCAATCTGACAATATCACCACCAATCATATGGATCACAAATGACTTTGACTTCATGCCCATGGAGTTCTCCAGCCCAGTCTAATTAAAATCTCGACCGGGCTATGTGTTACAGAGTCTAAATGAATTAGCGGGGAATTCCATAACTTCCAAGAAGCATTACGTCAGTGTCCGCGGTCTATCACAAAACTTAACGGGTAATGAAGCCAATCGGGGGTATATCGGATCTCCTATACAGTGACCATGATTCCCCATTTTCTTGTCACAAAGCTAAAAATAGCACAATAAATTTTCTGTTACCTTTTTACACAGTGTTTTCAAATTTAGAGATTACGACAATTAATTAAACACTAAAAAGCATCTATAAAGATTCCAGAATTGATCAAAAATATTTATCACGGACAATTGAATTAAGTATTTCCAAAAAATTCAACAGTTAACACCTGCTTTTGTTATTCGCGAAAATGAAACCGAAAGGAGATATCTGTCAATCGTCAAACTATTTGTGTGCTGTGACATCATACAGCAGGGATCGCCTGCAGAAGTTATTTATAGCAGCGGTAATATGACTGATAGTCTGATTTTAAGTACAGTAATGCCCTAATTAATCGACTCCATAACCACAGCAGAATAATGGGTAACTTTTCAGGATTTAGTCGGAAATATGGCTTGTTGCCATTCATCGGAAAGCTCTCGCAGAGAGCTTTCCGATGAATGGCAACAAGCCATATTTCCGACTAAATCCTGAAAAGTTACCCATTATTCTGCTGTGGTTATGGAGTCGATTACTTAGGGCATTACTGTAGAATGTCTCAAGCCGGGCTCGGAACCAATCTGCACATATTCAGCCTGGTGTTATACTGTAGATTAGCTATCCTTTCACTCCTTTCTTTGCTTGTCATCTTATATTGTAATTCCACAGAATGGCACAAGGGGAGTGACTGAATTCAGTATACATGTATGCAATGTTTAGCAATTCTGAGGGAAATGTTTGTTCTTTAAAGAGGCTTAGCATCAGGGGTTATCACATTTGAACCACAATTGGTTTCCCGGAATTTTTAGGATAATTTATTTTATAAATGATTTACTTTGGCGGACAGCTTCATTTAGCAGAGAATATAGATTTTATATATGGAACATAAATATGCCGGTGAATTCCTCAGAAAATTGAAATTGTGTATACTCAAAAGTTCAAATATGACCTTCGCATCCGCCGCTGAATGTGTTCATAAGTTTGATCACATTATGTTATGGGTATATGAAACATACTTTTACTAGGTTTATGATTTCAAATCGGATATGGCATCTTTAACCCTTTTACTAGTTTCTCATTGATGAGTAGTTAACCCTTAGGAAATGTTTCAGAAATCAGTTCAACAGTCGTATGTTAACCCTTTACCCAACAGAATGGCCCTGTGCCAATGCATTCTCTTATATATGCGAGTCGACCATAGGTCGCCTCGCATATATAAGAGAATGCATTGGCTTAACACATTAAAAATTATAAAATTGTTAAAGAATGTAAGAAAAAATGGTAAAAAGTGTTAAAAAAAGATTTTTATTAGGCCAATGCATTCTCTTATATATGCGAGGCGACCTATGGTCGACTCGCATATATAAGAGATTGCATTGGCACAGGGCTAACTGTAACTATCACAATGTGGTCAAGGAGCCGGTTCCAATGCTATCCATATGTGTATGGTTTTATTGAGACAGACCGAAGATATTTTAGGCTGTTGAAGCTTTATTTGGCCGGTTTTGGCCGGTTTGTTGGGTAAAGGGTTAAACTTTTTTATCAGAACATATCTTGGCCAATGAATAGGATTCATTCTGCACTATCTATCATTTGTCGTCTGCTTATATTTTCTGAACATCCCTTCAAATGAATAATGGACCATTCCAATGTATACTTTTAAAGCTGAATGGGAGAATCTATTTAGTATAGAAATGGTTAACCCTTTACCCAACAAACCGGCCAAAACCGGCCAAATAAAGCTTCAACAGCCTAAAATATCTTTGGTCTGTCTCAATAAAACCATACACATATGGATATCATTGGAACCGGCTCCTTGACCACATTGTGATAGTTACAGTTAGCCCTGTGCCAATGCATTCTCTTATATATGCGAGTCGACCATAGGTCGCCTCGCATATATAAGAGAATGCATTGGCCTAAAAAAAATCTTTTTTTACCATTTTTTCTTACATTCTTTAACAATTTTATAATTTTTAATGTGTTAAGCCAATGCATTCTCTTATATATGCGAGGCGACCTATGGTCGACTCGCATATATAAGAGAATGCATTGGCACAGGGCCTTTCTGTTGGGTAAAGGGTTAATTAACATATTGATAACTTCAGGTATTGAGATTTTAAATACCCAAGCTGTTCCCTCAAGCTCAGTCAGCGAGTTATGATTGGGGTGTTCATGCATCTGTTCATGCATCATTTCACTTACAATTAGGATAAATACTTGCAATTAATCACCTTAATTAGCACAAAGAACGGAAATGGCACATACTGCCAAACATACAGATTGTAGGCAATTTAGGCTGGAGATTCCCACATTAATCAGATTGTTTGGATGCCTGGGATTTAACTGTGGCAAATGATGAGTATCAATCAAGTGTTATTAGCAAATTTCTGGGAGATTCGGAGATAGAATCTGTGCTGTCTAGTAAATGTCAGATCCATTATTGAGGAATTTGTATGCCAAGAGATCATCTGCCACCCACCGATTGGGTTATAGGAGTCACTGTCGGCTTATAAATATCCAATTTTCAAATTTAGAAGTTATCACTTACGTTATATGGGGACATTATGTGGAATTTAAATTACATATCATCTGAGAACCATTGTGGAGGCCAACCTTAAATCATGTAGTAACTAAAAGCTCATTGTGGGTTTAAATTGCACCAAGGCTCTTTCAGTGGGTAAATGTGTCAAAAGTCTGTAAAAATATCACCACTAAGAAGAAAATGGAGAAATAGATAAACAAGCCTTGAAATAGGGTGTCTGTCATTTGCAGAATGAGGTCCCCAGAGGGTGAATTTAGTGATGCTACCCCGCATAGCGGCCTAGCATCACCAAATTCACCCTCTGGGGACCTCATTCTGCTTACACCTCATACTCAAATTCATACCAAATTGCATAGCTTTTATCCAAATTTGGGTAGCAAAATGCGATGCGATACCAGTTAATTTGCTCCCTGTGAAAAGGAGTGACTTCCCTCAATTTGAAACAAGCCTGAGTTTAGCATCACTAAATTCACCCTCTGGGGACCTCATTCTGCAAATGACAGACACCCGATTTCAAGGCTTGACTGAGTGCACTAAATTTGAATCGAGTCATGCTTTATTGAGGTTTGAGTTGAATTTAGTGGATGAGGTTAATAAATTTCATATAGAATTGTGACAAATTTGAGATCCATTTTGACTCGTAATCACATTTTAGCAAGGAAAAATGATCTTGAAACGGCTGGGGTTAAAAGTTACCCATAATTATGCTGTGGTTAAGAGGTCGATTAATTAGAGCATTACTGTACTTATTGATGATAGTAGTTTTACAGACATTTATGACATTTTGTATGAACCCACCTTGAAGCCCTTTAAATAGTTGGACTATATTTGGACTGAAATCACAACCTTTAGCAATGTAACTGTGCTAATATTTGGACCAATCTGGTAAAAGATTTAGGATCATGCAATATGAATGATTGAAAAAACATATACCGGTAGTTATCATACTGGTGTATTAGCATATAGTATCTTATAATTTGACCATGGAAATTTAGTTCAAACAATTTTATTCCATTGTAAGCTAAATGAAAAAGCTTTTCTTGAATGAAATTGTGGAACTGTGGGTTAATTTTATACTGCATATGAAAGCAAGATAACAAAGTGCTTGCTGATTTACACAGCTTTATTATTCTCATAGGACTGCGACCACTTGACACATGTATAGAGCCGTAAACACAATCATCAACATGCCACGGTACCTGTTAATATTAATGATAGAACCCTTCACAGCATCCTTCTATATGCATGTTATGAATTCATAGCGATTAAGAATAAATGGGAATCGCTTACTTCAAGAGCATGTACTTATTGTCAAGAATAGTGTTCTGGCAAAAATAGTAGGTTGAGCTTTTAAATATGCAGAGAAACAGTTAAGTCTGATGTTTGGAGTGTGTATCGTACAATTTCATGATGCATTTCAATAAGTGTAAGTAATGTACATACTTCTGAAATCAAATAACCAGGTAAACAAAATAAAATGTAAACAACTTAATATAGAACATTTCACTTTCATTGGATGGTTAATCATTAATTTCTCAAAAGTTATGAAAACCATTAACATTTACTACTTTGAATACTCTTTAAAAAGGCATATTTTGGAGATAAAGGCAGGGTAAGGTGGAACAAATTGAATAAAGCTGTTCTGTATTAGGAGAATAGATAAAAAACAACATTAGTTCTCATATCTTAATCAAAATTCAACAACAAATAACAACCATTATGTGTACATGGTTTTGAGACCAAGAGATTACTATCTTTTTTACATTCAGTCTGTTTTAATCAAATTTTAGACCTTTTCCAATCTCCTACCATATAGTTGAAAATATCCGAACAGTTGGAAAACTTTAGTCTCTTCCAGAGGCAAAGGTGGGGGTCTTTGATCTAACCTCATATTTTAGTTTAACCCATTCATGCCTGGAGCTTCCTCATATTTTGCAAAAACCCTGTGCCAATGCATTCTATTATATATGCGAGTCGACCGTAGTGAGCCTCGCATATATAAGAGAATACATTGGCCTAACAATATTTACCTTAATGGTAAGCCAGTGCATTCTCTTATATATGCGAGGCTCTCTGTGGGATACTCACATATATAAGAGAATGCACTGGCACAGGGTCTTTAATCAGCACCAGTGCTACTCTCTCATTAAAGGGTTAATAACCATCCTGTTAGACGGACTTATTGGGTTAACCTAACTATCTTGCTATAAGGAAAATGATCTATTTCAAATTATGTGTAAGATTGTTTGGCTAATTCATGTACTAGACTTTCATATGCATGCAGCCAAAGATAAGAGCAAAAACTTGCCCATCTCTGCTATACAGTTGCCAAGATATCACCAGGCACAATACTTCAAACTAAATCTACCAGAAAAAGCTGTCTTATATAACAGATGCACCCTCATGATCAGTTCTGATAAAACCAAACAGTTTAAGGTACTGGGGAATCAAGGAATGGGTTCTATAAAAATAAACACTGGCTTAAATTTTGTGCCTGTGTTTCTTCGTGTGTTGTGAAACATTAATCACAGGTTGAGAAAATAATGTATTTCCTCCAATCGACCAGACCAGAGTTATTTTCTGGGAAACTGTAATGGGATTAGTGCCAGTCAATGGTGGGCTTCCTTGTCAGCTTAGTGTTGATGAGTATAAAGTGAAGACATCATTGTTTTGAATGTAAATACAAATTTGACATGTCTGATAGGGTATTTAGAAAATGATTTTTTGGGGGTTTTTTTTTTCCGAATTAGCGAAATATATGACTTTCTGAGCACAAAACATGCTCACTCAATAAATACAGATTTTAACACTTTTTTTTACTAAATACATGTTCTCATTGATGAGTAGTTCTCTTTGGAATTTCCCTTTTTATGGGGGAAATATGGTTCCTGATTTAAAATTGATTGACCGAACTAAACTATGGAAAATACATAAAGGTGTCATTTCCCTTGTTAGTCGTGGCATTATAAGATGAGATTGTTTATAAATATTCCAGCATGGCTGATGCCTCACCAAAATGAACAAATATTTAAAGTGAAAACAACCTCAATTATTGTCAAATACTATGCAGTCTTAAGATCAAAACCATCATGACTTGTCAGAATAGAATGAGGAGTGTCCAAATGTCACATTTAGGCAAAGGGTTAACTCTTTTTATACTAAATACTCATTTAAGTAGTTATCCCATTGGAAATGTTCAGATAATAAGTTCAACAAATTTGTTGAACTTATTATCTGAACATTTTCCTCCAATAAATAGGACTCCTTCTGCACATTTTTTGTCCTGTCTTCTGCTTATTTTTTCCTGAACACCCCTCCAGATGAATAATAGACCATTCCATTGAATACTTTAATCCTTTGAGTGCCAGGGGCCGATCTCATCGGCCCTAAACCTACAAAATAAGTCTGTTAAAGAATATAAGAATAAATTATTAAAATTGTAAAAAATTGTAAAAAAAAAGAAAAAGTTAGGCCAATGCATTCTCTTATATATGCGAGACGTGACTCGCATATATAAGAGAATGCATTGGCACAGGGTATATGGGTTGATACAAAAATCGACCTGGCACTCAAAGGGTTAAGACTGAATGGGACAATCCATTTACTATAGAAAGAGATAAGTTAAGCAACACAGCCAACTGAAAATAACTACAGAGATGTGTTAGCCCTTAGTTTATTAACTACTCATTGATGTGTAATTCTCTTAGGAAATGTTCAGATAATAAGTTCAACAAACAACCATATGCTGTTTGTTGAACTTATTGTCTGAACAATTCTGATTAACTCTTTCAGTGCCAGGGACCGATCTCATCGGCCCTAATTTACGGTCTGTAAAATCGGGCCCTAAAAAAAAAAAAAAAAATTAAAAAAAAAATAAATTGTTTTTTGTTCTCAGATTTTTTTGTTTTTTGGGTTGAATTTATTTTGGGTATGCTTAAGCATGCTATAGCGAATTTTTTTAAACAAACTGGTTAAAACCTTAGGGGCATGTTATAACTCAAAACTATCACCAAGTATTCATAGTAATAATTTTGATGCCCATGAAAAACGTGAGATTCCCTGGCACTAAACCTACAAAATATGTCTGTTAAAGAATATAAGAAAAAATTATTAAACTTGTAAAAAATAATAACAAATGATGAAAAATTGTTAGGCCAATGCATTCTCTTATATATGCGAGGCGACCTATGGTCTACTCGCATATATAAGAGAATGCATTGGCACAGGGTATATGGGTTGATACAAAAATCAGACTTGGCACTGAAAGGGTTAATGAATAGGACTCCTTCTGCATTTGTATTGTTAATTCTCCTGTCTGTCGTCTACTCATATTTCCTGAACACCCCTCCAAATGAATAATGGTTCATTCCAATAAGTGAGGGAGGGGTATAGGTCACTGAAAGGGTTGGAAATTATAGTTTTAGAAAAAATGGAGATATATAACTGAATTTGAGTTATCGATGGAAGAAAAAGGAGAAGATAGTTTTAGGGATAGCAGAAGGCAAAGAGAGAGAGAGAGAGAGAGAGAGGGGGGAGAAACTAGAAGACCCGAGGGGGACAGATGAAGTCGTTAGACAATGACAGGGGTGGGGAGTTTTCAATAATTGGGTTGTTGCATGATAAAAATGATGCTCGTCTATAGTACTCTTCATGCATCAAGCGCCATGGGAGGGGGGTCAATCACAACTGGTTATGTACATCGGTCAAAAAATAATTAAGCAAACACACACAGCTACGAGTGTCATAATCAAAATATGTCGTGGACTATATATCTTCCGTGAGAATCCATTCAGTTCAGAAAGGGTTAAATAGTAAGTATAATCTATTGGATATAATAAAAATGTAAAATACCAATGTAACATATTACAAGTAGATGGAGATGAGCCATATTCATGTTTGGTTCAATCATGTCATACTCCATGACTTCTTCGAAATTGGACTGAATTCAAATCATGGCGTGGTCTTTATTTATGTCATGTTTGGAATTCGGATTTGGATAAAGAGATATGGAAGCTGTACATGCTTTGGTCATTCGTTCTAATGGACAGTATTCGGCACCTTTCGCATTTAGTACTATACATCGATGGAAAGTCATTTCTTCGAATGAACTACATGTACTTGCAGCGAGTATCCAATTTCAGAGGGTTAACCCTTTCAGTGCCAAGTCCAATTTTTGTATCAACCCATATTTCCTTGATTATTTTTCAAATTTATTGATTATAATAATGTGATACATTGATGGAAAGAGCTCTTTTTTGTTTTTAGATTTTTTTGGGTTGAATTTTTTTTGGGTATTCTTAAGCATGCTATAGCAAATTTAAAAACAAACTGGATAAAACCTTAGGGGCATGTTATAACTCAAAACTATCAGCAAGTATTCATAGTAATAATTTTGATGCCCATGAAAAAAGTAAGATTCCCTGGCACTAAACCTACAAAATACTGAAAGAGTTAAAGAATATAAGAAAAAATTATTAAAATTGTAAAAAAAATTGTAAAAAATAATAACAAATGATGAAAAATTGTTAGGCCAATGCATTCTCTTATATATGCGAGGCGACCTATGGTCGACTCGCATATATAAGAGAATGCATTGGCACAGGGTATATGGGTTGATACAAAAATCGGACTTGGCACTGAAAGGGTTAAGATGATAGAAGACGCAATAAAAAGAAATTTTAAACTGTTGAAATTACATGAGTAACTGGCAGCGATTGCAGCCATTGATCTGGTTATGAATGACTGAATCTAATTTCACACTATGCCCATGAGATTATAGGTTCCATTTAATATTCATAGAATTCATCCCATAATTTAATAAGTAGTACTGCTTCGAGGCCAATACGTGAATGAAGATATCCAATTTTAGAACACTGTTGAAATTATGTGTCAAAAAAGACTTATTAAAAATCTTAGAAATCCATAAAATAATTCTTCCATAATAAGGAATGTGTATGGGACAGTATCTAGATTAAACACTTCAGATTTAAGGATCTGTACTATATTACTTCGTATAGATTTGATTGGCACCACAATTAATTGGCTTGGTAAGACTCCATGGGAAGAACTCATAAAATATTGGATCCAGAAGAAAAGCTATGATGTACAGTAACGCTCTAAATAATCGACTCCTTAACCACAGCAGAATTATGGGTAATTTTTCAGGATTTAGTCGGAAATATGGCTTGTTGCCATTCATCGGAAAGCTCTCGCCGAGAGCTTTCCGATGAATGGTAACAAGTCATATTTCCGACTAAATCCTGAAAAGTTACCCATAATTCTGCTGTGGTTAAGGAGTCGATTAATTAGGGCATTACTGTATTGAATACAGACATGGAGAAAACTCCACAGAGACAAGCACTTATAAAAGAAGGCTTTAGAGTTAACGAAGATGATACCGAAGCAGCCAGTTCCACAGATAGTGAATGAATGGAGCGAATCCAGAGAAAATTAAACCGCACAGCACTCAGTATTGATATACTACAAGAGGGCCTACATAACTTCTATTCAATACATATATTACAAAGCTAGGTGACAGGAGGGGGATCTATGATGAGGGATTCAGAATTACCCAGAATGCTCTTGTTGGATTCTGATTGGTCGAGGAAGACATGTCATTTGAGTTTGGATGGGCTGGATGTTGCCTCTTATTAGTCCAGCTTTATGCTGGTGGTTGTGGAAACATCAGGTTATTCTACTCTATTGATTATTTGCAGCAACACAAACTTAATTTTCTCCTGCCTGCCACGAAATTCATGGATTTTATGTCAGTTGTGTAGTTGGATGGTCCAAGGCTGCATAAGTTAATCTCGCACTTTTATTCCTCTCACTTCTCGGAATGATAATCTCATAATATTTAGCTTGGATTTTGCTAACTAATAATCCACTAATCTCTATCGGTTGAGTTTTATCTTTCAGATTATCTCTTATCGTTGTGATTTTAATCTCTTGGATTTCTATTAATGTGCTACCATTCTTGGAATTTTCATTCATTTTCTTCTCTCTTGGTGCATCGAGTGTTTCGCAGGTGTATTGTTTTGTTTTGTAATGCCAAACCCTTGTCCTGTGGAAAGCTGTTTTATGTTATCATATTCTGACGTTGATTCATTTTAATGCATCATCCTATTTTGTGTTACAATTTCTTTCGTACACATTTTCTGTTATAGTTCTGTATCCATTCTTGGTCAGTGATATTCCATGATGTTATCAATTTGATTTTAAGATCTCTTACGCCCTCCCCCAATTTAAGATTCAAAATTGTACCATCATCTTATATTGAACATTTTCTGCATTATCCCTAACATTTCACTGGTGTCCTGTAAGAATTTGAAATAGTTGTCATCGATGTTATTAACATCCTGGGGCAAAGTTTTAATATTTAGTCTGATAGTTCTTTGCTGCAAATTGTCTCCATACTATCTTGATGATCGTCCATATATCCACAGTCTTTTTTAGACAGCTTTGTTTGAAATGAGTGAAAAATATTAGCCGAAACTATTGTAGCTTACTTTAGTTGAGCTGAGCTAAAGTTGGTTTCTATAGGGACCTAATTTGTCAGGCTATGCATACACTATAGTTTTCACCAATTGGAACAAATGGCCATGAACATTTTCCACCAATTAATAGGAATCCTGCCCTTATATTATCTGTTCGTCTGTCTGTCATCTGCTGATATTTCTTGAACATCCCTCCAAATAATAGACCATTCCAATGTATACTTGTGTAATTATGTGACAGCTGAATCCATTTAGTAAAGTAAGGATTTATAAAGTAATTGTACACTGTCTTTGTACAGATAGGAATAAAATAATGAGGACAAATTTATAGCTGACATTTGACTGAAAATGAAACAACCAGGGACCAGCCTACATGTAGATGTTTCACTTTGGGAGAAGTCACTTCTCCGTGTGAGACTTCTCCCTGTTTTGTTATTAGGGAGAAGTAACAATGGCTGAAGTTATTAGGGAGAAGTGGACTGTTATCAGGGAGAATTAACAATGGCTGAAGTTCAATTTACACCCCAACATCACCCTTCTATGATCCAATAAGTATTACGTAAAACAACAGCTCGTTTATAAAACCATTATAGTGAGAAAGGACACCATTATAATCAAGGACGCCGGAAGCACCAAAGGGCAAGGGGGGCAAACCAGTCAGGAGGGCACTTTTCGGGTACCCACTGGACTCTCCTGGGCCAGGGCAAGGGGGGCAAATGCCCCTGCATGCCCCCCTTCTCCGGCGTCCCTGATTATAATCAGTATATATACTTTGAACATTCTGTTGGCGATATGCATACTGGTATATGAGAGAGGTCACTTCTCCTTGGGTCAAAATTGTGGAGAAGTGGCACATTTTTATGGAGAAGATGTCTCCCAAGTTGCCCTCCAGACTGGTATGCTGTGGTCCCTGGAAACGAGTGCATCAAACCAGAAAAAAAACAATATATTTCTGAGTATTGGGTCCCTTGGGAGTGCTTATGACCAGTATTCCTTTAATCTTCATTGTAACAATGTGGCATATGGGATTTGTGTAGAAACTCCATCTCTATCTTGTTTTTGCACCATTATCACCATACACATCATATACAGCCAGCGTTATCTTCATGATATTCCAGCTGAAAGCATGGTTCAGCCCGGTCATCATGATGAATTCACAAGATAGTATTATTCCATAATGTTTAATGGTGTGTGTTACCCGGTGCCTTCATTCATTATGCATATTATAAAGTGCCTTATCTTACTGTAGTGCTGAACTCTTGGTGAAGAATTGGTTCAGAAACTTCATATATGTTTTAGAAATTTCATGAACTATTGCAACTATTAGGGCCCTGCGTATATTCAAGATTTGATTCAATGTCGATATCGCTGATGCAAAACCTTTAATAGTGTGTCTGTCATTTGCCGAATGAAGTCCCCAGAGGGTGAATTTAGTGATGGTATCACACTATCCCGTTTCTATCATCACTAATTCACCCTCTGGGGACCTCATTCTGCAAATGACAGGCACACTAAACTCAGGCTTGCGCTGGTGTGATTCCATGGACCCTCCCCCATTAGAATATATTACAATTTTCCAGCACAAACTAACATTATTTTAACAGTCTTGAAGCAGTGTTGCAGAGAGTAAATACTCATTTGAGCCTATCACTAGTTCAGATCATGTACTTTTTATGGCAGTTATTCATTAAAGTCATCTTTTTGACATTTGTATTGTTATAGAATATGCTTGATGTAATCTTCAGATAGCATAGATTCCTTCATGCGGTGTACTTAGATCAACAATTAAGTAGTTTTCTGTGTAGGTCTGTTTAAACTTTCCACCTCCTTCCATACATTGTATATCCCCTGCATTGTTCGTTCAATGTTATAAATTTCTCGTCGGTCAGAACAGATACGAACATCAAAAAGTTCCCATGTTCTGAATGGGTGGAATATGATCTCCGTGGGCGTAGCCAGAGTAGAGATTCATGTCATGATCTACATACAGTCATACACTTACGATGTACATTCATGTCGTAATCTACATACAGTCATACACTTACATTCATGTTTCCTAATAAGCACCACTGATATACATACTGTTACTACATAAAGACAAGATTTATGGTATAATTCTATCTTATGTACCACCTCTTTGAAAAAGTGTCATCTTTTGTTTTATTTATATTATCAAAATTGGCATGAATTGATCGGCAAATAATTCATCTTTAACCCTTCCATGACTGGAGCTTCCTGAAACTTTACGAAAACCCTGTACCAATTTATTTTCTTACATATTCGAGTCTCCCATAGGCTCCCATAGGGAGCCTTGTATATAAGAGATTACATTGGGCTAACAATATTTACCTTGACCATGTAAGCCAGTGCATTCATTATGTTATGACGTTCCCATTCAGAACATCAAAAAGTTCCCATGTTTTTAACTGGTGGAATATGATCTTTACGGGCGTTAGCCAGAGTAGCGATTCATGTCATGATCTACATACAGTCATACACTTACATTCATGTTTCCTAATAAGCTAAGTATTTTGGTCACCTCATGCCAATAAGCTGGTATATTGCAAGTAGGTTCATTATTTAAGATTCGACACTGGCCAATTAGGTAGGACATCGATACACGCCGTCCATACAAGATCTGCGTTTAGTTATCCCTCGAGATCGTAGCTAATCAGGAAAAAACAAAATGGCTGTCTCAAGGGAGGCTGGGAATGGAAAGTGCGGAAAATTAGAATGCCGGTCACGAGTTATGTCTCCCAATAACTTCTTGCCCCGTGTGTGAATAGGTCAGTTTTTATCAGTAAGAACTGTGCCGTCAGTAAGAAAATCAATAGGAAAACTAAATGTGTATACAGTAATGCTCTAAGTAATTGACTCCTTAACCACAGCAGAATTATGGGTAACTTTTCAGGATTTAGTCGGAAATATGGCTTGTTGCCATTCATCGGAAAGCTCTCACAGGATTTAGTCGGAAATATGGCTTGTTGCCATTCATCGGAAAGCTCTCACTGAGAGCTTTCCGATGAATGTTCAACAAGCCATATTTCCGACTAAATCCTGAAAAGTTACCCATAATTCTGCTGCGGTTAAGGAGTGGATTACTTAGAGCATTACTGTATTTACCCTTTCTGTACAAAATGGATTCTTCTATCAGTTATAAAAGTATACATTGATATAGTCCATTATTCTTTTGGAGGGATGTTCCGGTAATAAAGCAGATGACAAACAGACGAAAAGCGAATACAAGTTCAGAAAGATTCATATTCTTTGGTGGGATATGTTCAGATAGTAAGCAAGCCTTGAAATAGGGTGTCTGTCATTTGCAGAATGAGGTCCCCAGAGGGTGAATTTAGTGATGCTACCCCGCATAGCGGGCTAGCATCACTAAATTCACCCTCTGGGGACCTCATTCTGCAAATGACAGACACCCTGTTTCAAGGCTTGATAATAAAGTCGTTTGTTGAGCTTATTATCTGAATATTTCCGATGGGAACTACTCATGAATGAATAATTTAATAAAGAAATGGTTTGAGGGTAATAAGTATGAATTATCTTGTGATGGAGGGTGAATGGGATCAACCTAATTAACCTATAGAAGTACTCAAGGAGAGATTTATATGTAAATTAACCCAGTTTATCATGCTTATGTGAGTGTTCAGAAAATCCATAACATTTTTGTGTGAGTCATTTGAAAAGTTAGAATACAACTCACTCTTGTTCATATACTATTGGGGGTGGGTAGGGACATTACAATTACATTTTGATTACTTGCAAGTTAGTTGTCCCTAAATAAATTGGGGGGGGGGGGGGGGGTGAGTGACTATAGGAATGAGTGTTTGTCTGTCTGAAATGTTTGTTGTCCAGATAATAACTTGAATAGTATTTGACAAAATTTGATGAAACTGTGTATGTGGCTTTCATGTGAGAACGTTCGAGTTTGGATCTGGTCTGACTATTTCTGGCAGAGTTATGCCCATTTTCGATGTTCCCCATAGTTCTTCTCAACCTCCTGAAATTTACCCCCGGAAAGTTATTTATGTTAAGCGGTTGGCTTTTAGACTAAGATTTGAATATTTTTTAATTTTCAATCAAATCTCAGAAATTCCATTAGTTGGAGATAGTCCATCCATAGAGGGAGGGGGTGATGATTAAAAATATTCAACAGGTAGATATAATTACAAATACTGTTCAGAAATTCTGACGTGAGGGGGAATCGTGAGGGGGAATCGAGTTGCAAATTAATTTCACAGTTTCCTAGTCCAGTAAAGGGATGCATTTGAAAATTTGAAGTTGGGCTGCTACCCAAATGAGATCCCCTCGCCTCTTCCCATAACATATTAACCCTTTACCCAACAAACCGGCCAAAACCGGCCAAATAAAGCTGCAAACAGCCTAAATTATCTTGGGTCTGTCTCAATAGAACCATACAAATATGGATATCATTGGAACCGGCTCCTTGACCACATTTTGATAGTTACAGTTAGCCCTGTGCCAATGCATTCTCTTATATATGCGAGTCGACCATAGGTCGCCTCGCATATATAAGAGAATGCATTGGCCTAAAAAAAAAATCTTTTTCTTACATTCTTTAACAATTTTATCATTTTTAATGTGTTAAGCCAATGCATTCTCTTATATATGCGAGGCGACCTATGGTCGACTCGCATATATAAGAGAATGCATTGGCACAGGGTCCTTCTGTTGGGTAAAGGGTTAATGGACATTTTCTGTGAGATTTGCCCTATTAGTCACAGCTTTTAAATTCTATTACCATTGTTTGCTCTCGCCGGATATGAACTGGACCACAAATTGGCCAGCTATCGTGATTATTGACTTTGAACGAGGAGTTCCTAATTGATGTCCATTCGATTGATATCCGGCCATTAGTTGACCATTGAAAGAAGCGGGTTATCAGCTGGTGTGTGGATTAATTCTTACCACAAACTGTAGGAAGACATTCTTGACCGATGAAATACATCTTGTGGTTTTTGGATTCGGCTTAATTCTACAGTACAGTAATGCCCTAAATAATCGACTCATAATTCTGCTGTGGTTAAGGAGTCGATTATTTAGGGCATTACTGTATATCAACCAATAATCTTTTCCCATCAGCAGGGTCCATGCTGTCCCGAAATAACCTATTGCCAAATGATAATTTTTGTCAATTTTCTTAGCCAAATGCTATCAGTTGCTGCAAAATTGAGTTTTATATTTCGACAATCGCTGTTTGAATGATATTTGATATCGATAGGTAAAGCAGTTAGTTATTAATAATTTTCGCCTCTCTATACTGTTGTTTATCATACAACAATAAACCATTAACCCTACAATGATGGGAGCTTCATGAAATTTTGCGAAAACCCTGTGCCGATGCATTCTCTTATATATGCGAGGCTCTCATAGGGAGCCTCACGTATATAAGAGAATGCATTGGCCTAACAATATCGATAGGTAAAGCAGTTAGTTATTAATAATTTTCGCCTCTCTATACTGTTGTTTATCATACAACAATAAACCATTAATCCTACAATGATGGGAGCTTCATGAAATTTTGCGAAAACCCTGTGTCAATGCATTCTCTTATATATGCGAGGCTCTCATAGGGAGCCTCACGTATATAAGAGAATGCATTGGCCTAACAATATTTACCTTGAGAAAGCACTGGCACAGGATCTTTAATGCTGCACCAGCACAACATCGTGAAAGTGTTAACTGCAATTAAAGTAGGAGTTTCCTGAAATGAATGGTATTGATGGACCAATTGACCCAAAAACTTTCTTGATGAATTAAAAAGTGACTTGCCAATAACTTCTGTCAAATGAATTTTTTTTTTGGTCAAATATGAATTTTGTCATGCTATTATTCTTTAGAGAGTTTAATAGCTACTAATTGCCTAGTGTTTTGCTTATCCGTTATTTTCTGGCTTATTCTGCATATACCGTAGTTAACATAGGCTAGTGTATATGGCAGTGATCTTGTTCAAAATATTAAAGCTATACTGCTGAACCAAATTATAAATGTAAACTTCACTCAGATGTTATATAGTCATTACAGGGTTTTGATTACACCTGATAAGCGTAGTCCGAGGGACTGTCGTACATCCTCGTAGATCTCCACAGGGATCAGTGACTTCATTTTCCGGATCAATCGTTCTCCATATAGACTAAGCATATGTTTTACTGTAATTCCTCAAGAGATTAGTCCGAAACCATTATCTGATCCAGACAAGCGTGGCATATCAGTGTCTCCACGGAATTTATCTCCGTATCTGTTTCCCCAAATGTAAATTATACTGTTTTATGATGATCACAATATTGCTGGAAGATAATTGACTCCGCAGAAAAAAAAATCATTCATTGAATGGTTTTTTGCCTGGAAAATGAATAACTGTCCAAGTCTGAGTTTAGTGTGCCTGTCATTTGCAGAATGAGGTCCACAGAGGGTGAATTTAGTGACGCTATCCTGCATAGCGGGCTAGCATCACTAAATTCACCCTCTGGGAACCTCATTCTGCTAAGGCCTCATCTTCTCTGGAAAGTTTCTTTATTATAAAATTCCTATAGAAACTTCTTCACATAGATTCTATTTATTTTTTACTTTAGTTTCTCTATATCCCAAAATTGGCAGACGACACATTGCATAAACGAGGTTCCCAATGGGTGCACATCACAATATTCACCTTTTGAGAACTTCAATCTGAGTCTATATCTCCCATAGCAGATGAGGCCTCAGCAGAATGAGGTCCCCAGACGGATAGCATCACTAAATTCACCCTCTGTGGACCTCATTCTACAAATGACAGGCACAATAAACTCAATTCACCCTCTGGGGATCTCATTCTGCAAATGACAGGCACCCTAAACTCAGGCTTGTAACTGTCGTGGAGGTATAGATTAAAGTATTTTTTTGTCCGTGAGACTTTTAATGACATGAAACTAATTGGTTTTGATTGTTATTTTTATTCAGTGAATTTGAACTTGATATTTTCTAATTTCCTGTGTATTTTCATGCAAAAATTACAAATCAATGAATACAAATTTGTATTTGAATGTGTCTTTATTGGACCAAGATTGGAGCCATTGACCTAGAATGTTGATTTCATACAGTAGCAAACCATCCTATTAGAATTCTTATTGGTTTTACAGTATGGAAATCTGAATTCAAATATATTCTTGGTATAAAAAAGATAATTGCTTTTGTCAGGAAGATCAGAAAATTGCAGAAACAGTTTACTAAATGGATTCTCCCACTCAGTTATAAAAATATACATTGGAATGGTCTATTAACCCTTTACCCAACAAAACGGCCAAAACCGGTCAAATAAAGCTTCAACAGCCTAAAATATCTTCGGTCTGTCTCAATAGAACCATACAAATATGGATATCATTGGAACCGGCTCCTTGACCACATTGTGATAGTTACAGTTATGCCCTGTGCCAAGCATTCTCTTATATATGTGAGTCGACCATAGGTCGCCTCGCATATATAAGAGAATGCATTGGCCTAAAACACTTTTTATACCATTTTTTCTTACATTCTTTAACAATTTTATAATGTTTTCTTACATTTTTTAACAATTTTTATAATATATTTCTACATTCTTTGACAATTTTATCATTTTTAATATGTGTTAAGCCAATGCATTCTCTTATATATGCGAGGCGACCTATGGTCGATTCGCATATATAAGAGAATGCATTGGCACAGGGCCCTCCTGTTGGGTAAAGGGTTAAAGACATATTATTGACTTGTTCTGGTGCATGAAACTCATAAGTTAACATTCAGGTGCTTTGCCAACTGGAAGAATGTAGCATTTCTATAACATCGCCGAAAATCTCAAGCAAATCGACCAGTACCACTTCATAGAAACCATTGTGCAAACAGCGCTCAATTGTAAATATTTACTTTTTTATTCGGGACGCAACTATCGGAGATAAATTAACAAAAATGATATCGCGATTGAGATCCACTGCATTTAATTAATATATAAGAATGACGGTATCTGTTGTCAATTTGGATATAATATTTGTAAAAAAAAATACTTTGAGCAAAATTATTCTCCATTTATATCTGATCACCCTACCGGAATGTTTCACATCACTTTAATATTATTAATCTGCACAGGGGTATTCATGAAAAATAAGCAGACGACAGGTAATACAAGTACAGAAATAGTCCTATATATTTTAGGAAAATGTTCAGATAATAATTCAACAATCACTTGTTGAACTATTACTATCTGAACATTTCATTAAGGCATTCATTTCGTTAATGAGTATTTGGTATATAAAATGTTAAAGAATACATTATCACTCTAAATCCACCTTTTTTTTTATAAATTATTTACATTACCCTCGTGTGTTACACTTAATCCTGTTACATTACCCTCGTGTGTTACACTAAATCCTGTTCCGTGATTGGTCAACTGCCAATTGAGTCACCAGTTTCTATAAAATAAAACATTGCTTGTACTAGTTGAGCACCCATGTAAACTTTATGACAAAAAAAACAAAGCCATGGCAACAATGTTGAGATTGGCTACACTTAGCCACCTTTTATAAATGCATCATGTTTGATCTATTCAACCAACATACAGTAATGCCCTAAGTAATCGACTCCTTAACCACAGCAGAATTATGGGTAACTTTTCAGGATTTAGTCGGAAATATGGCTTGTTGCCATTCATCGGAAAGCTCTGCCCAACAAGCCATATTTCCGACTTAATCCTGAAAAGTTACCCATAATTCTGCTGTGGTTAAGGAGTCGATTACTTAGGGCATTACTATACTTTATTCTCAGCGGACTGTTTTTCAGCCGTAACATTCAATGGTCTCCAATTGTCAGTGTTCGGATTTGTGCGAGACATCAATATAGATTTACGCTGTGCCACTAATTACCCATTTCCTCATCATTCTTTCATGATTTTCCTTAAAGGTGTGTTTTCGTGCGTGCTCGACTCTTGATACGACACACGAGAAAGAGGTCAATTGATCGCACGAAAATCTTACTGATGCTCTTTGTTTCGCAGGAGATACTTCTAAGCAGTTGTCAGACCATCGTATTGATTCTCATCACACGTTTATAGCTCAGCTTCGATGATTTTATAACGCTTTTGTTCTGACACGGTAGTGACTGAGTTTGAAAACAATAGTCGTGAGAGAATTGTCCATACCGAGGCAGTGGTATCGCTGGCTTTAGGTGCACACTCTTGTGAGGTATCAGCCTTGTCAATATACCCACAGGCATAGTATGTTTCTCCTATAGAAAACAGATGTTTGCAAAAACAATCAATTCCACCCTTTGAGAGTTTCTTTTACATTTCTTAAAGTTATATATAGTGTTGGAGCTTTTAATTAATACTATAAATGTTCTAACATTATAGTTATATGTCATTGAAAAGTCAACGCTGGAGAATGTAAGCAAAATAAATTTAGGAAAATGCTTTGACCTTTTCCAATATTTAACAGCAAGTTTTGATTAAATTTTGGTATAATATTGGACTGATTGGACTTTTGACATCTTTTATTTTTAATTATACCCCCACTTTCGAAGAAAATGGGGGGGTATACTGGATTAACTGCGTCCGTCACGATTTCTCCCTCCGTTTGTCCGTCCATCCGACCTCATAACTCGAACAACTATGAATCAATTTCAATAATTTTTTGTATGCAATCTCATTAGGACTGCCTCTCCGCATGATGCTAAAGTTACGCCTCATTTACAACTTATTTTGACTTAGAAAATTCTGTCCGACTTAATAACTTTAACAAATATGAACCGATTTCAATAATTTTTGGTATACATGCTTCTCACAATACCCTCTCTGCATGATGGGGCTAGGGATTGGTTCAGATTGTTTTTCGTAATATTACACTTCATTTTCGACTTATTTTGACTTAGAAAATTCTGTCAGACTTAATAACTTCAACAAATATGAACCAATTTGAATAATTTTTTCTGTACAAGCTTCTTGTGACATCATATCGATATTATTAGTCCGAACTTTTCTTTACAGTTAAAAACTTTTTTGTTGGGTTTACAGATAATGCGGGTTGAATTTGCCATGGTGGGGGTATGCTAGCACTCGAGTGCACACCTCTTGTTTTCACCTTAACAGTAATGTTTATAAAACAGTGGTTTTAAAATGCGAAATTTCATTATTGGAGTGTTATTAATAATGAAAATAAGAACAAAGTCAATCTATATTTTCATATTATTGTTGATGATAGTTGTTTTACAGACTTTTATCGAAATTATTTTATTTCCCATGAACCCACTTCGAACACCTTTTAGTCCCATTAATTTATGCTTGGATTGAATGCTATAGGTTTTAATAACATTTCTATGTCCCATATATGCTGCATTATTCATCAAATGACTCTCATGACATTTATTACAAAGGCTTCGAACATGAAATATCATCGTAATGATCGTATTAGTACTTATGAAGGTTCATGAGGATCCATATATAATGAGGTGTCTGAAACGGAGTACAAAATGGAGATAAATTGTGAAAGCATATCTCTGATACATATGTAATCCTATCAGAATGTTTGAGCTGACAAATAACAGCTCAATATTGGAAGCTTACCTCATTAAGCCTTTCAGTGCCAAGTCCGATTTTTGTATCAACTAATATTTCCTTGATCATTTTTCAAATTTATTGATTATAATAATGTGATACATTGATGGAAAGAGCTCTAGAGAGCTCTTTCCATCAATGTATCACATTATTATAATCAATAAATTTGAAAAATGATCAAGGAAATATGGGTTGATACAAAAATCGGACTTGGCACTGAAAGGGTTAAGCATTGAAATAGTGTGTCTGACATTTGCAGAATGAGGTCCCCAGAGGGTGAATTTAGTGACATATATATAGCACTCGGTGGGCTAGCATCACCAAACTTAACCTGAGGAAACTTATTCTGCTTAGGCCTCAACTGTTATGGGAGACGTAGGATCAGATTGAAGTTCCCCAGTTGAAGTTGGTGATGTACACCCATCAGTCATCTCGATTATGCATGTTATCATCTGAAAATTGGGGGACATAGAATCTGAACAGAAGGGAAAAGTAACTAAAAACAATGTTAATTGAGATTTTCCAGAAGATCAGGCCTGAGCAGAATTAGGTTCCAATAGGGTGTATTTAGTGTGGGATAGCTTCACTAAATTAACCCTCTGGGGACCTCATTCTTCAAATGACAGACACACTATTTTATGGTTTGCTCAGTCTTTATGATTTTCTTGGCAAAATAATCTGCAAATGAAGGCCCGCAGTCCATTACTATGCAGTAAATGTAAAGTCATATAAAGTGACAAAAATTTATTCTTAAATTATTGTTTATGTGGTTATTTCAGCTTCCGGGAATTCCTACTATTTAAAATAATTTTGACCTACTCGGAATTCAGAATTACCCTACCAAATCATAACTGTGTAGGTTCTTTTGACATAAACCACTTAAAAATATAATCTTGGTTCATGCTGTTCTAATCATAATGTATATATTATATTTCATACCAATGGATAGAGGATGCTCTAAAATATAGCATTATCAAAGTTGTCATTGTCTGATCAAAATTATATTTAGAATGTCAGAATGTCTCAGTTTCAAAACATCTATGTTTGTTTTGAGTCTGTGGCTAGCCCTCTGTACCAATCACAAAACTCAACCGATTCTGGGGGAAAAAGCAGCTAATTATTCTAGTTATTGGACGAATAACTTCTAATTTAGGCCACATACTTTCTGTATATTGATGAGATATAGATTTTCTTATCATTTGATTATTGTAGACAGCTGTTGTAGATGGTAAAAAAATGTACTTGACTCTCCTGTGCTGACACATTTTTCGCATTTAATTATGCTCCTCTTTCTGTACTAAATGGATTTTCCCATTCATTTATGAAAGTATATAGTGGAATGGTCTATTATTCATTTTGAGGGGTGTTAGGAAATATGAGCAGATGACAGACTTACGAAAATATAATACACGTGCAGCGAAAATATAATACACGTGCAGCGAAAATATAATACACGTGCAGCGTGCACAATTATTCCCATTCATAGGATGGGAGATGTTCATATAACAAGTTATTATCTGAAAAATTCCTAAAGGAGCTACTTGTCAATGAGTATTTAACCCTTTCTATACTAAATACTAATTGGCAAGTACAGTAATGCCCTAAATAATCGACTCCTTAACCCTTTCATTGCCAGGGGCCGATCTCATCGGCCCTAATTTACGGTCTGTAAAATCGGCCCTAAAAAATAAAAAAAATAAAAAAAATTGTTTAGAATTTTTTTTTTTTTGGGGTAAATACTTAGGGGCATGTTATAACTCAAAAACTATCACCAAGTATTCATAGTAATAATTATTTTTTTAGATTTTTTAAAAATTATTAAAATTGTAAAAAATTGTAAAAAATAATAACAAATGATGAAAAATTGTTAGGCCAATGCATTCTCTTATATATGCGAGGCGACCTATGGTCGACTCGCATATATAAGAGAATGCATTGGCACAGGGTATATGGGTTGATACAAAATCGGACCTGGCACTCAAAGGGTTAACAACAGCAGAATTATGGGTAAGTTTTCATGATTTAGTCAGAAATATGGCTTGTTGCCTTTCATCGGAAAGCTCTGTGAGAGCTTTCCGATGAAAGGCAACAAGCCATATTTCCTGACAACTTACCCATAATTCTGCTGTGGTTAAGGAGTCGATTATTTAGGGCATTACTGTAGTTCCCTCAGGGAAGGTTCAGATAATAAGTTCAACAAATTACCATATTGTTTCCTAAATTAATGAAAATAGTATGTAATATGCTTCAAAACACATAAAACAACTTTAGGGTGCCTGCTATCCAAATTTATTCCGTGTTAAAAGTTTAATTCATATTGAACCGCCATTTTCTCCAATTTCTAACTTGAACACCGATGAAATATATTTCATCATCGACTTACAGATGGGTTTTTATATTGCATATCACTTTCCAAATGAGACCGGACAATTCCTTTCTTGCAATCACGACTGCTGTTTTTCCACGGAAGGATGAAAGCCTTCGGGATGTATGCTCTTTCTATGTTTTCCTGTAGCCCAGATATTTACTTAGTTCTCCATCCCATCTGTTTATTTGTATTCTATCGCTGGCTACAAACCGTCCTGTTTGAATCTCGATAATGCAGACATGATAAATGCCAGTGCAAACATAATCCCCATCTGTTATTGCACTATATCCCTGTAAATGGCAACAGCCTTCGGGTTTGGTGAATCCTATGGTGTAACCTTGCTCAAGTTAGGATTGATCCTATATACGAGTTAACTAGTATAAAATGTATATGTACTCAAGAGTTGAGGACCAAACCTGTTTTCTGTTCTATTTTTGATCATAGTTCATACAGTATGTTTTCAGCGAGTAGCACCACGTGAAAGACAATATCTTGTCTTATATTGAATTATCTATCTATTTATCTTGTATAGTTTCGATGATTCAGACTAATTGTATTAACTTTTTTGGTATTTTTTGGGTATTTATCTTATATGCGGTGCAGATTTCCTACACCACTAAAACTGGCAATGTCGTGATATGGCCTTAGTGGCTAAAGCGACAATAAACCCCAATCAATCAATCTTATATGCGAGTCTCCCAGGGAGCCTTGCATATATAAGAGAATAGATTTGCCTACCAATATTTACCTTGACTAATGTAAGCCTGTGCATTCTCTTATATATGTGAGGCTCCATATGGGAGACTCACATAAATAATAGAATTTACTGGCCATGAGCTTTGATGCTGCACCAGCGCAGCTCCTTTCATGAAAGGGTTAAATTTATTCTATATTTCATTTCTGCTATATGAAAATTACTGAATTTTGAAGTTAATTTGAACATGTTCACGAACTGTAAAGTTAAAATAGACCTCTTTGATTCTTTGAGCCCCTTTATATCCCTCCTTAAATATCCATTTTTCCCTGTAAGAACGAAGGCTTGCTGTGCTACGATTTATCTATAAATCATGTCTTCAGTTTTCTCCATCCATATATTGTTCATTGACTATGTTATCAGAACTTTAATCACACAATTCATAGTATTTGCTTCAAACAGAAAATTGCGATATCGTGTTACGCCTATATATGGTAAACACACTCATCATATACAGATGTTGCCATGTCTGACTAGAAGTTGACCTCTGCCATTATCCGGCTGGCAACTATTTCTTATCATCAATACTACACGCATTTCCCTTTCCGCCAGTGCTGTCTGATGTTTGACCTTTGCGATCTTCATCGACTGGTCATTTTATGTGGTTTTGTATTCTGTTTCAGTCTTTATTGTGATTGTGTTGGCCTCCATGAATTCTTTATTGAGTCTATAAATCTAAGGCTGGCAAGGAATCACTTTGTCTGGGGATTTATGCTCCACCTCCAAGTCTGAGTTTAGTGTGCCTGTCATTTGCAGAATGAGGTCCCCAGAGGGTGAATTTAGTGTCGCTCTCCCACAGCAGGCTAGCGTCACTAAATTCACACTCTGGGGACCTCGTTCTGCTTAGGCTTCATTTTTTTGGGGATCAAATATCCACAATTGTGGATCAGTCATATCAAGATACAGGTTGAGTTCTAATTTGAGTTTGATCCAATGATTTTTCCTAGAGTTATCAGTGGAGTTATGGACTTTTTTCGACTTAGAAAATTCAATTTTTCTTCTGTTTCCGGATGATAACTCAAGTTTGGACTGTTCAATTGAAAATTCATTTTTTTTTGTGAGTCATTGATATCAAAATGCAGGTCAAGTTCGAATTTGAGTTTGATCAGATGATTTTTCTCAGAGTTATGGGCTTTTCGACTTAGAAAATTCAATTTTTCTTGCAATTTTCTTCATTTTGTGCCAATTTGAGGTTATATTTGGACTTTAAGAGTTTTTTTAAGATTTGGTTATTTGTATGCATGTCAGTAATGAGACAATGCACAAGTGTCTTTTCATATAGTATACTTCTACAAAGACTCCGCTCCAAATGAAGCCACCGTTTCGGGGGACACTGTGGCCGAGCGGCCTTTTATTAGCTCAACTTACTTTGTAAGTTTGAGCTATTGCCATGGTTTGGCGTCCGTCGTCTGTGTGTCCGTGTGTGCGTGTGTCCGTCAACAATTTCCTTTGGCGCGGGCTACAGGTCGTACCTTTGGTCTGATCTTTATGAAATTTGTCATGAATGTTGACATTGACATGTAGATGGGAACGAGTGATTTTGAGGTCATTCGTCTAAAAAACATGGCCGCCAGCAGCCATCTTGGATTTTACTCTTTGCATGACTAAATCCTTTGGCGCGGGATACAGGTCATACCTTTGATCTGATCTTTGACATGTAGATGGGAACGAGTCATTTTGGGGTCATCTGGCCAAAAAACATGGCCGCTGGTGGCCATCTTGGATTTAAAAATTCAATCCATTGGCGCGGGCTACAGGTCGTGCTGTTCGTCTGATCATCATGAAATTTGTCATGGATGTTAATATTGACATGTAGATGGGAACGAGTGATTTTGGGGTCGTTCAGCCAAAAAATATGGCCGTCAGCAGCCATCTTGGATTTTACTCTTTGCATGACTAAATCCTTTGGCGCGGGCTACAGGTCGTAGTTTTGGTCGGAACTTCATGAAATTTGTCATGGATGTTAACAATGACATGTAGATGGGAACGAGTGATTTTGAGGTCATTCGTCTAAAAAACATGGCCGCCAGCAGCCATCTTGGATTTTACTCTTTGCATGACTAAATCCTTTGGCGCGGGATACAGGTCATACCTTTGATCTGATATTGACATGTAGATGGTAACGAGTCATTTTGGGGTCATCTGGCCAAAAAACATGGCCGCTGGTGGCCATCTTGGATTTAAAAATTCAATCCATTGGCGCGGGCTACAGGTCGTGCTGTTCGTCTGATCATCATGAAATTTGTCATGGATGTTAATATTGACATGTAGATGGGAACAAGTGATTTTGGGGTCGTTCAGCCAAAAAACATGGCCGCCAGCAGCCATCTTGGATTTTACTCTTTGCATGACTAAATTCTTTGGCGCGGGCTACAGGTTGTAGCTTTGGTCAGAACTTCATGAAATTTGTCATGGATGTTAACAATGACATGTAGATGGGAACGAGTGATTTTGGGGTCGTTCGGCCAAAAACATGGCCGCCAGCAGCCATCTTGGATTTTACTCTTTGCATGACTAAATCCTTTGGCGCAGGCTACAGGTCGTACCTTTGGTCTGATCGTTATGAAATTTGTCATGAATGTTGATATTGACATGTAGATGGGAACGAGTCATTTTGGGGTCATCTGACAAAAAACATGGCCGCTGGTGGCCATCTTGGATTTCTAAATTCAATCCATTGGCGCGGGCTACAGGTCGTGCTGTTCGTCTGATCATCATGAAATTTGTCATGGATGTTAATATTGACATGTAGATGGGAACGAGTCATTTTGGGGTCGTTCAGCCAAAAAACATGGCCACCAGCAGCCATCTTGGATTTTACTCTTTGCATGACTAAATTCTTTGGCGCGGGGCTACAGGTTGTTGCTTTGGTCAGAACTTCATGAAATTTGTCATGGATGTTAACAATGACATGTAGATTGGAACGAGTGATTTTGGGTCGTTCGGCCAAAAAACATGGCCGCCAGCAGCCATCTTGGATTTTACTCTTTGCATGACTAAATCCTTTGGCGCGGGCTACAGGTCGTACCTTTGGTCTGATCTTCATGAAATTTGTCATGAATGTTGATATTGACATGTAGATGGGAACCAGTCATTTTGGGGTCATATGGCCAAAAAACATGGCCGCTGGTGGCCATCTTGGATGTCAAAATTCCATCCATTGGCACGGACTACAGGTCGTACTGTTCGTCTGATCATCATGATATTTATCATGGATGTTAATATTAACATGTAGATGGGAACAAGTGATCTTGGGGACGTTTGGCTAAAAAACATGTCCGCCAGCAGCCATATTGGATTTTACTCTTTGCATGACTAAATCCTTTGGTGCGGGCTACAGGTCGTAGCTTTGGTCGGAACTTCATGAAATTTGTCATGGATGTTAACAATGACATGTAGATGGGAAACGAGTCATTTTGGGGTCGTTCAGCCAAAAAACATGGCCGCCAGCAGCCATCTTGGATTTTACTCTTTGCATGACTAAATCCATTGGCACAGATCATTATGAGATTTGTAAAGGCTGTAGATGGGAACAGGTCATTTTGGGGTAATTTGGAAAAAAACATGGCTGCCGGTGGCCATTTTAGAATTTACTCTTTGCATCAATAAATCCTTTGGCACACCATAATCACCACATCCCTGATCCGATCATTATGAAACCTGTCATGAATGTTGATATTGACATGTACATCTAGTCTTACTTAGACATTTCAATTAGCACCTTTCCTATTCCTCCATTTACTGTCAACCATTAAATTATTCCCCTACCTAAGTTGAGCTACAGTGTCATTGACACTTTCATTTAGTTTAGTTTCTCTATATCCCCAAATTGGCAGATGACACATTCATTGGATGTTCTATAGTCCCACATTCATTGGATGTTCTATGGTCCCACATTCATTGGATGTTCTATATTCCCACATTCATTGGATGTTCTATAGTCCCACATTCATTGGATGTTCTATTTTTAATAATTTAAAGGGACATGAGGCACTCGCAGAGGGGTAAATGTGAAAAATCATAAAAAAATTTAAAGTTTAAAACAACTATCATCAACAAGTACATGTAATATAGTTGGAGTTTTTTCTTACCTTCATCGTTAATAATGCTCCAATAATGAGATTTTGCATATTGACAACATTGTTAAGTATAAAAATTACTGTTACAATGACATTACAAAGTCCAATAAAATATCAAAAGTTTAATCAAACCTTGACAGTAAACATTGAAAAATGTCAAAGCATTGAAAACTATACAGAAAAATCATATTTAGACTAAAATATTTGAACATACTGCGTGAATTTAAATAGCGATGTTGTTTACAAATCACTGTTACATTTTTGTTTACTTAACAATGGTTTCAATGCATGAAATTTCATTATTGGAGAACTATCAATAATTAATATAAGAACGAAGTTTATCTACAGTAATGCTCTAAGTATTAAATCGACTTCTTAACCACAGCAGAATTATGGGTAACTTTTCAGGATTTAGTCGGAAATATGGCTTGTTGCCATTCATCGAAAAGCTCTCCTCGAGAGCTTTCCGATGAATGGCAACAAGCCATATTTCGACTAAATCCTGAAAAGTTACCCATAATTCTGCTGTGGTTAAGAAGTCGATTACTTAGAGCATTACTGTATTTCTCCATGTTCTTGGTTGTGATGTTTTTACAGACTTTAATATTTTACATATTTACCCACTGCGAGTGCCTTGGGTCCCTTTAATATTCAATTAGGTAAGGTTAAATATATTTTATTGGCACAGTTAACAAAGGGATTGGAACACAATTGCAGACTCTCCTCTCCCACATGTTCCATTTGTTATAAACTAAGATGAGAATAATTTCTACACAAGCTTTTCTCTTGTGAATAAGTTGCTATCTGTATTTGTAACTATGTAATCGATTCTGAGATGCAATGAAGCTTTAATCGTGACATTTTCTGCCATCGTTCCTTTGTGAGGCATTGATTTTCTCTGGCGACTTCCAGCAGCTGGAATGTGTATTCCTGCTCCTCCATGCAGAAGAAAGAAATCTCACATTGCTCTGCACAGCTTCTCAATTGTTTCTTCTGTTGTCATAGTAATGTCTTTTCTAGCAGCTAAATCGCAATCTCAGCATGATTTTCTTTGATACATCCACAGTGCCTGTGTTTAATGGTCCGGACATGACCAGGAACCAGTGACTCTCTGAAATGTAGGAACATTACTTATCCCAATTCTTGTCCTAGGGAAAAGTGACCTCTCTGAGGCTCTCTCTGCTCTTCCAAAAGTGATATGTCTAAATAATGTTGAAAAGTATTTACTTATTATAAGTTAATAACGGTGCAGTTATTCATCATAATGGGATTATAACATGTGTACATGTAAACGTATAGCAGAATGCTTGTGGTATCATAGAAGGCTAATATTGTGGTGTAAATTGAACTTCAGCCTTTATGACTTTTGCCTGATAACCAAGCCTTGAAATAGTGTGCCTGTCATTTGCAGAATGAGGTCCCCAGAGGGTGAATTTAGTGATGCTACCCCGCATAGTGGGCTAGCATCACCAAATTCACCCTCTGGGGACCTCATTCTGCTTACAACTCAGCAGAATGAGGTTCCCAGAGGGTGAATTTGGTGATGCTAGCCCGCTATGCGGGGTAGCATCACTAAATTCACCCTCTGGGGACCTCATTCTGCAAATGACAGCACAGTAAACTCAGGCTTGATTTGAAACCTCTAGACTTGTGCCTGGTTACATGTGATATATCCGATAAAGATTTAAAAATAATCTTATAAATTTTCCATTGATTTTCAGATTGACTTCATGAGATATTCTCCAAGTTCAGAACAACTACATTGTACCGTCAAATTATTTTAAAATTGAATAACTAAATAGACAATTAATGACAAGTTTTTACAATTATGTCATCTCTCTCTTTACAGCTCCCACACCACCACCAAGCCTTATACCATCTCCGCCCCCAGCTTACAGTGAAATCGTCCATCAAGGCTTTGATAGGAAATACTCTGAACCGGTGCTTCATTCCAAAGAATATGAAAGTGTTGTGCGAGAAGAACACTTGATAAGAAGTCCAGAGATTGAGAATATCCCAGAGGAATTTATTCATATCAACGACCAAAGAAATGGGTATGGCTTAAAGTGACGCATGGCACTTTCATTACTTTTTTATATGTCCACTATATCAGCAAGCTAGGATAAAACTAGCCGAAGCCCTGTCAAAGTATGAAAATGTTTCAGTTTTCACATTGCTTTTTGGCAATCCTAACTTACCATATGACGAAAATGCTAATATATACATGAGAGCTCAAGATTTCATACGTACCTCAGGAAGGTTCGACTAAGTATACATACACACCAGGGTAGTTTCCAGGGCAGTTTTGGTACTTGTAACAGGTATGGGCGCCCAAACTCCAGCAGCCCAAAAAACAGTTAGAAAGAAACAAAATTACTCAGATAAATAATTTGTTTTTGACCATTACTACTAGAACACAAAATACAACTACAGTAAACACTAAATCATTAAATAAAGCAATAAATTGTCATTTTATGGCAGTATGTAGTTCCAGGGGGAATGACCACTCCCATACCCTCCCCCAACTTAGGGCTACAGCCTTCGGACATGGTTATGGCATATAAAACAGGTGTCTCCAAATAATTACTGGAAACTACACTGATACACACACAATCATAATTCGCTCCTATTACCAAGTCGTTGGCATATTTTAGCAATCATGTGAAACAAGGATGGATGTAACGGTCTTCTTCTTCCTACTCTCTCCATCTGTCTACTACCCCCCTCTCTTTCACCTACTGTCTCATCATCTCTCATACTCTCAATCTATCTGGCGGTTCCATATATAGCTTAGTTATTTTATTATACCCCCTTTTTTTTTTAAAGGGGGGTATACTGTTTTGCACCTGTCCATCCGTCCGTACGTCCGTCCGATGTCTGTTCATGTCATAACTTGAACAGTAGTGCTCGGATCTCAATGAAATTAGGTATGGATGTTCAATATTATGAGAACATTAAATAGAGGATTCCATCGTTTTGTTTGGATTTTCCATTCTAGAGTTATTCATCTTTGTTTATCTGGAAATGTTGGCTTTTTGGACCGTCTGGTGTCTGTTCATGTCGTAACTTCAACAGTTGTGCTGGGATCTCAACCAAATTGGTGTGGATGTTCACAACTATGAGGACATTAAATAGAGGGTTCCATCGTTTTGTTCGGATTTTCCATTCTAGAGTTATTCATCTTTGTTTATCTGGAAATGTTGGCTTTTTGGTCCGTCTGGTGTCTGTTCATGTCGTAACTTCAACAGTTGTGCTGGGATCTCAATGGAATTTGGTATGGATGTTCACTACTATGAGGACATTCAATAGGGGGTTCCATTGTTCTGTTCCACTTTTCCATTCTAGAGTTATTATGCCCCCGATCTCCGATGGAGATTTGGGGGTATATAGTGGAGCCCTCCGTCCGTCTGTCCTTCCGTCCTTCCGTCCGTACGAACGTTTCAACTCATAACTTTGGTTTCGCTAACTCAATTCAGTTGATCTTTGGTATGCTAATAGACCAGCCGGGCGGGACAAGATTTCCCCATAACTGCGGTTTCGTCCGCCCATTTTTTCCAGAGTTACGCCCCTTTTTGGACTTAGAAAATTCACTTTTCTGTGGCATACGGACGTTTCAACTTTGGTTTCGCTAACTCAATTCAGTTGATCTTTGGTATGCTAATAGACCAGCCGGGGGGACAAGATTTCCTCATAGCCGTGGTTTCGTCCACCCATTTTTTCCAGAGTTACGCCCCTTTTTGGACTTAGAAAATTCAGGTTTTTTTGGTTTCCAGATGATAACTTGATTTTGGATTGTTTATTTGCAAAACCCGTTTTTTT
Source organism: Siphonodentalium dalli (assembly GCA_032622095.1). NCBI lineage: Eukaryota > Metazoa > Mollusca > Scaphopoda > Gadilida > Siphonodentaliidae > Siphonodentalium > Siphonodentalium dalli. The sequence goes on from CP136064.1 coordinate 29,757,123, forward strand.
GTGAATTACCAATATCGCAATACAGGTCAAGGTAAAATTTCGGTTCAATCGGATAATTTTTGTGAGAGTTATGACCCTTTTTCGACTTAAAAAATTCAGTTTTTTTTAAAGAAAATTCAGTTTTCCTTCTATTTTTGTGGCACCAGACCAAATTTGAAGCTAATATAGAACAACATGTGGCATTTTTATAGCACTTAACCAGAAAGTTTCTCTGATTGTACAGTCGGGGGCGTTACCTCCGCCCAGCGGTGCACTTGTTCATCTTTGTTTATCTGGAAATGTTGGCTGTTTGGTCCATCCGATGTCTGTTCAGCTCATAACTTGAACAGTAATGCTCGGATCTCAATGAAATTTTGTATGGATGTTCACCACTATGAGGACATTTAATGGCACATTCAAATGTTTGTTTTGGTTTTTTGTTCTATAGTTATTCATCTTTGTTTATATGAAAATGTTGATTTCTGGGTCCATATGTCTGAGTATAGCCATCATAAGTTATAGATGTGCCCACACTAGGCGGTATGCCACGAGGGGGTATGCACCGGACGACAGTCCATCTCTTGTTTCTGTTACTTTACAAAACATATCAACTTCTTATTTTGTATGTTATGTTATTTTCGTTTGTCACCATATGTTATGTTACTGTATGTTTGGAGAGGAGGGAAGATTAAGTGCCTCGAGCACTTGTCCGGCAATCCAATTGCCATGATTAAGAGCAATAAAATATGTTAAACAAACTCATGGCACTTGCAGTGGGTAAATGTGCCAAAAATATGATGTCTGTGATCGGCCTCTCGCTAGTTTAGTTTCTCTAAAATGTATCCCCAAATTAGCTGATGACACAATCCATAATCGAAGTGCCCAATGGGTGCACATCACCATCTTCACCACCTGTGAACTTAAATCTGACTCTAGGTCTCCCATAGCAGATGAAATCATGCAGAATGAGGTCCCCGGAGAATGAAGTTGGTGATGCCAGCTCGCTGTGTGGGGAAGCGTCACTAAATTCACTCTCTGGGGGACCTCATTCTGCTGATGTTCAGCACCATATTTTGAGGCCTGATCCAACATCCTACAAACATAATAAAAAATCAGCCTTAAACCATGAATACAGTAATGCCCTAATTAATCAACTTCTTAACCACAGCAGAATTATGGGTAACTTTTCAGGATTTAGTCGGAAATATGGCTTGTTGCCATTCATCGGAAAGCTCTCGCCGAGAGTTTTCCGATGAATGGCAACAAGCCATATTTTCGACTAAATCCTGAAAAGTTACCCATAATTCTGCTGTGGTTAAGAAGTCGATTAATTAGGGCATTACTGTACATTAGTGAAGGTCAACATTGTATTCTCTAGAAAAATGAACATCATTAGCCAGGTTTAGCCATGTGAATGTGTAACTTGTAATATGTATAATACTGTGGTATTGCTATGGAGATGTACTTGGTGGTGAAAGTCACACGAGTTTATGTCGCCGAATCCACACATCTATAGATATCGGCCCAACGTGTTGTGAAACAATAGACAATGGCGGAAACAAGCTGTCCTCGCTGTGTCTACCGATACGCTTAACTAGAGTCAATCATAATAAGATCCTCCCTGTCAGGAAAATCTTATTATCCCTGTGCCAATGCATTCTCTTATATATGCGAGTCGACCATAGGTCGCCTCGCATAATAAGAGAATGCATTGGCCTAACAATTTTTTATCATTTTTTTTAAATAAATGTTTCTTACAATTTTTAGGACATAAAATAAAAAACATCCATTACCCTGCAGGGAGCCCCACACATATATAGAAGCATATAGAAGAGTGTCGTCTGCTCATGTTTGTCTGGGGCTCTGTATATATAAGAGAATGCATTGGCCTAACAATTTTAATAATTTTTTCTTGTCTTCTTTAACAATTTTATAATTTCACCCATACAGAGCCCCAGACAAACATGAGCAGACGACACTCTTCTATATGCTTCTATATATGTGTGGGGCTCCCTGCAGGGTAATGGATGTTTTTTATTTTATGTCCTAAAAATTGTAAGAAACATTTATTTAAAAAAAAATGATAAAAAATTGTTAGGCCAATGCATTCTCTTATATATGTGAGGCGACCTATGGTCGACTCGCATATATAAGAGAATGCATTGGCACAGGGTAAAAAAATCCCGACTTATAGACTGGATTTGATATGGCAGGTCACTCATTCGGTTATTAAAAGATTGGATTATTCCTATTTTCTACAAGTTTCGTTAGCAAGCTACACCTTGGACAAAAAACTTCTGAACAGAATGACTGTGTTTGTGTATGCGAAATTGTCACATGAGTCAAGTGACTTTTGGTTGTGATGGCAACACATGTTACAAGTTACAAATATGTGTGTCTGAACCTGGCTATTTGGAATCTTTCTGTCTGTCTGAAGTGTTGTCTGGATGCTAACTTCAATAATAATTGACATTTATGAAAAATTTGGTTTGTGGTCTACCTTTGAGAAAGTCCATGTAAAGTTGAACTGTTTGCATTTGAGTCCTGTCCAATGCTTTGTTATGGAGTTATGCGCCCTACTTAACCCTTTCATGACTGGAGCTGCGCTGGTGCAACATTAAAGATCCTGTGCCAGTTCATTCTCTTATGTGTGAGTCTCCCATAGGGAGCGTCACATATATAAGAGAATGCACTGGCTTACATGGTCATGGTAAATATTGTTAGGCCAATGTATTATCTTATATATGCGAGGCTCCCTATGAAAGACTCGCATATATAAGAGAATGCATTGGCACAGGGTTTTTGCTAAATTTCAGGAAAATGAGTAATTTTGGGGTTGTCCAGTTGATAAATATATTAGAGATTTTATTTGAGTCCCTGTATTGTTTTTTCAGCTACCTGCGAACTCTTCATTTATCAGACGTCCAGAGCGGTGAGGAACCTGATCGAGAAGACTCAGAATCGCCTCCCCCTCCACCACCGCCACCTCTCACGGAAGATGAGTACCGGTTATCTCCCCTTAACGAGAGGTCACCACCGATGATTCCGCCGCCAGTGGATCAAGTTAATGTATGTTCAGATAGTAACCCAGAATTAAATCTCACTCCGGCCATGTCATCGCCTCCGCCTCTACAGAAGGTCGACGACAAACTTGAAGAGCCTAGCACTAAAAGAAAATCAAGGGTATGGCCTGCATGTCGGCTTCACGCACGCAGCAGGTTTTGCTCTCTCAGATAGATTTACGCTAACTCCTAATTTAATACCTAGCTTGCTAATTAATAAAGAATTTTGTTTGTGTTACGCAAGACATATTGAATATTATTCCACACCCACTGTTGTGAGACACATGTATTCAACGAAATCCCAGCCATTGAATACACATTGTTGCTTACAGTAATGCCCTAAATAATTGACTCCTTAATCACAGCAGAATTATGGGTAATTTTTCAGGATTTAGTCGGAAATATGGCTTGTTGCCATTCTTCGGAAAGCTCTCAAGCCATATTTTCGTACGTCACATTTCACGAACGCAGATATCCTTGCGCCATCCCAACTCATTCGATAAAAGATAATTGACATTTGTACGTCATCGCTCTTTAGAAACAATATCAACTGGAAGTAGTTCCAGCTTGAATTCCACTTGTGGTACAGTAATGCCCCAAATAATAGACTCCTTAACCACAGCAGAATTATGGGTAATTTTTCAGGATTTAGTCGGAAATATGGCTTGTTGCCATTCATCGATTAAATCCTGAAAAATTACCCATAATTCTGCTGTGGTTAAGGAGTCTATTATTTGGGGCATTACTGTACCACAAGTGGAATTCAAGCTGGAACTACTTCCAGTTGATATTGTTTCTAAAGAGCGATGACGTACAAATGTCAATTATCCGCTTCTGGTGATGCACATATAATCGTCCGTTTTTCATAAGATTTAAAATCAAAATAAAGGTAGTTATAGAATCAATGACAGTCATAATTTTGGATTATAGGCACAGATAGCCTTCGTTATAGGTTATAATTTAGAAATAACAGTTACCAAATTATGAACATTTTCTAAAATATATACTAATAGTAGAGTATAATGATGGTATGAATGTAACATTATCCACAAAACACACTTTGTGTGAGCCGAGCGTTTGTTTATATACAGCATGTAAATAGTGAGCGATAAGCAAAACACTGAACACTGTGGCATATTTTTTTAGGAGAGTGATTCACGGTGACCCATTCAACATCAAAATCTTGATATACGATGAATTGCAAACTCTATACCGGTATGTTGTAAATATCTTGGTGGCATTTCTAACAAAAGTTCCTTATTAGTGTGATCGCCCGATGTTAAGTGTTTTGCTTATCGCATACTCTTATTTTAACAGATGTGACTCTTTTAACAGCAATACCCATCGCCGTAACGTATCTTTAAACATATCTGACACAAGGGTGTGGAATAAACACCGAACACAACTTGCATCATAATCTAGAATCTTTTATCAAACTCATTACGGACGTGCAGTCACATTTCACGAACGCAGATATCCTTGCGCCATCCGCAACTCATTCGATAAAAGATTCTCAATTAAGATGCGCATTGTGGTCTGTCTATATAATATATGTTCATGGACGATTTATCTGATTCGTCAAAACATTAGATATGCTCTCATTGGTAAATTTCTTCAGTTAATGTGACAACTATATAGTTACTTGACCAGATCTGGGATTTGAGGAAATGATGCCCAGGCAATATTTTTGCCTAGGTGGAAAAATTTGCTCCAAAATTATAAAAAAATACTGTATTATTAAATCTTATTCACTCAAATTACTGTATTCTGGAGCTCCGTGGTCCTGTGGTAAGCGCATCGGACTTGTCTTCGCTGTCAACACATCGAGACGAGTTCTCAGCCCCCTGCTTATCTAATGCGACTTTCATACGGCAGCGGCTTGTCCGAATTGATCAGCATGCAATTGTGAGATTGTACACTATTCGTATTTCGCGCCAAGTTGTGACCCTTGAGCAAGGTTGCTCGTACTGTATCTGCTTGCACCACCCATGTGTTAAAAATGGTACGAGATTATGAGCAGTGAAAGTTCTTGTTAGTATGCAAGCCACATGTGGCTGTTTCTCCCGCTGTCCCCGGGGAGCAGTAGATGGTTACTGAGTGATAAGGCTCATCAGGGTAATAATTGTCCCATGCACTGAAACTTATTCATACCTGTTGCATGCATGTAATTAAATGGATTGATTATTATACCCCGAGCAACGAAGTTAGGGGGGGGGGGGGGTATACTGGAATCAGCTCGTCCGTCGTCTGTCCGTGGACACAAATTTGTCCGGAGTTTTTCTCAGTCGTTTTTTGATCAATTTCCGTGAAACTTGGCACAGACATCAACCACCATGGGAACCTGTGCACCTGCGATTATGACATCTGTGAGACTTTTTTTGGTGGAGTTATCTCCCCTTTTTCGACTTAGAAATTTTTCGCAACATGTATAATTTTGTCCGAGCTATTATTCCTACATTTTTAGGTCAATTTTTTTAAATCTTGGCACCGATATTTAGTACCATGGGAACCTGTGCACCTGCGATTATGATGTCTGCCGGCTTTTTATACGGTCTGTAAAATCGGCCCTAAAAAATTGTTTTTTTAAATTTGTTTTTTGTTTTTAAATTTTTTTGGGTTGAATTTTTTTAGGGTATGCTTAAGCATGCTATAGCGAATTTAAAAACAAACTGGATAAAACCTTAAGGGAATGTTATAACTCAAAACTATCACCAAGTATTCATAGTAATAATTTTGATGCTCATGAAAAACGTAAGATTCCCTGGCACTAAACCTACAAAATAAGTCTGTTAAAGAATATAAGAAACAATTATTAAAATTGTAAAAAATTGTAAAAAATAATGAAAAATTGTTAGGCCAATGCATTCTCTTATATATGCGAGGTGACCTATGGTCGACTCGCATATATAAGAGAATGCATTGGCACAGGGTATATGGGTTGATACAAAAATCGGACCTGGCACTGAAAGGGTTAAAGAAGAGTGAAAGGAAGTCAGTTTGGCTAATGAGGTTGTATTGACATGATGAAATCTTAGCAATCCAATGAACTTATTTTACCTTGGCAATAGTATTTGCAGAATGAGGTCCCCAGAGGGTGAATTTAGTGATGCTACCCCACATAGCGGGCTAGCATCACCAAATTCACCCTCTGGGAACCTCATTCTGCTGAGGTGTTGGCAGAATGAGGTCCCCAGAGGGTGAATTTGGTGATGCTAGCCTGCTATGCGGGGTAGCATCACTAAATTCACCCTCTGGGGACCTCATTCTGCAAATGACAGACAACCTATTTTAAGGCTTGAGTATTGAATAGGCAATCTGAATTTGCCCCTGGAACCGTTTACCTAGTCATTGCCTATTAACTATTGCCTTGACTAATTCCCAGGGCTGCTTGACTTCCATTCATTCATTTTAGGGAAGCTAATAATTGCAAGAAAAAGCTGTATGTTTAACTTATTTATTGAAGCATACATACAGATGCATGAATGGGAATCCTTAGGGTGTTCTCTGCCTGTCATCTGCGAAGGTAGAATAGACCCAGTCTAATTAACTACAGACCCACATATAAATATTGGGGGCTGATTAATGTTGTAGACTTTCTATTCCCTGAATCACGTGATTCCGCTTCAGTAGCGCCATTTAATATTAGTAGCTCCAAGATAAAAGTGTCCAATCAAAGTGATTAACATAACGCGATTTGACGTAATTTTGGAGAAGTCTGGACATTTGTGGGAAATGACAGTTTGACGAGAATATGATAGACTCAGTTTGTCCTTGAGCACATGTTTACACAAACTGGTGTAGATCTTCAAATGTATATTTTTGGAACTGAAGGAGAAAATCCCAAGTAGCTATTGTTCTATCGGTCTTGGAATCAGGGGCCACACTCAATCTAAATTAAAATAATCCTATTTTTTTTTCTCTGGTATTGAAATTCTCTGAAATCTTCAATTCCATAATTATTTTGGTCAATCTCTTATAACGTCGGGCTCATCGGCTAGTGGGTATATAATCTGGAACCAGTAACATCCATACAAGGACCATTAAGTACATATTTTAATTTTTTTAATTTTTATTTTTACAAACTGTTATGAGTTTCCGATGTGAAAACAATTTGAATTTCTGCCACTTCATCTGCTTGGTAAAATTTAAAACCTCAGAATCATTCATTACTGATTTGATTAGCAATCTCTCCATAAAATCTCTCTATAAGTTAATGTTTAGGCCAAGCAAAATCAATATTCATTTCTCAGACCCGAGTTCATGGTCCGAAAACCCTGATTGTGCGTTGGTTTTTGCCCCAGGAATAAATAACAGAGTATAAATACTCGCGCGTATGCATTTCAAATTGTTTAGGGCTGAGAAAGGGGAAATTGACTTTACCTGGCCTTATAAGTTACTGTTTTATTCCTATACATTTTAAGGAGTCACTGCACTGAACACTCTCCCATCAAGCCTGAGATTAGTGTGCCTGTCATTTGCAGAATGAGGTCCCCAGAGGGTGAATTTAGTGACACTATCCTGCCTAGTCGGCTAGAATCACTAAATTCACCCTCTGGGAACCTCAAGTTCCCAAATGGTGATATTGGAACTTCGATTGTGCAATGTGGCGTCTGCTAATTTGGGGATATAGAGAAACTAAACTAAAAAAAAATAGAATCTATGTGAATAAATTTATGAAGATGATGCCTAAGCAGAATGAGGTTCCCAGAGGGTTAATTTAGTGATGCTGGCCTGCTATGCGGGATAGCGTCACTAAGTTCACCCTCTGGGGACCTTATTCTGCAAATGACAGGCACACTAAAATCAGTCTTGTATCCCATATGCTTTAGCTTAATATTTCTCCAGCTTTGAGAAATATATTCACCCATTTATATCCTTCCTTTTATATTCAGGTATATTTTATTGATTATATTGATTTATTTCCCTGCATGTTGAAATTAACCTCATCCAACCTATCTGGGGGTGGGGGTATGATTAAAAATGTTTGACAATAATTTTTTTTACTGTTGACCTTAACTTTGCATGTAAGCATGTTTTGGTTGGTTGATTATAAATTTTTGGTAATGCACATATAACTTTTCTTGCTTGGGGTATTTTTTTTACACTTATCTCCCTCAGTGATGTATTAATATACAGAATTGGTGATACATTGAAGTCTGATTTATCCCATTAGTGGTATACAAAAAAAACCCTTAAGTATATCCCAAAAGTAAAGCAATTTTTTTTTAAATTGTGTATTTTTTAATCAAATGTTTGGTAAAATTGCGTATTTAGTGAATTGAATGCATTACAAGAGGTATAGCTCATTGACTAACAGTAGATACGAAGTAGAGATCGATAGCATAGACTTTGCACTATAAACGAGAGGAAGAATATTCTTTATAATTAAAAGTTATGCATTCTTCTCATTTCAAAATTAGTATAATATCAGGCACATATTAACATATAACCCCAATATTCATGAGGTATATCAATATAACCCAACCATCATGAGGTATATCAATATAACCCAACCATCATTTAGTTTCTGCCACAGCATAGACTGTATTCCAGATACGCATGAAATTTATGGTCTGTGTGAGTTTAGATTCCAGATGATAACTTTAATAAGTCTGAACTGAATGGAATGAAATTTGTTATGTTAGTTTACTAGCCCAAAATACAGGTCATGTTTGAATTTGCGTTCTGACCGCCAATTTTTGCCAGAGCTATGGTCCCTGTCGATTTAGGATTTGCCAATTATATTGGTTTCTGGATGATATTTTAATTTTAGTTGTCTGACCTTTTTTCAAATTCTGAATGTGGATTAGCCACATGCAAATACAGGTCAAGTTTGACTTAGGATACGGTCTGCCCATTATTGCTGACTTAGAATTTTCTGATTATTTTGGTTTCCTGGTGATAACTTTAGTTATCTGATTGTTTTCAAATTTGGTAGATGGATAACTCATATGAAAATACTGGGTTAGTTTGAATTGGGTTCCACCTATTTTAACCGTGTTATGGTCCTTGCTGAGTTATAATTTGAGGATTATTTTGGTTTCCAGATGACAAATTTAGTTATAGTTATCTGTTTTGTTTTCAAATTTGGCATATGGATTACTTGTTATCAAGCCTTGAAATAGTGTGTCTGTCATTTGCAGAATGAGGTCCCCAGAGGGTGAATTTAGTGATGCTACCCCCGCATAGCGGGCTAGCATCACCAAATTCACCCTCTGGGGACCTCATTCTGCTTACATCTCAGCAGAATGAGGTTCCCAGAGGGTGAATTTGGTGATGCTAGCCCGCTATGCGGGGGTAGCATCACTAAATTCACCCTCTGGGGACCTCATTCTGCAAATGACAGAAACCCTATTTCAAGGCTTGCTCGTTATGGCACTTTGTTGAAATTACCACGGGCGTAATTTGCCACACCCTAGCGATGCTCTTGTTTCCCTCTTGTTCAGTTTCTAATGTCCCCTATTATTTGCAGAAGATATGCTATGGTAGACCCAGGATCAAGATTGAAGTTCCCCAGTTGAAGTTTGTGATGTTCACCTCATTTATGCAATTTATCTTCTGCAAATTAGGTGATATAGAAACTGAACAGAAGGGAAAAAATAACTAAAACAATGTTAATTTGTTACTTTAGATAGTTCCCAGACGATGAGGCCTATGCAGAATGAGGTTCACAGAGGGTGAATTTGTTGATGCTAGCCCAGTGTGCAAGATAGCATCACTAAATTCACCCTCTGGGAACCTCATTCTGCAAATGCCATGCACACTATATTCGTGCTTGGTTCCACACCAGAAAGGACATCCCACGTTTGGAGAATTGGTGATGGAACACCAGTCAGACTTATTTTAGTAGAGTTATTGTCCTTCTCCCACTTAGAAATGTTTTTTGCAACAAACAGAATTTGGCAAAGATTTTAGTCACAATGGTAACCTTTGCACCTACAATTGTTTGATTGGTTGGAGTCATTTTAGCAGAGTTATTATTGTCCTTAACCCTTCCATGACTGGAGCTTCCTGAAATTTTGTGAAAACCCTGAGCCAATGCATTCTTTTATCTATGCAAGTCTCCCATAGGGAGCCTCACATATATTAAAGAATAAATTGGCCTAACAGAATTTACCTTGATCTTGTAAGCCTGTTCATTCTCTTATATATGCGAGGCTCCCTGTGGGAGACTCACATATATAAAAGAATGCACTGGTACAGGGTCTTTAATGGTGCTCCAGTGCAGCTCTCATCATGAAATGGTTAGTTGTAATTCCTTAATATGACTACCCTATTTTAATCCCAAGTTTACTTCGTGGGGTGTCATAAGTCCCATTAGATTAGTCGCCCTCAGTTCATTCACTGTTGTACCTGCGATGTTCCAAATTTAATCAAACTGCCCTCAGAGTTAGAAGTTTTGTTATTAATTTCAATGTATTTTTTAGAAATATCCCACAGATAGGGCATACTTCATATCAAAAGAAATGCTGATGACTGAAAGAACATACAAGAAAGATCTGGAAGTCATCGTCAAGGTATATATTGAATGATACATAGGTAGCAAGATTGCGTTAGTTTAAAGATACTCAATCCGATTCGATGGTTTCCATATCATCAGATTCCAACAACAATGTTTTTTTAAATTCCACTCCAGTTATGAGAATCGATTAATTGCCCAAAATTAATGCTAACCAGTCGACTATAGTATTACACTAATTAGTTTTCTTGAAGTTCAGAACTTCTTATTATAGCTGTTATCATTATAATTATACCCCCACTTTCGAAGAAAATGGGGGGTATACTGGATTGACTCCGTCCGTCCGTCCGTCACGCTTTTCTCCCTCCGTTCGTCCGTCGTACCGTCCGTCCGTCCGACCTCATAACTCGAACAACTATGAACCGATTTCAATAATTTTGTGTATGCAATCTCCTTAGGACTGCCTCTCCGCATGATGCTAATTGTGGTTCGGTCCGACTTTTTTTTTAAAGTTACGCCTCATTTTCGACTTATTTTGACTTGGAAAATTCTGTCCGACTTAATAACAAATATGAACCGATTTCAATAATTTTTGGTATACATGCTGCTCACAATACCCTCTCTACATGATGCGGCTAGGGATTGGCTCAGACTGTTTTTCGTAATATAACACTTCATTTTCGACTTAATTTGCCTTAGAAAATTCTGTCCGACTTAATAACTCTAACAAATATGAACCAATTTGAATAATTTTTTCTGTACAAGCTTCTTGTGACACCATATCGATATTATTAGTCCGAATTTTTCTTTAAAGTTAAAAATCTTTTTTGTTGGGTTTACGGATAATGCGGGTTGAATTTGCCACGGTGGGGGTATGCTAGCACTTGTTAATACAATATTTTATTTGATGCTAGATATATTTATTGATCAAAGTTACATCTTAGATAGTGGGAGAGGTGGTTATTGCCCTCCACTCTCTTGACAATATATTTTGTTCACGTAGACTATTTGGTTGTTTACGTTTATAACAATAAACAGTCCATTTGAGTAATTAATTCGGATTATGCATTTTTAACTTTGGATCCACTGTTGGATCCATTTCAAAATTATTTTTGTAGCTAAATTCCTTTTCACTGTAACATATGAACACTACATTGAAGGACAGTAACATGTGTGCAATTCAGGGAATTGATAATAGGAACCAGCCTAACGGATGACATGTGAGATTTCTTCTTCTGAAATGTGTCACACACACATACATACTTCATTTTGTCCCATCTTTTATTTCCTTAATTTTTGGTCAATTGTTTTGAAACGTGGCACAGATATTAACCACTACAGTATCCCCTGGATCTGTGATCTTGAGGTTAATCAAACTCAATTTAGGACAGATATTGTCCCATTTCAACGATTGGTAAATAAAATATTTAAATATGCGAAGTGAAAACATGCGTGAAACAAACTAGGCGGCCTGCAGGAATCCAATTCGTGATCTCGGGAAGTTAAAAATACATTATTGTAACGACGGTACCGCCTTTATTCTCTGTCGGGCTATGTCTATGCACGATAGCGTCACGCGGTTGGATACATGATGTATAACGTCTATATCTTATGCCAAAAAATAGGTGTGTTTCCGTTATTTCGGTTTCTGGATGCCTACCTTAAACTTTTTTCTGACAACATATATTTTCCCGGTACCAAATTCAAAACATAAAAGTGAAACACAAATACAGCGACGTTTTATATAAACAAGGTCCCGTGCGACTTACAGTGATACGATATAATTTACAATCAATACTGAATTACGCCTTTTGAATAGTTAAAGACAAAGCCGTGGCGTCATGGTCCTTTCTTTGATCGAGTATGAAAGGGAATCTCGCTAGGGAAAGTGACACCGAGTAATCATAAATCATGTTCACTCAACCAGTTACGATGTAACAGGTGCCCAATTTCTGGACAATGCTGACGTAATTCTTGTTTGATGTTACCGCGAAGTTTGTGGGTGAGAGATACCGATACCGTGATCAGCATGGCAATTGGCCGGCTCAAAATCGTAATATTTCGTTGAAAGTTATAGATAAAAGTTCAATTTTATTGACAAATTAGTCGGGAGAATGAAGTTACAGTAATTACAGTTCAAAGTACCGACTTTATTTCTGTAAGGAACAAAATGTTTCGTCTTGCACTTTTAACCCACATCAATTATATTTCAAATAAAATGGTCACTGGATCAAGTTCCTTCTAAAGTAATAAAACAATGTGTTATGTAGTAATACTATTTGTAATATTGTATAACTACTGATGTTCCACTGGAGTGCATCTCTAAATAGAATATGTTTGGGAATGACAAACCTCCCTTACTATTATTCCGACCTCCTCTTTTATTTTGGACGCAAGAGTATGCAAGATATGTAATCACATAGATCATGCATGATATAATTCTTTTATTTTATCACGCCGGTAGTGTTTGACTACTGATGACTGTGTGGTTGGCATATTTCACACATGTCCTCGTATGTTTACGCACAGAATAACAAATAAGTCATCACATGAAAAAGCAACTAATAAATGGTATTTCGGTAGAATTTTTTTTTAGTTACCAGTTAGTCTATTAATAATTTAATAAGCCTCGATACAAATAACTTGGCAACAGCCAAATGCAATGCAAAGATTCGAAACACACAACGTCACGGCGGCATGTGCGATGGGTGAAAAGTCTCCATTTAACTCTTGTGTACGAATAAATTGGAGGTACATATATAAAAGGGATGAAAACTAAAATATATGTAATTATATGTTCTGCGTAATATGCAGTACCAAATAGCTTGTGCGTCTTTGGTGCTCTCGGTGGGTGAAAATTATCAATTCCATGGTTACTTGTAAGAATACATTGGAGGCACTTTCGGGTATACATCCACCGATGTAAAGGGGCAGACACAGCGAACTGCAGTATAGCCAGGGTCGGGTTAATTATCAGGCGGCATGCGCGAGAAAAGACACATTCAAAACACCAATCATTGAAAGAGACAACATTATCAAATCAGTCTTTGATTTTGCAACGTCAACAGTCACTGAGCACGTGCATGTCCGTGATTATTGTCGGGCGGCATTGTTTGATCTCTTGCAACGTTTAGTTGTCGCATGCATTGCTGTAATCGGCAGTTCAGAGTACAAATTATGTTCACATATTCTTGTCTAATCACGGTTCGGATGAAACGCATGTATGGCATAGGAAAGGGGGAAAAGTATGCCTCTATATAAGTCTGTTTGGTTCGCGCAAGATAAGTACACACAAATCTGATCATCAGTCATCAGTCACTCGGTAAGACAATCAGCCGCACATTTTGGCATTTGGCTCAAACTATTGTGTATTGGCAATACAGTTCACGGAGACTGTCGACGCACGCCATTTGTTTGCAGATTGGCAGTCACACATCGCCTCCCGTCATTAACCTCGTTAAAAAAACGCTACCACATCGCGGTAATATCACTGCGTTTTACCGCATGTCACCGAGCTACTAGCATTTGTTACCGTTGGTAATGCGGTGGTACCACGAACGTTCCAGTGGTACTACACGGTAGTGCAACCGCGAATTGGCGGTATCATGCGATATTACACCGCGGTACTAACGCATGTACACCTCGTTAAAACAGGTCGCTTACTGTGAGCAGTGCTGTACCTCAGTTGTAGCACAAGTGCACTGCCTGGGAATATATTTAATCACACTTAGGGACAATCATACCTGTAGTACTCTCTGAATCTGAATTTAACAAAATTCTTTTCATTTCAGTGGTTTCGAAATGCAGTGGCAAGCGATGAGCTAGTTTTGACGCAAATGAATCAGCTGTTGTTTTCGTACATTGACCCTATTTATCAGTTCCACATTGTGTTCGTCAAAGAAATTGAGCAGAAGATTGCCGCATGGTGAGAAATTTATTGACCTCTCTCTTCTAATCATTGCCTTTAAAGTGATGTGAAACACTCCAGTAGGGTGATCAAATAGAAATGGAGAATAATTTTGCTCAAATTAGTTATTTTTATGAATATTAATCCAAATTTACATCACACACACTGTCATTCTTATATATTAATTAAATGCAATTAGCCTCGATCGTGAAATCATTTGCGTTAGTTTATGGCCGATTGTTGCATCCTGAATCGAGATGTAAAATATTTACGATTGAGCGTAGTTCAGACAATTTTTTCTATGGAGTGGTATGGTTGATTTCTTTAAGATTTTCTGCAATGTTAGTAGAATGCTACATTCCCCATGTTGGCATAGCGCCTGAGTACTAGTTTATCAGTTTCACACACCCATAATATGTCTTTAAATGTGTGTGCCCTGTTATTCCCCCCCTGTCTGTCCATCTGTTTGTGCACGCAACTTTGTCTGAGCTTGTATTCCTACATTTTTATGTTTACCCATACCATGTATGGTAAACATAGTGTCGTTGTCCGGATTGACCACTCGTCGTTCGTTCGTCCGTCCGTCTGTCCGTCCATAGACACTTCACGAGTAATGCGATAACTCAAACATTTTCTATCCGATCGGAACCAAATTTTGTATATGGGTTTCTCAGCCCAAAATACGGATCGAGATTTTGTTACAGAGTTATGGCCCTTTTTCGACTTAGAATTCACACATTCTGCCATAACTCAAATTTGGTATGTGAGTTTCACAGCCCAAAATACAGATCGAGAAAAAAAATTGAATTTTTTTTTTAATTTATTTTTAACTTTTATAATAATAATAAAAAAAATGTCATTGACATTGTCTTTTGTTTTCATTTAGATATTGATGATTATGATACAAGTTGATAAAAAGATTTCGAATGTGTCCCTTTAATTTTTTTAAATAATTAAAAAAAAAAAAAAATTTAAGTTAACAAAATTTGAAAAACTAACACCATTATAACTCTGCCAAGGGTACCCCAAATCACCACATCAAATTTGATTAAATCGGTCCAAAATCTTGTGTTATGTACTGGTAAATCTGTTTGGAGCAACATTAAATCCAATTCACCAATTGCCTTTGGACTACTTAGCTATTGATAAGGCTATATTATTTTCTGATGTCTCTTATGCCAATGTGCAAATAATCTGATAAAGAAGGCTATGTTATCTAATTTAAAATAAAGATTCAACAATAAACATCACATGATATTAACAGTAAACTTGGACATTTGTGCTGCAGAGTTATATCTTAAGATGGTCTGATATCATTATAATTGTTATTGGTTTAATAGAGGTCAGTGTTCAACATAAACAATTCCTGTGATTTTTTGACAGCTCTGCTATATAATTGATATTAATGGGTCAGTGGTGAGGTTGCTTATCTGTATACTAGGACACATTATTATTGTAAACTTAAATTGGACTCTCTTAACCCAAGTATTCCATGTCCAGGTCACACCTACACATTTAACCCATGGGCTTGCTGGCTGTGGCGGTTTAGCATTACAGATCCTGTACCAGTGCATTCTCTTATATAAATGCCAGTGACCCATAAATTCCAATAATTTGTGTTATGTACATTTGTCTATAATAGTACATAACAGTATACTCTATAATTCAACACCAAAACTCTCATTTATCCGATCATATTAAATTTTTATCGCCAAGGGATGGGTTAACATCTGCCGATCGTGATATTGAGAGATATTAGAGTAAACCTGTATTATGGGAATTAGAGTTATTTTTAGCCATCATATGTTCAGCACAGTGAAAGGTGTAACCCATTCATGAATTGGAATAGTCTACCGTTCATTTGTAGGGATGTTCTCAGAATTTGAGCGGACAGAGAGAACCGCATTAGTAGCACTATTTTTATAAAGTTACACAGTCCTATAATGATATCTTATACATACTGCTGCACATTAAAATGACTTTAATAGGCATCTGTTATTTATTGCATTTCCATAGTGTGTGGACAGTGTTGGCCCAGGATTTATCAACTCCCACATAGCTCTCTGGTTTAGCCTATCAATGCAGTGTTCAAGTGACATACCTGGTACAGTCACCTAATTTGATATAGTTAAAATTGTTAACCCTGGTCATCAATTTTATGCTTTTGTATATTTTTCATGTTATCATTCTCCTATTATATCCCTTTCACTTGTATGGATTTTTGTAGTTAAAATGAACCCTTAATTCTCAACATTCCTGATACTTAGTAGAAATACCTTTCATCTGATGTATCTCATTTTATTGAGGTGTATGTAAATTTGGTATGTGAGTTTCTCAGCCCAAAATACAGATAGAGTTCGAATTTGGGTTTGATCCATTTTTTTTAAATGGAGTTATGGCTTATGGATTTTTGCGTCCGAACTGAAATTAGCTGATCACTATTGCCAAGGTATGGGTTAAACATCTGCCGATCATGATCGGCCTCTCATGATCGGCCTCTCATTTTTTTTAAAACTAGGAACAGATAAATTAGTACCATGAGAATGGAATCTGTGCACGAATGCGATTATGACGTCCGTCCAAACTTTTTAGTGGAGCTATTCCCCTTTTTCGAATTAGAAATTGTTTGTCCAGCTTGTATTTCTTGTGAGAAGACAACATTCATATGATATGATATGCGAGCTTATTCAGGATACATGTCAACTTAGAAGATGGCTCTAGTCTATCAATTTTCCGAAGAATTATGGTCTTTTTAATCTTAAAAGTTTATGATTAGATTGTTGTCCCAATGATAATTTTACTCCTATTTATATCATACTTGGTATGTCGATTAATTCCAAAGTTCTGTCCGCTGAATTATGTCAGTTATATGCCAGCTTTTTGGCCTTGACAAAGATATTGATTATTCTTTGTAGGGAAGGAAAGACGAACAAGGTGGAACCTCACATGGTTGGAGAACTACTCAGCAATAATATAGTTAATGTCTTACAGGTAAAATCAATAATATAGTTAATGTCTTACAGGTAAAATCAATAATATAGTTAATGTCTTACAGGTAAAATCTATATTTGTTATCAAGTGATTAAAGTGAATTGAAAAAACGGCTGAGGTGTTCCATACAGAAAAACAAATAATCATACCAAAATAAGCTGTATTCATCAATTTGATATCAAAATAGTCAGAAAGCAGCATCATACAGTAACGCCCTAAGTAATCAACCTCTTAACCAAAGCAGAATTATGGGTAACTTTTCAGGATTTAGTCGGAAATATGGCTTGTTGCCATTCATCAGAAAGCTCTCGGGGAGAGCTTTCCGATGAATGGCAACAAGCCATATTTCCGACTAAATCCTGAAAAGTTACCCATAATTCTGCTTTAGTTAACAGGTCGATTACTTAGGGAATTACTGTAGTTATAAACAAATTACACGCAGTGACTATTATTCGCACCAAGCACAAAGTGTCTGTCATTTGCCAAATGAGGTCCCCCAGAGGGTGAATTTAGTAATGCTATCCTGCACAGTGGGCTAGCATCATCAAACTCACCCTCTGGGAACCTCATTCTGCGTAAGCCTCATCTTCTGGGAAGTATCTAAAGTCTCAAATTAACATTGTTTTTAGTTCCTATATCCCCTAATTTGCAGAAGATAAAATGCATAATCGAGGTGACTGATGGGTGAACATCACCAACTTCAACTGGGGGTCTTCAATCAAGGTCTCCCATAGCAGTTGAGGCTTAAGCAGAATGAGGTCCCCAGAGGGTGAATTTAGTGACACTTGCCTTCTGTGCGGGATAGCGTCACTAAATTCACCCTCTGGAGACCCCATTCTGCAAATGACAGACACACAATAATCAGGCTTGATTGGCACAATCATTGCCTTAATAGTAGTGTAAAAATGGTCCAGGAGATGAGGGACCCTGTAGGCTGACAAATTAAATAAGTCGCTCTTCAAAAGCTTTCGGCCTTAGGCATTCTTCAGTTGATATTATTCAGACAAAATCACATGATGGCATTCAGATAAACATACAAATAATAATAATGGCGGATATTACACAACGACGTTAAAGGTCTTTCGTCGATGCTGCAATAGCGTTGCTTGGTGTTTGACGTTCTCTGACGAAAGACCTTTAACGTCGTTGTGTAATATCCGCTATTATTATTATTTGTATGTTTATCTGAATGCCATCATGTGATTTTGTCTGAATAATATCAACTGAGGATTGCCTTAATGTTTATGCTCAATAATACATCCTGAATAAAGTAGTAAATATTTACATTTGTGCGTAGTTCAACCATTGTGTTGTCTGAAATGGTACAGTTGATGTGGCTAGAATTTTTGATAATCTTAGTTCAATGCTACATTCTTCCAATGGGGATAGTGTTTGGATTTATTCACTGAAATGAGTCCACAATGTCTTAAATTTAAAATCATAATCTTTCTTTGTTTTGATATAATCCACAAATTCTATTCCAAAATTTCTCCATTGATGCAAGCCTGTTCACAATTATGAACCCAGCCTTTTCTGTCTGCATTTGAAGCCATACTCTGGTAATAAACTTGGTCGTTTATAACATCAGCAGCGAGATGGCCGAAGCTTGTGTATTATACATATGTGTGTATCCATGACATACTCGAGCAATACACAAGAGAAGTATTACTGGTTCAATTTTTCGAGAGGGTGAATTTGGTGATGCTAGCCTGCTATGTGGGATAGCATCAGTAACTTAACCCTCTGACGACCCTCATTCTGCAAATGACAGGCACACTAAACTCAGACTTGCTATGAACGAGATATTTATTTGGCCTAATAATGCTTATACAGTAATGCCCTAATTTATCGACTCCTTTAACCACAGCAGAATTATGGGTAACTTTTCAGGATTTAGTCGGAAATATGGCTTGTTGCCATTCATCGGAAAGCTCTCCCCGAGAGCTTTCCGATGAATGGCAACAAGCCATATTCCAACTAAATCCTGAAAAGTTACCCATAATTCTGCTGTGGTTAAAGAAGTCGATTAATTAGGGCATTACTGTATGTGCAGATTTTTGAGTTTGCCGGAATATTTCTAAATCAATTGTTTGATACAGAGGACCTGACTGACACAGAAACTTTTGATGTGATAAAACTAAAATTGACTCTTTTCTTTTTCAGATCTATAGATGCTATATAGAAATATTAGATGATATATTACAAGAATTAGAAGTATTAATGAAGAAAAATAAGTTATTTTCACAAATGTACAGGAACTTTGAATGCCAAAAAGTGTGTTACCTCCCTTTGAATACCTTCCTCATGAAACCGTGCCATAGAGTGCTACACTACAAGCTGCTATTAGAAAGTGAGTATATAGATAACAGAATAGTGGATATTCTTCTGTTTGTGGTAGATACATACAGTAATGCTCTAATTAATCAACTCCTTAAACACAGCAGAATTATGGGTAACTTTTCAGGATTTAGTCGGAAATATGGCTTGTTGCTATTCATCGGAAAGCTCTTGCCTGAAAAGTTACCCATAATTATGCTTTGGTTAAGAGGTCGATTACTTAGGGCATTGAAGGGTTTTACATACAAGTTATGACCACTCACCTCGCGGTTACATCTCCATAAAAACAGTCCACATGACAGTTAATCCTTATATTTATATACATTTAGCGAAAAAGCCACTTTTGTAAATGTATTTAAATCGAAAAGTGTATCGTGACAAAACCAGCCCAAAATATCCCATAGCGCCCTTGGCAAAGTTAACAGGAACAACGAGGCTCTTTATATTGAAACATGATGATTTATTAAGTCCATCCTGGGCAAGTCCAAATGCGCCCAAAACATTACGCGTTCTTCTTTCCGAAACCGATGACGCTTCGAAGTAATTATGGGGCTGCAGTTATGTCCTGTTGCGCGTTCACCGAGAAATAATTGCAACTAGTCACGTGGGTGCCGACCAATAGGAATGCTGGATTTAGTGATAATTACACTTAGTATGTAAATATAGTCAAATATTTATTGAAATTCCAAATAAATGTTACACAATGTCATTATACTTATTTGGAGTATATTTGACATGCTAGTTTCTGGGCTGGTTGTGTGATGAAAATAGTTTATATAAGAAATGACTTGAAGATCGATTTGGGTAATTGCATTTTGACCAACAGAGTAATTAAACAAAGTGTGTGTCACAAAAACTTTGTTTAATTGCTCTGCCGGTCAAAACCAATGACTCCAATCAATCTGCACGTCATTTCTTATAATCATATACCAGTACATAGAACAATAATAATTTGAACAACTTTTCACAAATACCACAACAATTGTGAATAACATTTATTGTTCAATTTCCAACGCAGTCTCCCAATAACAAAGCGAGCACATGCACACAATCGGCTTGAAGTGACGTTCGTCGCTTTTTATGATGTGTTGACTTCAGTTTTTGGCTGACCAATGTATTCTCTTATATATGCGAGGCTCCCTATGGGAGACTAGTATATATAAGAGAATGCATTGGCACAGGGTTTTCCAAAAAATTCAGGAAGCTCCATTCATGGATGGGTTAATACTTTTGACTCAAAACCAAGCATACTATTACTAACCCTCGCTATACTAAATACTCATTGCTGAGTAGTTACCTTAGGAAATGTTCAGATAAAAAAATTACCACCAATTAACAGGAATCCTACTGCGCTTGTATTATTTCATCTGTCTGTCGTCTGCTTATATTTCATGTTCATCTCTCCAACTGAATGATATACTTTTATAACTGATGGCATAATCTATTTTGTGAAGAAAAGGTTAAACTGTAAAATTATTTAAATTCTCCTCAAGATTCAGATTGATACTAAACATCTTATCCAATCGACATCTCTGTTTCAGAACTCATTAAGCATCTTATCCAATGAACATCTCTCTTTCAGAACTCATTAAGCATTATACAGATGACCATCCAGATCTTAGCTATTGTAGAGGTAGGTACATGTACCAGTTTATTATCTTCTGACTATTATTTTCCGACATACAGTTGACATAAGTTTTTGGTTGAGTTGTGTAACTAACTTGACCTATTTGGACAATTGTCTTATTTTGCTACTTAGCATGCAAATTGAATAGAAGGGAAAAAGTAACTGAAATCAATGTTAATTTGAGACTATAGATACTTCCTAGAAGATGAGGCCCAAGCAGAATGAGGTCTCCAGATGGTTAATTTAGTGATGCTAGCCCGCTGTGTGGGGTAGCATCAATTAATTCACCCTCTGGGGGACCTCATTCTGCAAATCACAGACACACTATTTCAAGACTTGACTCTCAAATAGTCAAGAGCCAACATGTTAATATTGTCCATTAAAATACAATAACAGGATATATTGAAATTTATGCTTAACAAGGCTCGTTAAAAGAAAATTTGAGAACACGGAAGTTTAGTTTAATTGGCCTTTCTCTTAATAAATGTTATTTCACATTTTCAAGATTATAAGAATTTATTAATAACTTCAAGTTCTCAGAGACCTGTATTTTCGAATTTATCTTGAGTTTTAATGATTAATTTCTATTTTTGATTTTTTTCAGCTGCCTTAGCAAAATGTGTGTCCTTCTCCACAGAATTCGGTGACAAAATCCGAGATATTGTAAGTATAACAAAATCTTAGTTTAACCATTTCATGACTGGAGATTCGTATTTAGCGAAAACCCTGTGCCAATGCATTCTTTTATATATGCGAGTCTCCCATTGGTAGCCTTTCATATTTAAGATAATTCATATGCCTAACAATATTTACCTTGACCTTCTAAGCCAAGCATTCTCTTATGTATGGGAGGCACCCTATGGGAGAATCGCATATATAAGAGAATGCACTGGCACAGGATCTTTAATGCCGCAGCAGCACAGCTCCCTTTATGAAACCCATATTAAAAATAGGTCGTTTGTTGAACTTATTTTATGAAAATTTCCCACCAAAGAATATCAATCCTTCTGCTCTTGTTATTTGTTTTTCATCTGTTGTCTTCTTATATGTCCTGAACACCCCTCCAAATTAGTAACAGACCATTCCAATGTATACTTTTATAACTGGGTGGGAGAATCCATTAAATTTCTGGCCTGCCTTTTCTTTCTAAGATCTTAGAAAAGTTAGTTCTCAAACAACTCCAGGAACACCTCGTGAGTAACAATCTGTTTGAGAAATTCCAGTCCGCCTACCGCCCCAGCCACAGTACGGAAACGGCTCTTCTACGGATAACTTACGGACCTTGTTAATGCCCAAGATGACCGTCTGGCATCTATAGTTACACTGCTAGATCTATCGGCGGCTTTCAATACGCTTGATCATTCAATCATCATCCAATGGCTATCAGAATCTTTAGGCATCGCTGGAACTGCACTTTCGTGGTTTAAGTCCTATCTATCGAACCGCGTCCAGATGGTGCGCATAGGAGAATTAGTTTCTGACACCAAAATTGTTTCTTATGGCTGTATTAGACCCCGTCTTATATACTTTGTACACAATGCCAGCGGGAGATATTGTCAGGAAACACCAATGGAATGTACGCTGACAATACTCAGATTTACGGCTCCGTTCAACCGGTACACATCTCCACCCACTTTGGCAACGCGCGTGGAGCAGAGTGTGTGTGCGGTCAAAACGTGGATGTTGGCCAATAAACTACAACTTAACGATGCCAAAACCGAAGTGTTATTTTGTCCACCGGTTAATTGTAAAGATTTCTCCATACCTGTCATCAATATTGGTGGAACCTGTATTCAACCTACAGATTGTGCAAAAAAATCTTGGTGTTGTTATTGACAAATCATTGTCGATGCAAGCACAGTTGAATCAGGTGTGTAGGTCGCTGTGTATTGAGATTAGACGTCTTAGTCGTCTTCGGCCCTATCTCTCAGAAGCTGCCATGGGGAAGCTTGCAACATGCACAGTTCTGTCTAGAATAGACTACTGTAATTCGCTTCTAGCTGGGTTAACCTAAATACCAGATAGATAGACTTCAGCGACTTCAGAACTCGGCCGCAGCCGCAGCAAATCACCACCTCTCTTGGCAAAATTACATTGGCTCCCTGTCAAGGCTAGGATTGAATATAAACTAGCAACACTGTGCTTTCAATTCTTCGACAAAACACTGCCACCATATATTTCGGACCTTCTAATTCGATATGTTCCTGGTAGGGAAGGGTTACGTTCTTCGGACAAACTGTTTCTTGACGTCCCAGACCCCAACTACAAACGTATCAGGAGATGAGCTTTTTCGTATGCTGGTCCACTAATTTGGAACTCTCTGCCTTACAACTTAAAGAACAGTAAAAGCATCGATACTTTCAAGAAACAACTCAAAACGTATTTGATGAAACGTTGATCAGTTCACTGGTTGCCATGTCCTTCTTGTGCTACCTAGATTCTAGCACTCAAACAGTCTTGTGCGTTGTTATCTATGTTGTATATCTATTTGTGTATAGAATTATTTATTTGCTAAAGACGCTTTGAGCTACACCAGGGATTAAGCGCCATACAAATTCCATATTATTATATTATTATTATTAAGTAAGGAAAAGGTTAATTTATCGATTTAGCAAAATCCCTTCATATCTAATACATCTCTTTTTCAGGTAAATTTACAGAAGCTTATAGAATTACAGAGAGATTTAGTCGGCTTTGATGCCTTGGTGCATAAAGATAGAGTAAGTTTGAAGGACCACATAATCCTTAAAATGAAGATAGGCTTAAATCTGTTTACTTTTTTAAGCCCGTTTAAAAAAAAAACAGGAAGTATTATGTTACTAGTCCCTCCATCTGTCCATCTGTCTGTTCGCTTTTGGTTTCCGGATGATAACTTTAGATAGTCTCAACTGAATGAAATGAAAATTGGTATGTGGGTTTACTAGCACAAAATACATATCAAATCCTGTTATGACCCGAGAGCTTTCCGATGAATGGCAACAAGCCATATTTCCAAGTAAATCCTGAAAAGTTACCCATAATTCTGCTGTGGTTAAAGGAGTCGATTAATTAGGGCATTACTGTATGTTCACTATCACAAGGACTTTCAATGAAGTGTCCACTGGTGCTGTTAGCATTTTCCACAATGTCGACTTCCAAAGAAGTTTTAATTGGTTTTGTTTACATCCTTCATTCTAGAGTTATTTCTCTTTGTTTATAGAAATGTTGATATTTTTATGTGTACCCATACCATAGTATGGTACACATAGTGTTGACGTCTGGATTGACCACTCGTCGTGCGTCCGTCTGTCTGTCTGTCCGTCTGTCCGCCTGTCCGTAGACACTTTACGTGTAATGCGATAACTCAAACATTTTCTATCTGATCAAAACCAAATTTTGTATAAGGGGTTTTCATACCAAAATACGGATCGAGTTTGAATATGGGTTTAATCCGACTTTTTTTATATAGAGTTATGGCCCTTTTTCGACTTAGAATTCACGCATTCTGCCATAACTGAAACATTTTTTATCTGATCGGAACCAAATTTGGTATATGAGTTTCTCAACCCAAAATACAGATCGAGTTAAAGGCATAATCTGGTTTTATTGTTTAATAGCATTACTATTGGAGGTTAATAATGTGATTGTGTAGTAGATTCATTGGAATTTTGTTGGTTGCATGGGAAGACAACTTTGGTTTTCAAATTTTTTTAAACTTGAGAGCTCTGTATCAGTCTATGAGAACAAAATAATTGTTCATAACACACTTTTAGAACTGTAGGTCTAGTTTGTTTTATTTATATATTAATGGAAAGCTTTTTCGACATTGATTTCAATTGATTACAAATGTGAATTGAAATATTAAAGGGGCACACCAGGTTTGATACATTTTTCTTGTACTCTGCATGAGATAAAACTTTTTATGTGTACCCATACCGTAGTATGGTACAGTCTGTCTGTCTGTCCATCCGTAGACACTTTACGCATAATGCGATAACTCAAACATTTTCTATTTGATCGGAACCAAATTTTGTATATAGGTTTCTCAGCGCAAAATACAGATCAAGTTCGAATATGATCCAATTTAATATAAAGGAGTTATGACCCTTTTTTTGAAAAAAATTAGAATTTTTTTTTTTTTTTTTTTTTTTATTGAACTCCTCGCTCACTTTAACACAAAAAATACTTAAAAACTCTTTAAAAAATAATTTAATTTAAAAATAAAATTGTCATTGACACTAATTTGTTTTAGTTGTATCCATTAATTAGGTGTGATGTCCTGTTTTGAAAATATGAAGATTTTATTGCGATAATTGCATGTAATATAATGATATCAATAAATTACCATGTGAACATCCAATATCCAGAGTATATGAGAGTACCTTTAATAGATGTCATTCCAAGCAAAATTTGTTATTAATTGATTGATGACATATGGTACAGAGCTCTAGGGGGTGGTTGTATGAAGGTAAAGATAAAAAACTGCTGACTGGATAATTGTTTATCCTATCTGTCAAATTGATTAATGGCTAAACCATTGGATCTCACAGTGAGAGGTCCTTGTGTGAATTGGGACAGAGTTATGAGATTTAAAATGACTCCTCCCCCACCCCAAATACTTTAACCCCTTATTAAGACAAATTATTTGAGCTTTTGATTTTAAGTTATGTACTGATATATGGATTACTGTGATCATATCTTTGACCAATTATCAGTTATAGCTAATCGCTATCGCCAAGGTATGGGTTAAACATCTGCCAATCGTGATCGGCCTCTCGTTTCTATCCGCATGAACCTTATAACTATGGGTCATCTGATCTCAATCAAATTGGGTGGAGATATTCAATACAAGGACAGCTTAAAAAAATATAAGATAAAAAAAAAATTCAATTGATATAATCGAAAATTGTCATGGTGCTGTGACTTCTACTTAGGGTATGCCCACCCTGGGCCATATGCCAGATGGGGTATGCACCAGGCTGTCATCCAGCTCTTGTTTTTAATTTTCACCAAATTTAATGTTAATGGTTACATATGATATGGTCCCTTGGCATAGATGTCTTTTGAATATATTTATTACATATTACTTATGTAGATAGTGTTTTTCTAGTTATATGTTTTATCTTTTTTGTAGAGTTTTGGTAGAGAAGGGTGCCTTCAGAAATTCTCAAGAAAAGGATACCAACAAAGAATGTTCTTCCTTGTAAGTCTTTCACAATTTAATTGTTTTTTTCTTCAGAGAAATTTTGTTTAACCCTTTACCCAACAGAACGGCCCTGTGCCAATGCATTCTCTTATATATGCGAGTCGACCATAGGTCGCCTCGCATATATAAGAGAATGCATTGGCTTAACACATATTAAAAATGATAAAATTGTCAATGAATGTAGAAAAATATTATAAAAATTGTTAAAAAATGTAAGAATTTTGTTTTAAATTGTTAAAGAATGTAAGAAAAAATGGTAAAAAGTGTTAAAAAATGTAAGAATTTTTTTTTTTTGGCCAATGCATTCTCTTATATATGCGAGGCGACCTATGGTCGACTCGCATATATAAGAGAATGCATTGGCACAGGGCATAGCTGTAACCATCACAATGTGGTCAATGAGCCGGTTCCAATGATATCCATATTTGTATGGTTTTATTGAGACAGACCCAAGATATTTTAGGCTGTTGAAGCTTTATATGGGCGTTTTTGGCCGTTTTGTTGGGTAAAGGGTTAAAGGACCTTCCTTGTAGGTTATAATTTAGAAATAACATTTATCAAATTATGATAATTACCTAATATATTAATAGTATAGAATAATGATGATATGGATGCGATATTATTCACAAAACACGATTTGTGTCAGAAAAATGCAGGTCGAGTGTTGTTTCTCACAAAAAGCATAGTGAACTGTTTATAAGCAGAGTCACGATATTGCGCCATTTCCTTATTCAGAACGCGCGCATTATATGTCAGTTGTAAAACCCCTAATTTGGTGCCTCTACAACTTACAACTCACAATACTATCATAGTAAATTCCTTATTTGGAATGCGACGTAATTACCATTCGGAGAAAATACTAACTGGATCTCTTTGCATGAACAGTTATATTATGTACACGTTTTCTGTCTCATCATTTCCCAACTATGAAGTAACATGGATTAGCTGGATTTTGAACTGACAGCAGGTAGAATGGAACAGTTAAAATCAAATTTGGTGTGATCTGAATGCGATTGCTTGATGGCGCCAATAATTTGATCTTTGCCTTCCACAGCACAACAGAACAGTTTCGACATTGTAGTTCCAAGTGTTTACCTATAAAAAATGGTTCTGTAACGTTTTTGATGTTTGTTTTAATAACAAAGCTTATAAATGTTACAATAACATGCAATGTAGGCAATATTTATGATTGGTATGAGAACAAAATCTGTCTGTTATGTAATATTCTTTCTGTTTAGCGGATGTGGCTATTTTACCAGCAATATCCATTGTGAAGGCTACCCATATCTTAAATTTCTTTCTCTTTTGAGAGCTTGCATAAGAGGGAAAGACTTTTGAGGAACTTTGACAGTTTTGCATCATTGGACCAATCGCGACTAGATTTGTTAACAACTTTTATAAAAATTTGCCTGTAAATTCCACGGATCACAATTCTACATATCTTAATTAGTTCCCTCTAGCCTTACAGTAATGAGCAGTGAGATGGCAGATGTTGTTTACGGTATCGTTTCTGTATAAACAATCAGTAGATAAAAGCCAACTGCAACAGCCTTTCACGTTTGACACTGTGTGTCGCTAGTAGTCCCTCATGTGACGTCACATGAAGGAAGATTAACGATTCAGACTGCATATATCCACAATGCAATATTCAATCACATGAATCGGCATAACTTCAGTTACGTGCGGCATATCACAAAAATCTTTTCGGCAACAGGCTCATTGGATTAGCGGGCATCGATACTGACTGACAGACTGACTGACTGGTGTAATCCTTTAATCCTTTACCCAACAAACCGGCCAAAACCGGCCAAATAAAGCTTCAACAGCCTAAAATATCTTTGGTCTGTCTCAATAGAACCATACAAATATGGATATCATTGGAACCGGCTCCTTGACCACATTGTGATAGTTACAGTTATGCCCTGTGCCAATGCATTCTCTTATATATGCGAGTCGACCATAGGTCGCCTCGCATATATAAGAGAATGCATTGGCTTAAAAAAAATCTTTTTTTAACACTTTTTACCATTTTTTCTTACATTCTTTAACAATTTTATAATTTTTAATTTGTTAGGCCAATGCATTCTCTTATATATGCGAGGCGACCTATGGTCGACTCGCATATATAAGAGAATGCATTGGCACAGGGCCGTTCTGTTAGGTAAAGGGTTAAAGGCTAATTAATTGACAACCAATTGTTTAACATTTTTCCGTTAACTGACAGCTTATGATTAATTATTACACCATATTTTATGCTTTCTAGTTTTCAGATATACTAATCTATTCAAGTAGAAGTTCATCATCTCTACAGTTCAAAGTTCACGGGCAGCTTCCTCTCAAGGGCATGATTGTAAGTTAAAAAGAACTGAATTCATTTATCTGCCCAAGAAATGTCTCTCAGATAGAAATATTAAAAGGGTGCAATCATGATTGATCATTTAACCCACACAGAGACATATATGTTAACTTTAGGCGGGACTCTCCGAATTTCAGCCCTATCACCCGTCCTCACCATCGGGAAACAGTTTCTCCTGAATTCAGTAAACATTGAAAGACAATGCTTCCTTGTCGCATGCAGCTAACCTCATACAAAATAAGTAACCCATATGTGAGTGCATACCTGGGCTAATTAGTAGCCACCTGACTAGCTAACTTCATACAAAATAAGTAACCCATATGTGACTGCATGCCTGGGCTAATTAATAGCCACCTGACTAGCTAACTTCATACAAAATAAGTAACCCATATGTGACTGCATACATGGGCTAATTAATAGCCACCTGACTAGCTAACTTCATACAAAATAAGTAACCCATATGTGACTGCATGCCTGGGCTAATTAATAGCCACCTGACTAGCTAACTTCATACAAAATAAGTAACCCATATGTGACTGCATACCTGGGCTAATTAATAACCACCTGACTAGTTAACTTCATACAAAATAAGTAACCCATATGTGACTGCATACATTGGCTAATTAATAGCCACCTGACTAGCTAACTTCATACAAAATAAGTAACCCATATGTGACTGCATACCTGGGCTAATTAATAGCCACCTGACTAGCTAACTTCATACAAAATAAGTAACCCATATGTGACTGCATACCTGGGCTAATTAATAGCCACCTGACTAGCTAACTTCATACA
This sequence comes from Siphonodentalium dalli, assembly GCA_032622095.1. Taxonomy (NCBI): domain Eukaryota; kingdom Metazoa; phylum Mollusca; class Scaphopoda; order Gadilida; family Siphonodentaliidae; genus Siphonodentalium; species Siphonodentalium dalli. The sequence continues at coordinate 29,786,821 of CP136064.1, forward strand.
AAATAAGTAACCCATATGTGACTGCATACCTGGGCTAATTAATAGCCACCTGACTAGCTAACTTCATACAAAATAAGTAACCCATATGTGACTGCATACCTGGGCTAATTAGTAGCCACCTGACTAGCTAACTTCATACAAAATAAGTAACCCATATGTGACTGCATACCTGGGCTAATTAATAGCCACCTGACTAGCTAACTTCATACAAAATAAGTAACCCATATGTGACTGCATACCTGGGCTAATTAATAGCCACCTGACTAGCTAACTTCATACAAAATAAGTAACCCATATGTGACTGCATACCTGGGCTAATTAATAGTCACCTGACTATCCAAACATAGAATATCTGATGATGCCTCTTATTAAATTAATCTATTCTCGACACAAAGAAAACATGTGGTTTTACTGACACACAATTTTTTGTTTAATTTTTAATGAATAAGAATTGAACATACGAACGTAGTATATATATGCAAACTACAGGATAAATCTAAACAATATATTAATAAGCAGACACACTCTTCCTTTCACTCTGTCTTGCACAAGCCTTGAAATAGGGTGTCTGTCATTTGCAGAATGAGGTCCCCAGAGGGTGAATTTAGTGATGCTACCCAGCATAGCGGGCTAGCATCACCAAATTCACCCTCTGGGGACCTCATTCTAGCGGGGTAGCATCACTAAATTCACCCTCTGGGGACCTCATTCTGCTTACACCTCAGCAGAATGAGGTTCCCAGAGGGTGAATTTGGTGATGCTAGCCCGCTATGCGGGGTAGCATCACTAAATTCACCCTCTGGGGACCTCATTCTGCCAATGACAGACACCCTATTTCAAGGCTTGGTCTTGCACTCTCTACAGACATACAAGCTTCCATACATAACTTACATACAGTCCCAACTGAGGCTACATTCACAAAAATGTTTTTTAACCCTTTCTATAATAATGGATTTTTCTGTCAGTTATAAAAGTAAACATTAGATTGGTTTAATATTCATTTGGAGGGGTGCTAAGGTAATATAATTAGATGACTGGCAGATGAACAGATAATACAAGTTCAGAAGGATTTATGTTATTAACTGGTGCAAAATGTTCAGATAATAAGTTTATCAAATGACCTATGGTTATTATCTGAACATTTCCTAAGGGAACTACTCATCAATGAGTATTTAGTATACAAAGGATTAACAATAAATCAAACCATCATGTAATAACAAGGGAACCAATTTACTCCTCAAGAAAACAAAGAAACGAGGAACATCATGAATTGTCCTCTGTATCCACATTTATTTCTTTGCAGGTGGAAGCAGACGATCATTCTAAAATGGCTGTTCCAAATAGTTTTCCTATATACGCTGGCAACAAGTGTATTCTTGTGGCAGCCAGGTATGTATTAGTGCTGAATATAAATATTTCAAATTTGAGTTTCAGAGTTTTCAATTTAGATTGTTTGTTGTTAGCTCCAGTTGTGATCACTCCAACAAAGTGCCTTAACTCTGTTCTGTAGTTACTTTGTAAGGCCAATTAAATACAAAACTGTTCTCAGGCACCTCCCATGTCACCCAAAAGGAAGCCTTGTCAAAACTATTTATCGTCTATTTCATCCAGCTCAAAACTCATGCTCGAATTTATCCACAATTAGAAATTAGATAGGTTTTTGTTGAGGACATACAGTAATGCCCTAAGTAATCGACCTCTTAACCAAAGCATAATTATGGGTAACTTTTCAGGATTTAGTCGGAAATATGGCTTGTTGCCATTCATCGGAAAGCTCACCGAGAGCTTTCCGATGAATGGCAACAAGCCATACTTCCGACTAAATCCTGAAAAGTTACCCATAATTATGCTTTGGTTAAGAGGTCGATTACTTAGGGCATTACTGTATGATTAAAAGGCATTAGAGGATAGATGATACATTGCTTGGAAAATTGCATGATTTTTAGTTCAACTTGACGAAGTCAAGCTTGAGCAATTGCCATGGGTTGCCTTCCGTTTGTCTGTCCATCAACAATTTCCATTGGCTCATCCTACAGGCCACATCCCTCATCCATTCATCACCAAACTTCATATGGCTCTCCGGGGTGACCTCTAGATGGGTGTCATTATTTTTTCCAATTTTTTTTTAAATCATGGCTGCCTGTAGCCTTTTTGGATTTCATATTTGAATCTATTGGCACACCCTGCAACCCGCATTTATAGGAATTTTTTTTTGAAAATTTACAGGCATGTTTAGGATCACCACTAGATGGGAGCTATCAAATTTTTAGCAATTTTCAATGAAAAACATGGATGCCAGCAGCCATCTTGAATTTTACTCTTTGCATGACTCTATCCTTTGGCTCACCCTACAGACCACATCCCTCATCTCATCGCCACCAAACTTCAAATGGATCTTCGGGGTGACCCCTAGATGGAGTCATCGATTATTTCTGATATTCGTTAAAAAAACATGGCTGCCAGTAGCCATCTTTGATTTCAAATTTGCATGCATCTTCACACCCTGCAGCCCGATATATCATCTCTAGATGAGAGCTACCGAATTTGAAAAATTTTCCATGAAAAACATGGCTGCCGGCAGCCATCTTGGATTTTCCTCTTTGCATAACTAAATCCTTTGGCCCACCCTACAGAACACATCCCTCATATGATTGTCACCAAACTTCCTATGGATCTTCCGGGTGACCTCTAGATGGGAGCCATCGATTATTTCTGAAATTTGTTTAAAAACATGGCTGACAGCAGCCATCTTGGATTTTACTCTTTGCATGACTCTGTCATTCTGCACACCCTACAGGCTACATCCCTCATCCAATCGTCACCAAACTTTATATGGATCGTCAGGGTGATTTCTAGATGGGAGCCATAAATTGTTTCCGATATTTGTAAAAGAAAAACATGGCTGCCACCGGCTATCTTTGATTTTACTCTTTGCATGACTAAATCCTTTGGCACACCCTACAGGCACTGCCCTCATCCGATCATCACCAAACTTCATTTGGATCTTCGGTGTGACCTCTAGATTGGAGGTATCAATTATTTCTGAAATTTGTTATAAAACATGGCTGCCAGCAGCCATCTTGGATTTAAAATTTGACTCCATCGGCTCACCCCGCAGCCCACATTTATTGGTGAAATGTTTGAAATGAACTTTTTGACTTTCCTTCTTTTTTATCATTCTATTAATTCTCAGCAAAAAATTAACTCCTTCCCAAGTTGAGCTACAGTGTCATTGACACTTTCATTTACCATAAAATTACCCATACATTCACTCATTTCTAGAATTCATAGAATTTCTTAGAATTCTTCCTGAGAACACAGGTATTTATTTCTTAATGGCCTAAGAATAAATAGTAAGTTCATTGATAATTTTACTCTATTTCAGCTCTGAGGAAGAAAAAAATAAGTGGATAGAGGACATAGAAATGGCAAAGAGCAGGAACGAAGATAAAATAAAAGTTTCTAGTCTTAAATCAAGCTCAAGTGAGTTACCATTATCTTTGGTCATTACATTAAAGGGACACAAGGCCTTAGAAGTGGAATCATACAAATGGCATAAATTTTATAAAAGTCTGAAACAACTGTCATCAACAAGTACTTGTAAACAAGCCTTGAAATAGGGTGTCTGTCATTTGCAGAATGAGGTCCCCAGAGTGTGAATTTAGTGTTGCGGGCTAGCATCACCAAATTCACCCTCTGGGAACCTCGTTCTGCTGAGGTGTAAGCAGAACGAGGTCCCCAGAGGGTGAATTTGGTGATTCACCCTCTGGGAACCTCATTCTGCAAATGACAGACACCCTATTTCAAGGCTTGCCAAAAACGAGATTTTTCATAAAAAAACCCATTGTTTTGTAAACATTACTGTGATAGTGGCAATACCGATCATAGTCCATTTAGTCCAGTATGATACCAGAGCTTAATCAAAACTTGATGGTAAACATTGGAAAAGGTCAAAGCATTGAATAATATTCTGAAAATTATATGTAGGCTAAAATATTTTAATTTACAATGCAATTTAGTAGCAATGTTTGTTGACAAATTAACGTTTTCTTTACATAGAACAGGCGAACTTTCATTATTGGAGAGCTGTCAATAATTAATATAAGTTTACATATTTGTCCATGTTATTTGTCCATGTTGTTCCGTCGCAAGTGGAGGTAACCAAGGATTCACCACGATTTCGCAGCTGAAATCAAATAGTGCTTGATATTCACAATACTCACAATCTTGTCGTGAGAATGCGCAGTCCAACTACGGGATACTACCCATGACGGAAAACTTTTCCCACTTATGATTGAATCGTGGTCATCTGAACGTTCACTTACAGAGCACAGGCCTATTTTCAATTACTATTGAAAATAGTTCTCACAAATAATTGCTCTTGCTGTGTTTTATGTCAGTGTGGACTGTTCTCATCATTTCTTGTTTGATTCATTCTAGGTTCATCAGATCATATTGATGAGATTGAGAATGGTGAGAGGAATTCTCTGCCGGAGAAGCAGGTTCAGCACCGTGCTAACACGACGATGCATGTATGCTGGCACCGTAACACCAGCATCAGTATGCGAGACCACCAGAAAGCTGTCAGGGTCAGTCTCAATGTCAACCTTTTGTCAAAGTTTTATTTCTGCCATTCTTCAGCTATCCTTTGTTTTAAATTTGGGTTCCGTCCTTTCCATGTTTCAATTTAGTAACGTTGTGGTACGCCAGCACCAGAGATGCAATTTCTTACATTATTTGGAGTAGCTAATATCTAACTACCTGTTTAAATGATAAGGAAAATCTGAGTGAAATGAGATCCACCAAATGTTCTTTAAAACTTTCATGATGGGAGTTGCGCTGGTGAATCATTAAAGTTCATGTGCCAGTGCATTTTCTTATATATGCGAGTCTCCCATAGGGAGCTTCGCATATCTCTGAGAATGCTCTGGCTTACAAGGTCAAGGTCAATATTGTTTGGCCAATGATTTCTCAATATATATGCGAAGCTCCCTGTAGTAGACTCGCATATATAAGAGAATGCATTGGCACAAAATTTCAGGAAGCTCCAGTCATGGAAGGGTTAAACATGTTTCAAATCTCGTGCTGTTGCAGTGTTCCACTTGACAAGGGATTTTGGACACATTGTCTGTCACCACTCATGTGTTAAAATGAGTACCAATTCGGGGATTGATGAATATTGTCAAATTGTTGATCTATAGCATACCTTGTAGCTTGTATTGCATCTCCAAATTGTGGATGCACCATACATATTGATGCATGCATTGTTAATTAATTTAATCATAAGCTGTCAATTCGGGGAATGTTGGAAAACAATTGGCTGTCATTTAATTAGCCCATTAACATTATTTCTCAATAACCCTTTAATACTGTAATCGGTAATGGAAGCATGATTGACAAGTGTTTCTTCAAAAGTCATAATTTTTACCACAAGGAATTTATAAATTTTATGGAAATGTATTGTGTGAAAAAGTTATGATCAATACTGGGATTAAAATATAAGAAATAACTCTTGTGTCGAATAATGAGTTATAATCTGAAAAGTTAGAAGACAGATTTATTATAACACGAATTGTGTGTAATAAAAAATACAGGAGCCATACCGAACCTTTGTTTAAAAAAGAGAATATCTTGAAAGTATACGACCTTCACAAAGTCCATACTACCCTATTCATGCATGACTGGTATTACAACCGCCTGCCTGAATCCTTTTCCCAAATGTTCACTAAACGTATTGCCGGACCGGATACTAGACAACAGCGCCCATTATTCCTTAAAACCCCGAGAACATCCTTTTCTGAACAGCTACCATTTCATGCATTCCCAACCTCATGGAACAACTTAGATAACACTATGACTAAAAATCAAAGTAGGCACGTATTCAAAAAACACATCACAGAGAAAACAATAAGCGCATGTTCTAACAATATCAAATGCAAGAATCGAGGATGCCCAGACTGCCGCGTTAAGTATACATATAACACGTTCAACATCAATCTATACGAATCAGTAGTCCCTGTAACCTCATCCGCCAAACATACTACCCGATCATCTGAATTTTAACCATATACATGGTATTGAACACCCCTCGGGTAGTACCCATTTTCACACACTCTTAAACTAAGCCCTAAACTCATAAATTACATATACACAATATGTGCACGGCTCACCCAAGGCCATCTTACTATAAGTTATTACTTTCTATATTTACCATACTGGGGATGGCAGGAAGACAGTCTTGCCAGATTATGCCATCCCCCACAATATACGACAGAATTATCCATAATTGTCATAATTATTATGTAATATGTATATGTATTGAAATAAAATATCCTATCCTATCCTATCCTATATCATAACAAGAATTATTTCTCAAACCTTTCTATACTAAATACTCTTTGACGAGTAATTATTCCCTTAGGATATGTTCAGATAATTAGCTTCAACAAGCCTTGAATTAGGGTGTCTGTCATTAGCAGAATGAGGTCCCCAGAGGGTGAATTTAGTGATGCTACCCCGCATAGCGGGCTAGCATCACCAAATTCACCCTCTGGGAACCTCATACTGCTGAGGTGTAAGCAGAATGAGGTTCCCAGAGGGTGAATTTGGTGATGCTAGCCCACTATGCGGGGTAGCATCACTAAATTCACCCTCTGGGGACCTTATTCTGCAAATGACAGGCACGCTATTTCAAGGCTTGCAACCGTAAGGCCGTTTGTTAAACTTAATTATCTAAACATTTCCCACCAAATAATATAAATACTTCTGCACTTGTATTATCTTTTCGTCATACTATCATCTGCTCATTTTTTCTGAACACCCCTCCAAATGAATAATAGAACATTCTGGTGTATACTTTTATAACTGATGGGAGAGTCCTTTTAGTAAAAAAGGGTTAAATAACTTTTAAAATTATCTCATTTTCAGAACCAGCTGAGTGGTTACTTGCTCAGGAAGTTCAAGAACAGCAATGGCTGGCAGAAGCTCTGGGTTGTCTTCACAAATTTTTGTTTATTTTTCTACAAAACATATCAGGTCAGTTGTCCACCAGTACAGTAATGCCCTAATTAATCGACTGCTTAACCACAGCAGAATTATGGGTAACTTTTCAGGATTTAGTTGGAAATATGGCTTGTTGCCATTCAACGGAAAGCTCTCTTTCCGATGAATGGCAACAAGCCATATTTCCGACTAAATCCTGAAAAGTTACCCATAATTCTGCTGTGGTTAAGCAGTCGATTAATTAGGGCATTACAGTACATCATGAATGACTTTAATATATTAGTGGATTGGTTGAAAAGCTAGTGACTGGTGCTAGCCACCAGTACATCATGAATGACATTGATATATTAGTGATATCAATTTTGTACCAAGTTATGTATCCAAAATGATGAAAAAGCGGTATGTGAATAAAAAATCACACACTTAAGCATAAAGCAAGTTTGATCTTTTATTCAATCTTAATGTATATTTCCACTGTGTTGTTCAAGTAATACTTTTCCTGCAACACGAGTTGGCATTTTATGTCGCTTCGGTCAAGGTAGTTCAATATTTCTGCAGCTGAATAAAAACTACCAAAAAAATTAAAACAAATTTTTTTTCCTTTCCTACCTACCCTAATTTTTTCACTCCGTTAGCGGAAACAAACAATCTGTGTTTTTTTTTGGCCTTATGAATACTGTCTGACTGCTAGTGTGTTGAAGTTGGTCTGTACTCAGTACGGAAGTATATTTATTGCATATCTATCAACATAATTCGCATGATCGCACTAGTTTCCAGGCGTGTGATAATTCTCAGAATCGCACTAGTGCAATCTGTCGACGGAACTATTTCATTCAGTGTTGTTAGACTGGTTATAGCCGTTACTATTTTTACTTTATAAATCACGACAATAAAGAAACAATAAGCGATCAATCGATGAGTAGTAGTTTCAAGTAGTTTCATTTCAAGAATATGTTTGTCGAGGCACAGAATTTAATTTCAAACGCATCATTAAAGATGGGCCAAGGTCACTCGCGGATAGACGGGCCCCTGTCTGATTGTTGCGTTAACCCTAAAATGCCGTTAAAACTCCATTAAATTCACATTTTCTGTACCGGAGATGTACGATTGTGAGTCAACTTACTATGATACATAGATATGTAATAAAAATAGAACCGCATGAGTGTCTGAATTTTGACGAAATTATCGCACAAGATTTTTTGGCGGAACGCGATACCTCTCGTGCGGGACTGTGTCTCGCACTCAAGGTATCGCTCCGCCAACAAATCTCGTGCGATAATTTCGTCAAAATTCAGACACTCATGCGGTTCTATCTATATAGCATAACATTTTACGTCCATACTCAGTACCAACATATAGCAGTCAAGAGGTTAACCCTTCCATGATTGTAGCTTCCTGAAATATTGTGAAAACCCTGTGCCAATGCATTCTCTTATACATGTGAGGCTCCCTACGGAAGACTCGCATATATAAGAGAATACATTGGCCTAACAATATTTATCTTGACCTTGTAAGCCAGTGCACAGCACAGCTCCTGTTATCAAGCCTTGAAATAGTTTGTCTGTCATTTGCAGAATGAGGTCCCCAGAGGGTGAATTTAGTGATGCTACCCCGCATAGCGGGCTAGCATCACCAAATTCACCCTCTGGGAAACTCATTCTGCTGAGGTATAAGCAGAATGAGGTCCCCAGAGGGTGAATTTGGTGATGCTAGCCCGCTATGCGGGATAGCATCACTAAATTCACCCTCTGGGGACCTCATTCTGCAAATGACAGACACACTATTTCAAGGCTTGCCTGTTATGATAGGGATAATATTCAAGCATCATTTGAACACATGTCTTTGTGTTATTTTCAGGATGACTTCCCGCTTGCGAGCTTACCACTGTTAGGCTATGCAGTTACCACACCTTCCGATGATGACGGCATCCACAAAGATCACGTCTTCAAACTTCAATTCAAAAATCATGTGTACTTCTTCAGAGCAGAAAGTGAATACACCTTTGAGAGGTATGATTATATGTTAATCTGTTTTCTTGTACCCAACTTTTCGAGGAAAAATGCGTGGTCTACTCAAATGACTTTGTCGGTCTGCCTGGCAGATATCTCAGCCATGGTCTATTAGATCTCAATGTAATTTTGTATGGATGTTTGCCATCAGGACTGCTTTCAAAAGAGTGCCCAATAACTTTGTTTGCATTTTGTCAGGAGTACGTTCAAAGGAGTACACCACGATGTTATTTGCATTTTTCTTTCTAGAATTATCTTTCTTTGTTTATCCTGATCCACATCAATAAGAAGAATAACGTCACATCCTAGAATAACATCGTGATTGGTTGAAACTGCCACTGCAAGGGTCATCATAGTATATCCAGATGTACTGTGCATGCAATCTTAAACCCCACTGACCCGGGTGATGTTGAGGACATGGTGATTTGAGTGTGGCCTTGTAGCCAATCAGATTATGCATTACAACCCGATGTGGAGGCAATATTTTATACCATAATAAAATTTTATTTCTTCTCTTTCTTGTTATATTTTCCTTTTAACCCTTTCAGTGCCAGGGGCCGATCTCATCGGCCCTAATTTACGGTCTGTAAAATCAACCGTAAAAAAATATTTTTGGGTTGAATTTATTTGGGTATGCTTAAGCATGCTATAGTGAATTTAAAAACAAACTGGATGAAACCTTAGGGGCATGTTATAACTCAAATCTATCACCAAGTATTCATAGTAATAATTTTGATGCCCATGAAAAACGTGAGATTCCCTGGCACTAAACCTACAAAATAAGTCTGTTAAAGAATATAAGAAAAAATTATTAAAATTGTAAAAAATTGTAAAAAATAATAACAAATGATGAAAAATTGTTAGGCCAATGCATTCTCTTATATATGTGAGGCGACCTATGGTCGACTCGCATATATAAGAGAATGCATTGGCACAGTGTATATGGGTTGATACAAAAATCGGTCCTGGCACTCAAAGGGTTAAACAGTGCTGTTTGAACTAAAACACTAGGTAAGCTATCCTAAACAATAACTGTTGATATTTTTCTACGAGGCGGTGACCAATTATTGGTAGATGAATATTCTGATATAATGTTAGAGACACAAAAGTTTATAGCAAAATTGTGAGACGGGAGAAATTAAGTATTTAAATTAAAAAAAATTACATACATATTCATGAATTTCATGTAACTACTTGCCCTGACTTGCATGCGATGTAACAAACAAAACATTCTTGTAAATACCACCAACCTACAACCGCTTCAACTCTGTACTACTCCAATGCTATCCCTTCCACCATCACTGACTCTTCTCTAAATCAAACTGGCTGTAATTATACCCCATCCCAAAAGATGGGGGGGGGATACTGGATTACATCTGTCTGTCTGTCCGTCTGTCCACTCATATATCTCAACCATGGGTGACTGGCTCTCAATGAAATTTGGTATTCAGGTTTGTCATCAGGAGGGCTTTCAAAAGAAGGTTCATTGACATTATTCTCATTTTCCATTCAAGAGTTATCCCTCTATGTTTATCTGAAAATGTTGGATTTCTGTCCGTCCACTCATAGATCTCAACCAGACCTGTTAAGTTTTGAAAATGTCAATCCGTGAGATTTTTGCGGGAGGTATGCCCAAATATGTTCATGTTCCAAAAATAATTTTTATGATGAAGATTGCATAATTTTTATGAGTTTCTATTTTATAAATATATAGACCTAAATAAAATGGCAATGAATGTCCTGTTGGTAATTGTAATAGAGCTGCTCTGTGTGGGAGATACCACCATTTATTAAAAAGAAAGAAGCAGATCACAGATCAAAATACTCAGAATTCCACCGGAAACAGCCGGATATGCACGAAACCGAAAGTACAACATCGTAATAAACGACAAAATGGACTCGTCTTACGGTTTAACCCACAAAAGAAATGCACACATTCCACCATTTATTAACAAATTTTAAGAAGCAGAAACTTTGTTTAAAGTTAGTCAAAACGAATCCGAGTTACACAGGTTACAACCGGACATGTATGCGTGAAACCGAAAGTACAAAATGACCCGTCTTAAAAGTTTTACCCGCAAAATAAAAGACACATTCCGTTCTCAATGCATACCACTATCAGTGAACTTAAATCATAAAGTATCCATTACGTATGTTCATCAATGAGGCCTCACAATACAGCTGCACACTTACTACTACACACTTGTGATTAAACGTATTGTTTTATTTCGTTTGCAATGCATGCCACTAATCCGTTACTAAGAAATGTTCATCAATGAGGCCTAACAATACAGAACTTTGCACACTTGTGATTATACGTATTGTTTACTAAAACAACACCCTCCATACGCGTGGCTTCACCAGAGTGTGAAAATCAATTAATATCAGTCACAGTTCACCACAACTTGAGTCTTCAATCAAAAGTTACCGACGATACATTCTGTGAATGTTAATGTGTGGGTATTTACGGTACCGGAAATAAGGAAGTCACTGTCATTTGGGGAATTCCCGCAAATGAACGAATTTAAAAAATAAAAAAAACTTCGTTTTGGGATTTTCAATGTGGGGTTTTGACGAATCCGTGAGAAATTGGGGGTTATCCGTGTTTGCGGAATTGCCGTGGAAATCCGTGAGTCTCACGGACAATCCGTGGAACTTAACAGCTCTGATCTCAACCATGTGTTATCAGATCTAAATTAAATTTGGTATGCAGGTTTGTCATCATGAGGGCTTTCAAAAGAGAGTTCATTAACGTTGTTCACATTTTCTGTTCAAGAGTTATCCCTCTTTCTTTATCTGAAAATGTTGGATTTCCGTCCATCGTTTGTTAGAATTGTCAAGTAATTTTTTTACATTATGTTATATTGGGAATTAAATAATTTTACACTAATTTCTTCACTCTTTTTACAGGTGGGTTGAGGTGATAAATATAGCCCTGTGCCAATGCATTCTCTTATATATGCGACCATAGGTCGCCTCGCATATATAAGAGAATGCATTGGCCTAAAAAAAATCTTTTTTTAACACTTTTTACAATTTTTTCTTACATTCTTTAACAATTTTATAATTTTTAATGTGTTAAGCCAATGCATTCTCTTATATATGCGAGGCGACCTATGGTCGACTCGCATATATAAGAGAATGCATTGGCACAGGGCCCTTCATTGTTCATAAATTTTACACTAATTTCTTCACTCTTTTTACAGGTGGGTTGATGTGATAAATATAGCCACACAGAGCGCTCAGCGGACACGACTTTTCAGCAGGATGGAAAGCCAAATGGACGATGAGGAGCACATATGTTGATCTGCCTTATTACATATACTGCATTTACTACTCAGTGGCAATCATTTAACAATAACAATGTACAGTTGAATTGAATCACTTTAACAGTACGACTGAGTTATGATTGGATACGATATGTTTGAGTGAAATTGGGAGTTATTGTGGGTTCGTCCAAGTGCCTTGAAATAGTATATCAGTCATTTGCATAATGAGGTCCCCAGAGGGTGAATTTAGTGATGCTACCCCGCACAGCGGGCTAGCATCACCAAACTCACCCTCTGGGGACCTCATTCTGCTCAGGCCTCAACTGCTATGGGATACCTAGGATCAGATTGAAGTTCCTCAGTTGAATTTGATGATGTTCACCCTTTGGTCACCTCGATATGTATTTTATCTTCTGCAAATTAGGGGATATAGAAATTGAACAGAAGTAACTAATAACAATGTTAATTTCAGACTATAGATACTTCTCAGAAGACGATGCCTAAGCATTATAAGGTCCCCAGAGGGTGAATTTTGGTGATGTTAGCTCACTGTGTGGGGTAGCATCACTAAATTCATTCTCTGGGGACCTCATTCTGAAAATGACAGACACACTATTTCAAGGCTTGGGTTCGTCATTCATATTTGTTTTATGTCAGAGTTGTGATATTTGTTGGAAGAAATCGCCTAAAAGATGTTTTTTATAAGATGGTCACCTCATTACTGTTCCTCTGTCGAAAGTTTAAAAATAAGAAAGGAGATACATTCTCTTTTGGTTACTGAATATGAGAGTAATCTCATGAGGGCATATAAATAAATACTGAGTTATATTAGTAGCTATTCTACAATAGGTTTTTATGTGACAACATTATAAGTAGACAATGCATTTGGTTCCTGCGATTCATTTAAAAATATTCTGAAAATCATTTTCAGACTAAAAGATTTGAACTTACTACACATTTAGCGATGTTTCTTAATATTTCAATGTTACAGTTTTGGTTTCAACACACAATTTTTTTTTATTGGTGAGCTATCGATAATGAATATAAGAACAAAGTTCATCTATTTCTCCATGTTCTTCTTAGAGGTGATGTTTTTACAATTATATATTTTTCACATTTACCCACTGCAAGTGCCTTGGGTCCCATTAATCGCAGGATCTTACAGCGTCTATGAGTTAGGTGACCATCTTTAGTCTATTTTGTGTATATCTCTGCCTTCCAGACTGGAATGTAACAGGTATTTTCACTGATAATTGAGCAGAATATAGAAAACCATTGCATCCAGATTCTTGGGTTTCTGGGGAAAATACAAAATATTTATATATATGTCAGGGCATAAAAACTGAGGCAAACCAGATTTCCATTCCTCTACTGTTTAAGTAGAATTCTAGGTAATCAATTTACTAACAACGAGTGAATATCATCATATTCAGGACATCATATTGGTATTAGATCCAAGCCTGGATATAGTGTGTCTGAAAAAGTTAATTTGAGACTGTAGATACTTCTCAGAATATGTGGGGTAGCATAACTAAATTCACCCTCTGGGGACCTCATTCTGTGGGGTAGCATAACTAAATTCACCCTCTGGGGACCTCATTCTGTGGGGTAGCATAACTAAATTCACCCTCTGGGGACCTCATTCTGTGGGGTAGCATAACTAAATTCACCCTCTGGGGACCTCATTCTGTGGGGTAGCATAACTAAATTCACCCTCTGGGGACCTCATTCTGTGGGGTAGCATAACTAAATTCACCCTCTGGGGACCTCATTCTGTGGGGTAGCATAACTAAATTCACCCTCTGGGGACCTCATTCTGTGGGGTAGCATAACTAAATTCACCCTCTGGGGACCTCATTCTGTGGGGTAGCATAACTAAATTCACCCTCTGGGGACCTCATTCTGTGGGGTAGCATAACTAAATTCACCCTCTGGGGACCTCATTCTGTGGGGTAGCATAACTAAATTCACCCTCTGGGGACCTCATTCTGTGGGGTAGCATAACTAAATTCACCCTCTGGGGACCTCATTCTGTGGGGTAGCATAACTAAATTCACCCTCTGGGGACCTCATTCTGTGGGGTAGCATAACTAAATTCACCCTCTGGGGACCTCATTCTGTGGGGTAGCATAACTAAATTCACCCTCTGGGGACCTCATTCTGTGGGGTAGCATAACTAAATTCACCCTCTGGGGACCTCATTCTGTGGGGTAGCATAACTAAATTCACCCTCTGGGGACCTCATTCTGTGGGGTAGCATAACTAAATTCACCCTCTGGGGACCTCATTCTGTGGGGTAGCATAACTAAATTCACCCTCTGGGGACCTCATTCTGTGGGGTAGCATAACTAAATTCACCCTCTGGGGACCTCATTCTGTGGGGTAGCATAACTAAATTCACCCTCTGGGGACCTCATTCTGTGGGGTAGCATAACTAAATTCACCCTCTGGGGACCTCATTCTGTGGGGTAGCATAACTAAATTCACCCTCTGGTGACCTCATTCTGTGGGGTAGGATAACTAAATTCACCCTCTGGGGACCTCATTCTGTGGGGTAGCATAACTAAATTCACCCTCTGGGGACCTCATTCTGTGGGGTAGCATAACTAAATTCACCCTCTGGGGACCTCATTCTGCGAATGTCAGACACTATATCCAGGCTTGATTAGATCTTCATTATTAAATTTGATAATCTCATTTTGAAAGGATACTCTACATAAAAAGTTGAGTTCACACTGAAATATCAGTTTCTATGTACAGTAATGCCCTAAGTAATCTACTCCTTAACCACAGCAGAATTATGGGTAACTTTTCAGGGTTTAGTCGGAAATATGGCTTGTTGCCATTCATCGGAAAGCTCTCGGTGAGAGCTTTCCGATGAATGGCAACAAGCCATATTTCCTGCTAAATCCTTAAAAGTTACCCATAATTCTGCTGTGGTTAAGGAGTTGGTTACTTAGGGCATTACTGTATACCACGCCCCAAGACAAACACCAAAGCCAGTAATTTACCAAATCAACCTGGCATGTAGCATGATAATATGTTGATAGTTCAGTCATCGAATGTGACTTCCTTAATACAACAACTTGCCATTGTTGATCCAGTAAACAGGTGTGACTTAAATACACATTACATAATTAGGCAGTGTGTTCGTTAATAATCATGGAATATTGATTCTGAGAATGTATGTTGCCATTAAAATGAATTAATATATATCAACTGAGAGAGAGGAGTGAGTAAAAGGTGAATATTTTGATAAATGTGAAATTTTAGCTGTCATAGTTTCAATTCATGTTCAAAATTGAGAGATATCGTAATTTTTTTTTTTACAGATAAAGACTTCCAGGCCACAATTACAACAACAACATAATTTTTATAAATCCTGATTTCTAGACTACAAATACATTTTTCTGTGAATAAAACAGACAAAACTGAAGAATGGGTGTATTATATGTCTGTAAAGTCGTAATAAGTGGTTCATTCCTGCAATACATCTGAAGTGAAATGGTATTTTGTCTTGATGGAGAGTGCTAATAAGATAGAGTTCTCCCCCTTGATTGAGAGTGCTAACAAGATAGAGTTCTCCCTCTTGATGGAGAGTGCTAATAAGATAGAATTCTCCCCCTTGATGGAGAGTGTTAATAAGATAGAGTTCTCCCTCTTGATGGAGAGTGCTAACAAGATAGAGTTCTCCCTCTTGATGGAGAGTGCTAACAAGATAGAGTTCTCCCTCTTGATGGAGAGTGCTAATAAGATAGAATTCTCCCCCTTGATGGAGAGTGTTAATAAGATAGAGTTCTCCCTCTTGATGGAGAGTGCTAACAAGATAGAGTTCTCCCCCTTGATTGAGAGTGCTAACAAGATAGAGTTCTCCCTCTTGATGGAGAGTGCTAACAAGATAGAGTTCTCCCCCTTGATTGAGAGTGCTAACAAGATAGAGTTCTCCCTCTTGATGGAGAGTGCTAACAAGATAGAGTTCTCCCTCTTGTTAAAAATAGTCCTTAAAACTGTCCCAAAAGGTGTATGTTTTATACCAGAAAAAAATTGGAATAAAATCAATATTAATTTATAGAAGCGTTTTCCGGACAGGTGAATTCAATTCATGGTTATTATATTATATCCCGGAAACTATATGAAACTAGTTAGGACGATATAGACCTTCATTAATGATTGGATTGTGGACAATCGGGCTCACAAAATGTACCATAACACTGCAGCTGCTTAACCATCAACTCCTGAACAAAGCAAACATCAGATACTACATTTTTTATTTAATAAAATTGGTTCTCCCACTACTTTTAAATTTGGTGTGCCTGTCATTTGCAGCTTGAGGTCCCCAGAGGGTGAATTTAGTGATACTATCCCGCATAGCGAGCTAGCATCAACAAATTCACCAGTTTCTATAGAAATTTTAGAGGCCTAAGCAGAATGAGGTCCCCAGAGGGTGAATTTAGTGATGCGAGCCCGCTATGTGGGATAGCGTCACTAAATTCACCAGTTTCTATAGAAATTTGATAATAAAGAAACTTTCCAGAGAAGATGAAGCCGAAGCAGAATGAGGTCCCCAGAGGGTGAATTTAGTGATGCGAGCCCGCTATGTGGGATAGCGTCACTAAATTCACCCTCTGGGGACATCATTCCGCAAATGACAGACACATTAAACTCAGGCTTGGATATGAACGTGAGTTGAAACCTTGATTGTGAATGTGAGAGTAAACTTAACGTGCCTTGCTGCAAATGAAAACATAATCATGATAAAGCTTCTAGGAGTAGGATTATTATAGGTGTTAATATTCTTATCGATGGCTCTCGTAAGCTACTTATCAAGTAGCCACATCTCATTACAAATTCCTCACATTATCATGTTTTCATATACCATAGGCATGTTCACCCTCTTATCTCATATAACAAAAATATTGTAAACAAACGCTGTGCATAGGGATCAAAGTTAGGTTTATGCATTTTGCTTTTAATCAGCTTTTTTATATATAAATCGTATTCTTACTGTTACACAGATGGTTACCATTTACAGTAATGCCCAAAGTAATTGACCACTTAACCACAGCAGAATTATGGGTAATTTTTCAGGATTTAGTCAGAAATATGGCTTGTTGCCATTCATCGGAAAGATCTCACCGAGAGCTTTCCGATGAATGGCAACAAGCCATATTTCCGACTAAATCCTGAAAAATTACCCATAATTCTGCTTTGGTTAAGTGGTCAATTACTTTGGGCATTACTGTTGGGTATTTCTACACTGATATTATTTTTGTGTATTTTTCATCACAAAATAAACAACTCATAAGAAGTAATTTCCCGCCTGATATTTACGATAATATCTTCAGAAGGTCTTGAAACTTTTGGAAGATAATATCTTATAAACTATGTGAGCAACATACGTCATAATAACTAATATGGTGAGTGGCTATATGCTTGAATTAACACCAATTAAATGGAAAGAGTCGACTTTACCAAACTCACAAAATCACTTGTTTCATTAAGAGGGAACATGGCCACATGGTGATGTTCAAATGTCAGAATTCTCGGTTAACGACACGTGGACCTCTCCTCTCTGATGTGGCACCTGTGGCACCAAAGGGAGGTGAGCAGCCTATAAAAGAGGATAATGACATTAATCGACAAGACATTCCTCAAATACTGCAAACGGGATTGACACCCCCATAGCAGAATTGAATTTAATGTCTATTCATTACAATGTGGGACAATGCCTCCAACACTTGTCATGACATGGGTTAAAGTTAAATTCAGATCTAAGTTGTTCAACTGAATTTTTAACTGAGATTTTTACCCTCATAACTGTTGTGTGACTTTCGATTTAATCACTACATGTACCTCCACACAAACAGTGCTCAAGCATGCAAGCTCTCAGTGGGTCGACATTGAAAAGCTAAATCAGTCGTATTATACTGAATATACTTGTAAAAATTTCCCGGCAATAGACCTCCGGATTCTTGATATACCGTGAACTTACTTATTTTTGGGTGTTTATAAAAGATTTCTCCACTTTTAGAATGATTACTGGAATTACCTCTGGAGTTATGATATAATATTGAACATTTCCATGAATAGCTCTGCCACAAGTGGAAATTTTTACGTTTTTTCATCACAAATGAAATAATTCTGGCCCCAATCAAATTAGTTGCAAGATGGTGTAATGCATATTGTATATACAGGCCTGAAAAACTGGTGCCCGAAAATTTGCAGAATGAGGTCCCCAGAGGGTGAATTTAGTGACGTTACCCCGCACAGTGGGCTAGCATCACTAAATTCACTATCTGGGTCATTCTATTTAGGCCTCATCTTTGGAAAGTATCTTTATAATCAAGACTTGAAATAGTGTGTCTGTCATTTGCAGAATGAGGTCCCCAGAGGGTGAATTTAGTGATGCAACCCCCACATAGCGGGCTAGCATCACCAAATTCACCCTCTGGGAACCTCATTCTGCTGAGCTGTAAGCAGAATGAGGTCCCCAGAGGATGAATTTGGTGATGCTAGCCCGCTATGCGGGGTAGCATCACTAAATTCACCCTCTGGGGACCTCATTCTGCAAATGACAGGCACGCTATTTCAAGGCTTGTTTATAATCAAATTAACAAGTTTTCTCTTTAGAAACTTCTTATATAAAGTTTCTTTTTCTTTTTTGTTTAGTTTCTCTATATTCCCAAATTGGCAGATGACACAATGCATAATCCAGGCGCCCAATGGGTGCACATTACCATCTTCACCATTCGGGAACTTAAATCAGAGTCTAGGTCTCCCATAGCAGACCATGCCTTGCAGAATGAGGTCCCCAGAGGATGAATTTGGTGATGCAAGCCCACTTTGTGGGGGTAGCGTAACTAAATTAACCCTTTGGGGACCTCTTTCTGTAAATGTCCATCATCATTTTTTCAGGCCTGTGTGTATATACACTGCAAGTTGTTGACTGACATTTTTAACAAATGACCAACGTGGATTATTATATTCGCTATCAAGGCAATCATTATAAGCTTTATTATTCCATTCACGCTCATATTTCTCAATAAAAAAAATAAATGTAGATAAACAAATAGCCTTTTTTGTTTCTTGCCAACAGATCATATAAATAAACCTGATGATCAGTTTTTGCCTATTTTGTCGAAAAAAAATATCTGCATTCCATTGAATAGGAATTTGTACAACATGCCAAATAAAATAAACAATTTTTTTCTGTGTTAATCAATCATCTGTGACTCTAGAAATCGGTGGGCACAGATACTTTCTGAACCAATGACAATGTGAAACTTCTAAGTTCTGATATACATGTATCAATTTTGTTAATATTGTTAATTTTTGTTGTTTATGTGGGCAATTTTGAATTAAATTCTGTTCAATTACCAAGATTTTAGCAAAGAAAAACGAGATGTTTTTAGTCTTCCATTGTTAAAATGAACCTCATTTTATTTCTCTCCTTGGTTGTGTGAACCTCATTTTATTTCTCTCCTTGGTTGTGTCTTTAATAATCAGTGTTCAGAGATGTTCTGGATAGGTTTTAAATTTAATCTTAATCCTTCCATGACTGGAGCTTCCTGAAATTTTACGAAAACCCTATGCCAATGCAATCCCATGGGGAGCTTCATATATATAAGAGAATACATTGGCCTAACAATATTTACCTTGACCTTGTAAGGCAGAACATTATTTTTATGGGAGGCTGGCATATATAAGAGAATGCACTGGCACAGGATATTTAATGTTGCACCAGTGCATGGATGGACAAAGTCAATTCAATATACCACCTATTTTTCACATGGCACATGTTCTTTAATGATGCACCAACGCAGCTCCCGTCATGAGAGGGTTAATATGAATGAGTATGATCTCTAAAGGGACTCGAGGCCTTCACAGTGGATATATGTACACAAATTATAAAATGGCTATACAAATATCACACAAAGAATATTCTATATATATATGACATGAAATCTAGATTATATTTTATCATTGTGACCATAAGATATCACTCTTCCTGATAATATAGCATTCTTTGTTGATCTGTAGGATAAAGCCAATGACAGTTGATAGAAATTTCTGTCTGGCGTAAACTCCGCCTTTGGAGTAATGGAACATATTTTCAACCAGCTTCTAGAATAACCAATACCCCAGGCTGGCTTAACCCTTTCTATACTAAAGCATCATTGACGAGTAGTTATCCCTTAGGAAATGTTCAGATAATAAGTTCAACCCTTTCTATACTAAAGCCTCATTGACGAGTAGTTATCCCTTAGGAAATGTTCGATAATAAGTTCAACCCTTTCTATACTAAAGCCTCATTGACGAGTAGTTGTCCCTTAGGAAACGTTCAGATAATAAGTTCAACCCTTTTTATACTAAAGCCTCATTGACGAGTAGTTTATCCCTTAGGAAATGTTCAGATAATAAGTTCAATCCTTTCTATACAGTAATGCTCTAATTAATCGACCTCTTAACCACAGCAGAATTATGGGTAACTTTTCAGGATTTAGTTTGAAATATGGCTTGTTGCCATTCATCGGAAAGCTCTCGGTGAGAGCTTTCCGATGAATGGCAACAAGCCATATTTCCAACTAAATCCTGAAAAGTTACCCATAATTCTGCTGTGGTTAAGAGGTCGATTAATTAGAGCATTACTGTACTAAAGCATCATTGACGAGTAGTTATCCCTTAGGAAATGTTCAGATAATAAGTTGGTTGTTTGTTGAACTTATTATCTAAACATTTCCCTCAAGAAATAGGACTCATTCTGTACATTTATTTATCTGTCGTCTGCTTTGATTACCTGTACATCCCTTCTAATCAATAATATACCATACCGATGTACACTTTTAAAATTATTATCTGAGTTGTAATAACAGGTCTGGTGATTGTCAGTATAACCACTGTCATGACAAATTCATGGTTCATTTACTAAATTTGTCAACCTCAATCTCTTAGGATTGACCTGCACACTCATTATTGTGTAGGTCATTTTGACACTCTGAAAATTATAATCAGGCTTGCAAGCAGACCTGTTAAAGGTACTCAATCCGATCAGGCCCTCATAAATTACTATTTCTTTGGCTTCGGGGATAAAAAATAATTTATTCGAGTTGAGGAACCTACCTATAAACGCTCAGTGATCACATTAATTTTTGAAGTTTTGTTATTTCTATTTTTCTGGCCCAGAAACACACCGTCAAAAGGATGGTCTCAGTCAAAATTGCGTTATTAATACACTTGATTTTAGAATTATCCATCTTCGTCTGTTTGAATAAGGGCTTCTGTGGAAATTATTAGTACACATCTCGAGAAATTTACAAACTTAGGGGCAATTATTAGTACACATCTCGAGAAAATTACAAATTTCAAAAATCAATATCTAATAACTCTTTGATGGGTGGGTTCCTCGACTCGAATCAAATATTTTTCACCCCAAAGCCAAAGAAATAGTAATATAGGACCCTCTGATCGGATTGAGTACCTGTTAAGTTTCGAAAATTGCAATCCTGGAGATTTTTGTGGGAGGTAGGCCTATTCCCAAATATTCTCCTGTTCCAATAAAAACTGTTCTTTTTATTTATCATTTTTGTGATGAAGATTACAGAGTTTTATGATTTTCTATTTGTATTTATTTTATAAATATATACACCTAAATAAAACAGTAATGAAAACAGTTTTATACAACTACTGTGGGTGTGAGAACTGAGATGCACACATGTTTATATAAAATAATACAATGCGAAATTGCCAGCATGCAAGGTCAAGGACACCTGCTAACTTCCTGTTCTAATTCCTGTTAAAAATATGGAGTTTTCTCTCTTCTATTGTATTCTATTGTACTGTCACACAAACAGCAAAATTGACTCGTCTCAAGATTTACCTCAGACAGGAATGCATGTGTCCCGATATTGTCATTTATGCTCGCTTATGACATTATGTAATTATACCCCCACTTTCGAAGAAAATGGGGGGTATACTGGATTGACTGCGTCCGTCCGTCACGCTTTCTCCCTCCGTGTGTCCATCCCTCCGTCCGTCCGACCTCATAACTCGGAACAACTATGAACCGATTTCAATAATTTTTTGTATGCAATCTCCTTAGGACGGTCTCTCCACATGATGCTAATTTTTTGTTCAAGTTACGCCTCATTTTCGACTTATTTTGACTTAGAACATTCTGTCTGACTTGATAACTTTAACAAATATGAACAGATTTGAATAATTTTTGGTATACATTGTTCTCACAATACCCTCTCTACATGATGTGGCTAGAGATTGGCTCAAACTGTTTTTCGTAATATTACACTTAATTTTTTATTTAGAAAATTCTGTCTGACTTAATAACTTTAACAAATATGAACCAATTTGAATAATTTTTTCTGTAACAGCCTCTTGTGACACCATATCGATATAATTAGTCCGAATTTTTCTTTAAAGTTAAAAGTCTTTTTTGTTGGGTTTACGGATAATGCGGGTTGAATTTGCCACGGTGGGGGTATGCTAGCACTCGAGTGCACACCTCTTGTTAAGTCGTGTTATTAAATCTATTGTCTATACTATAACGACATCTTGCATGGCTACGAAGAGTGTGACTCACTGCTGATAGTACTGAATGATGATGAATATGAAATTACTCTTGATGTTACCGACATCTGCACATGCAGGATAAATTGGTGGTCTTCCCTATTTTAGAGGTTTTCCCTGTAGCAAACGGACAATCTGTGAAACTTAATAGCTCTGCTTTTGCAAGTTACCTCATGAACCAAGCTGTTGGAATGTGTGGCATTTGTACCTATCCAAGCCATGAAATAGTGTCTGTCATTCGCAGAACGAGGTTCTCAGAGGGTCAATTTAGTGATGCAGTGGGCTAGTATCATTAAATTCACCCTCTTGGGGACCTCATTCTGCTTAGGTCTCATCTTCTGGGAAGTATCTATAGTTTCAAATTAACATTGTTTACTTTTTCTCTTCTGTTCAGTTTCTATATCCCCTAATTTGCAGAAGATAAAACAAAACGCATAGTCGAGGTGACCAATAAGAACATCATCAATTTCAACTGGGGAACTTCAATCTAATCCTAGGTCTCCCATAGCAGTTGAGGCCTCAGCAGAATGAGGTCCCCAGAGGGTGAAATTGGTGATGCCAGCCAACCGTGCGGGATAGTGTCACTAAATTCACCCTCTGGGGACCTCATTCTGTAAATGACAGACACAATATTTCAAGGCTTGTACCTACAGTAATGCTCTAATTAATCGACCTCTTAACCACAGCATAATTATGGGTAACTTTTCAGGATTTAGTCGGAAATATGGCTTGTTGCCATTTATCGGAAAGCTCTCGCCGAGAGCTTTCCGATGAATGGCAACAAGCCATATTTCCGACGAAATCCTGAAAAGTTACCCATAATTCTGCTGTGGTTAAGAGGTCGATTAATTAGAGCATTACTGTATCCTGCATGAATATGTGGCATTTGTTCCTCTCCTGCGTATTTTTCTATCCTGCTTCTGTTGTTTATATTCATTGTTTCGTTATTTATTATTGTCTTGTATGCTGAAGCAAATCACCTTATTTTACCACACCACATCTGTATCATAAACATTAATCCGTGTTAACTTCGATTATAGTTTTATAGACAAAATGGTTAATTTTTACACTGTAAGCATTTTATCCATTAACTCGATACTCACTAGTTAGACTCAAGTAAGTTGAAACTTACAAAAATCATATGGCAATCATAACAAGTTTTTAACACGTTCCTTTGTCAAAGATAAAAACTGAAGCAAGATTGCATTCATAATGAGAACTCAGAATTTATTGCTTCACAATCAGAATCAGTGTATCCAGGCCGGAGAATATGGTGCCAGATATTTGCAGAAATGAGGCCACAGAGGATGAATTTGGTGATCATGTTACATCACAAAATGCCCCTTCTTGGGATCTCATTTCTGCAAATGTCCGAGGCAGTGTTCACGCTGGCGGTAGCCATTTTAGCCATTTGCGAAAATAAATTGTAAATGGCGAAAAAAAATGACAAAATGGCGAAACAAATGGCTAAACTAATTTCCTCCCAAATGTGTCCATCTGGACAATGTGGCGATTATAAACACACAAGCAGTCATCGGTCTAATTACATCACGCACAGCTGACACCAAAACAACAAAAGAATCGCACCCCATGTATGTTACACGACCCGATGTTCTTGGAGCAATTAGTAATAGGTATGCATTGGTGTTGATTTCACGCAGTGTCAATGGCAGACGCTTTGTGTTGTAATAAACGCAACTTTTGAGTGGAAAGGTGCTTAATCACCTCAAGTGCCGGAGGTTTTTATTGCGAGTCAAATTTCCAAAATGAATTTCTTTCATTTGTAGTTTGATCCGTATTAATTAATTCCAAATTTGTACAAAACAGATCGATCTTTATAACTGGCCGCGATTTATCTCAAAATATGTTCCCAAACAAGTGGCTACAGTAAATTTAAAGTGGCTATAAAAAAACATTGGCATTTGGCTAAAATAATGGCTAAAGGAATTTCTGGGCCAGCAGGAACACTGGTCCGAGGCCTGAGTGTATCTCACTGTTTTAAACACTGTATGATCCATATGATTGTAGCTTTATGATCCATATGATTGTAGATTTAGTAGTTTTATACGATGTTCCTGTTTCCACTGAAAATAATATCAAATGTCCAGCAGACGATGTCATGATGTCATTCAGCAGTGAAGAGGTTAAATTTACAATTGTCCATAGTTTTTTTTTCAGAAATGCTGATTCTCCAGATTTTTGCATTTTATTTCTGAGCAAGCCTTGAAATAGGGTGTCTGTCATTTGCAGAATGAGGTCCCCAGAGGGTGAATTTAGTGATGCTACCCCGCATAGTGGGCTAGCATCACCAAATTCACCCTCTGGGAACCTCATTCTGCTGAGGTGTTAGCAGAATGAGGTCCCCAGAGGGTGAATTTGGTGATGCTAGCCCGCTATGCGGGGTAGCATCACTAAATTCACCCTCTGGGGACCTCATTCTGCAAATGATAGACACCCTATTTCAAGGCTTATTTCTGAGTACTAAAGGCTCTCATGAACAATCAAAACAGATTACCCAAATAAGCCCTTAAAATTTTTGATGTTTCCAGTAACTGCCCACCCTCTAGTCCAGACCTCGCCCTACTAATTTTGTCGACCCCTTGAAAAAATTTATAAATAAATCCAAAAAAATGCATTTATTGATCTCTGATCATAATAAAACTGCTGATCAGTCGACGGTCTGCATTATTTACACCAGAAGTCAGTGTTTTAAGATGGCGGTGCCCTTGTATTGTATATACCTGCCAATTCAACCGGCAGTTAATGTCGCGATCATTTTTTTATCATTATCCCTTCCAATACCCTCATTAATTTGCTCATTGTGTCCTGTCATATCATTTGTGGTGCCATATATAAATGTTTAAAAAAAACTTTTTTTTAATAAATTTCCGCCCACCGTCCCTACTTCCCCCCCCTCCATTACCAGAAACATCACTATTTTTTTAGGCCTAAGCAAATTGAACATTCAGGGGTTGATCTAATGAGTTCTGACCTCATGGAACTGAGCACCTTGATGTTAGCTATTTATATCAATAAAATATTAGTCAATTTCTATCAATACAATGCTTCACTTAGATCCAATTTTTGGGAATTATTATTGATTTGATCAACCAACTATAACTCTTTTCCTTCATCAGGAAATTATTTTCCAGTAGTGAGACACAGGGACCTAGAAGGCGACCTAGAAGGTGAATTTGGTGATGATAGCCTGTTGTGCGGGGTAGCATCACTAAATTCACCCTCTGGGGACCTCATTCTGCAAATGTCAGATACACTTTATCCAGATTTGTACTTATATATATCAGGTTGGTACACTTGGTGTACTAATATGTGGAGTTGATCGACAGATTCAAGTTTAACTAGCATAGATTTGGACAGATTCACCCGCCACACCTTATGGAATATAATTTGTTGATGCTTTTTCATGTTAAATCTCTCCTATTTGCATGCGCTAACTTAGTGCTCAGGCCCCATTGATGAAATATTTTCAGAGATCAGCCCCACGTCATTCATTTCATGGATACCGGTATATAACGCTCACCTATATATACACAGCTTCTACATACATTGTATGGAGTAGGTGCTTCGTTCAATGCAGCCTCAATTGGTTGTTTCATGTTTGAATGGATTTGTAATACGTACATAACATAATGTAATTATGTAAAATAAATATTTAACAGAACGACATTGGTTTCTTTTTATAGTTTTATCCCAGAATTATTGCGTGTATTTCAATCCACAGAAAGAGTCCTAAAAACTTGATGTGTGGGTTGTATTTATGCCCCCATAGAAAAAAAATAGTTGATATATTGAAATGACTTTGTCTGTCTGTCCATCCATGCGCTGGTGCAGAATTAAAGATCCTGTGCCAGTGCATTCTCTTATATATGGGAGTCTCACATATATAAGAGAATGCACTGGCTTGTATGGTCAAGGTAAATATTGTTAGGCCAATGTCAGCCTTATTAAAACCAGACCTAATTTTCATTACTTTCAACTTAGGTCTTGGGACATTGATGGCATAAATTATTTCAAACGGGAGAAATCCAACCAATACGCACCAGGCAATGCGTTGCTCGACCAATCAAGAACTGCCTGCAAATCCCATTACCTATTCAAATTCTTCACTCAATAGTAATTATTCATACAAGCCCCGCCCAATAGTTCTAAAAATAAGTATTACCGAAGCGGAAATTCTAGATGAAAGCGAGGCTACGCTAAAATAATGGAAGACTTTAGCGAAATAGAAATTCTCGAAATTGCAATTAAGAACATTTTAAAGAAACATTGTATTGATTCGCTGAAACAAGAACAGGAGTTTATTCTGAGGAGTTTGTTGATAACCAGAAAAGATGTGTTAGCCATTCTCCCTACCGGTTACGGCAAAAGTTTGCCGCATCAAATAACTCCAATGATTGTTGCCGATTTGGAAAGTAAACATTCAGTTGCTATATTTGGAAACATGAATATTAATGAGCTATCGCCAGATGGGAATTCCCCGTTCATCGCGGAAATGAAATTTGGTACCGGTGTCTCTAGACTGAGAGTTGACTGTAAGGAAACCTTGGTCTAGTTATTACTAGACTGGGCCAATGTATTCTCTTATATATGCAAGGGAGACTCGTATATATGAGAATGCATTGGCACAGGGTTTTCGAAAAAAATTCAGGAAACTCCCGTCATGAAAAGGTTGAAGCCACAACGGCTTCAAAATTCAAACCTGAACTTATGTTCTTTTTTGGTATAACCCAGTCTGTCAACAGGGAAAAACATAGAATTAAGTTGTGTCCCGATTTGACTTCAGCATGGATAAATCAAGAGCGTTTCTTGTGTATTCCTGATATGGTAAAAACGAGGGTAGAACAGAGTGATAAATAACTCTAATGGTAAATAGCAAATATAACCAACACGTCATTGAAAGCCTTGTGATGGTAAATATCCATATCAAATTTCATTAAGATCGAACACACTTGGCTGTGATTTTCAGATGGATGGACAAAAGATTATTTCTGGGAAATAAAGAAGGATAACACAAGAATGGAAAACGAAAATGTAATTCGACGCTCTTTGAAAGTATCCCCGATGTCAAATATTCATATCAAATTTCATTCAGATCTGATAATCAATGGCTGAGATATATGCCTGGATGGACAAACAAGATGGACGGAGAGACAGATGGACAATGTCAATCCAATACACTTCCCCATTTTTCTTCAATCAGGGTATAACAAAGAGTTTGTCTTACCTACGTGTGAAAATTTCATACCACTGGAAATTTACCAGAACTTTACAACAAGTTATTTATAGTATACTAGCAGGGTTACCCGGCGTTGCCCAGGTTAATGTATGCTGTGGATATTTGTTGGGAATAGAGAATGCTCTTGCTTAAAGTGTTATACGTTTTCTCATAAATTGTATATTCAAATAGCATCACAAAACATGATTATTACAGTCATGGAATATAAGTAGTGGCTCACCTTGTCAATTGTCATTTCTGTTTATCGGGATTAATCCGTTCCACCAATAATGAAGTATTTATTTATTTACAACTGCGTATACATTAGACGTTATAATATGATACATGAACATCATAAACACATTAGTTCGATAAAAGATGATAATTGGGTTTTACATATTGAGATGTATCAATCAATCTAGTGGGTTGGACTAAGATCTCGAGGACACTGACCTGGCTATCATATCTCCATGAAGATACAGATGTTTCAAAGAAATTTCCAGGTGCTCCTCTGTTCATGGTGCTATATATTGGCTAAATATTCTTAGTTTAAACGAAATGTTGCTGCGCAGATATATCAGCTACATGTGCCAGGCACAGAGCGAGATTTTGAGTTGTTTATGTCAGTCGATGAGTCTGTTCTAAAACCCTTGTCAGTATTGGTAGGATCCTGAAAAGTCTTGTGCTACTAACTGCATTTTCTTGTATATCAGAAGAAACTATATTTGACTGCACACTGTGACCACTATTTTTGAACAGGCCTTCCATATCTCTTGACAAATTGTAACTTTTTGTGGAAACTGTATTGAATGGAACAGACTAAATTTTGTTATTATATATATGCAATCCTCTGACGGTTTGAGGTCTCTCAGTTTGCACGAATATATGTATCTCTTCAATAGAATGATAAATATACATTTAATGCTTCTTCTAGTTATCTCTTTTTGCTAGCTCATTGTGTGAATGCCTTGATTGCCATTCCAATATAAATATGACTGTTAAGAAGATATAATTGTTCAAGTGACTTATGTGGGTCACCATATGTCGGGATTGTGAAATGTGAACGCCCAACTACTTAAAATGATATGGAGATGGCCTGGTGACTGTATATAACTTATATGTGGATATCGGCGAATAGCAATCTTATCAATGATAGTGCATATCCGCTCGCCATCCGTGATGCAAACGACACCAAATGTGATTTAATTCATGGTACATGTATATCATTAGAGAAAAACGTGTATGAATTTGGTGGAATTTGGTTTATTAAATCAACAACGCCATATTGCGAAGGTGATTATGTATTTGTTTGGTGGAAATTAGCGACAAAACTATTTCACCATATTTTTAAAATTTCCCCTCCCACCAACAGCGTCATTATAGAAAATTTTAACCCGCACCATTATCTTCCTTGTAAAAAGTTACCCCTCTTAGAACGCCTTGGTGCCATATTGATATATATAGAACGCACACAGACAGACAAAAAACAGACAGACAGCACGATTTTATTTCTTGTATCATTTGAGAAGAACGTGTCTGAATTTGATGGTAATTGGTACTAAAAATATTTTGTATCAGTTTTGGTGACCCTCCCGTCCCTATTTCGGACTCAAGCTGCACACACTAAGACTCATTAGAGATTAGAGATGCATATATATGAAATTGGTGAAAATTGGCGAGTATACAAATTCGTATCAAATTTAAGGTCCCCATATCTCTCACCCATAGGGCACCAATTTGGTGTATCTAAACCACACGATTAAGATTCCTCGTATCACGGAGAAGAATATATATCAATCTGGTGGAAATCGGCACTAAACATATAGATATAATTTGTTGTGTCCTTCTCATCTCTATACACCACTGACTCGAATGGCCCCACTTGTGACATCCTTAAACCACACGATTACACTCCTGATATCATGGAGATGATTGTTTATAAGTTTGGTGATAATCGGCGACTAAACAATTTTTTTTATCAAATTTGGTGCCAATCCCTCCCCTCTCCATCTCTCACCCAAACAGCACCACTATGGCATCTTTAAATCACGATTAGATTCCTTGTATCATGGATAAGAATGTGTATCAATTTGGTGGAAATTGGCGCTAAAAAAATTGTGCATCAATTTTGGTGCCCCTGTCCCTTTCAATGCAACCCTGACTCGAATGAGGCCACATTTGACCATTAGACTCCTCATACCATGGGGATGATTTTGTATAAGTGTGGTGGCAATCGGCGACTTATTGTCAAATTTAGTGCCCACCCCCTCCCAATCTCTCATCCAAAAACAACAATTTGGCGTTGTTATATCGCACAATTAGATTCCTTGTATCATGAAGAGGAATATATATCAATTTGGTGGAAATCGGCGCTAAAATTGTTTTATCAATTTTGGTGCCCCTCTCCCCTTCCGTTCATCCCTGACTCAAACGACGCCACTTTTGACATATTTAAACCACACCGTTGGATTCTTCATATCATGGGGAAGATTATATGTAAGTTTCGTGGCAATCGGCGACAGAATCTGCCCCCCCCCTTCCGGGCACCCCTGACGCGAACGGCGCGACTTTTGCCATATTTAAACCACGCCATTAGATTCTTCATATTATGGGGATGATTATATATAAGTTTGGTGGCAATCGGCGACAATTTTTTTTTTCTGCCCCTCCCCCTTTTCTGCCCCGGACAACAACGGCGTCACTTTAGAAAATTCTAACCCCGACCATTATCTTTCTCGTAAAAAGCTACTCCTAGTAGACCCCTTTGGCATCATCTAGATGGTCCCCTGTGAATTTCTATAGAACACAGACAGACAGACAGACAGACAGACATTCGCAAATATAGATATAGAAGATAAACCCTGAAGATTGGTAAATTTCTATTGATAAATTAAGAATACATCATTTTTTAGGTTCAAATTGGCCATAATCATTTAAGTATATGACAATGGCTGAAAAATTAATATTATTTCAGTGAATGGATCATTCGAGGACACAGGCTGAGATCATTCCATTCACTGAAATAATGTACAGTTTGAAGCTATTATCCACCTTAACCCTTTACCCAACAAACCGGCCAAAACCGGCCAAATAAAGCTTCAACAGCCTAAAATATCTTCGGTCTGTCTCAATAGAACCATACAAATATGGATATCATTGGAACCGGCTCCTTGACCACATTGTGATAGTTACAGTTATGCCCTGTGCCAATGCATTCTCTTATATATGCGAGTCGACCATAGGTCGCCTCGCATATATAAGAGAATGCATTGGCCTAAACAAAATCTTTTTTTAACACTTTTTACCATTTTTTCTTACAATCTTTAACAATTTTATAATTTTTAATGTGTTAAGCCAATGCATTCTCTTATATATGCGAGGCGACCTATGGTCGACTCGCATATATAAGAGAATGCATTGGCACAGGGCCCTTCTGTTGGGTAAAGGGTTAACACATAGCCTCTGCCCTCATCCAAAGCATCAGCTCTGATCAGAATGTTATTACCGGTATTAGTGACCATTCTATTAACCCAGTCTTTATCTTATTATCTGAACATTTCCCTGCTGATTGAAACATTGATTCGCACATCCCCCTCTCAACTTTGCTTACCAATATGTTGCAAGCATTTGTTAAGAATAACTATTATTTGAATTATTATTGTCTTTATTTATTACAAAATATCTATTCATATTTTCACAAATTAAAAAATCAAAACATAAAATTCATATAATATGAAAAATGGAAAATCATGTAAAAATAATTAAATATTATATAAATTATAACTTATATTCTTATAACAGCATTGGTCCTATATAGAGAATACCTACAGTTTTTGTTTTGAATACTGAAATATCTCATGAATGTCTGGAAAGAAATATCAAATTTTCACAAGCCGCGAGTGAAAATATGATAATTCTTTCCAGACAAGAATGTGATGTTTCAGGTATTCAAACAAAAAATTGTAGGTTTTATTTTTATTATATTCACCTTATTAAAGCTCAAAGTTGCTAAGTTGTGTGGTATTTTTACTTTTAGTAGTACAGAAATTTCCTTCCCACTAATCATAAGTGCACAATTGCCTAGATAAAGCAACGACTCGCACAAAGAAATGAAACACGGGAAGAATTTGAAATTAACAAGTCTCAGTGTCACCACAGTAAAAATATATAAATCCCACATGCACGGGTCACAACTTCATGGTGAGTGATAAGTTGTGGCTAGCCAATCAAAAATGCCGAATTGCTGATGATACTTTCATGACCAATCGATAATTAGATGTCAAGGGTGTCTGTTTCAACTTTACACACTAGAGGTTCGAAGAGATAAATGCAACGATCTACAATTCGGTAATTCCCTGCTATTTTATGGGCATAATATATGTGACCCGCCATATCAAATTCAGTCGGGATTTTTTTACCCTGTGCCAATGCATTCTCTTATATATGCGAGTCGACCATAGGTCGATAAGAGAATGCATTGGCCTAACAATTTTTTATCATTTTTTTTAAATAAATGTTTCTTACAATTTTTAGGACATAAAATGCATTGGCACAGGGTAAAAAAAATCCCGACTTACGACTGGATTTTATATGGCGGGTCACATATAATAAAATTGTATACTACATAAACACAAATCCGCATGGAATAGAAAAATAAAAGAGTCACGGAATCATTCTTAAAGATACCCGGTCCGAAGCCTTTCTATTAATAGATTTCATTTAGTATAGAAAGGGCTGCCAGTTTGGGATGAAATTCCAGCTGTACCCATCACAAATGCCTTCCATAGCTTTCAATCTCGATTTGTTATGTACAAGAGGAAGCTAAGTCCTCTTTACCCACGTACAAATCCTGGTCAATGTTTAACCCTTCCATGACTGGAGCTTCCCGAAATTTTTAGAAAACCCTGTGTCAATGCATTCTCTTATATATGCAAGTCGTCCATAGGGCACCTCACATATATAAGAGAATACATTGACCTAACAATATTCACATTGACTTGTAAGCCAGTGCATTCTCTTATAAATGTGAGGCTCCCCAATGGAGACTTGCATATATAAGAGAATACACTGGAACAGGATCATTAATGCTGTACCAGCGCAGCTCCCATCATGAAAGTGTTAAATAACCCAAACTGGATGGACAAGGGAAACTTGGGTCAAATGGTATGTGATTACTATCAGACTCTCGATTTTGAGGCAAGTTGTCCCTCCTGCGCACCAAACGCTCTCGCAATTTTCATCTTTTGCCAGTTAGCAATGTGTCCGCTGCCTTTATCGAGTGAGCGATAAATATCTTATGATAAAACTTTTATACATGGAAAGGATTCGAGAATACCACATATACGGTACTTATACAGAAATTCTGACATAACTCTGCCTTCTAAGAATATCTGACCCAAAATGGCAAAAAGGTAATAAACCATATATGGCTCACCTACAATTTTCAAAAATATATGTGAAATTAAAATTTGTTCTGATCAAGTCAGGAAATAGTGTGTCAGTGTGCACAGCAGGCTAGCATCACCAAATTCACATTCTGGGACCTCATTCATATATCCCCTAATTTTCAGAAGATAAAATGCATAATCAAGGTGACTAATAGGTGAACATCACTAACTTCAACTGGGGAACTTCAATCTGATCCCAGGTCTCCATTAGCAGTTAAAATCTAAGAAGAATGAGGTTCCCAGAGGGTGAATTTTGTGATGCTAGCCCACCATGCGGGGTAGTGTCACTAAATTCCCCCTCTGGGGACCTCATTCTGCAAATGACAGACACACTATTTGCAGCCTTGGTTCCAATAATAGCTTGAAACCTTTGATGCTACATTTAGTTCTGATAATAGCTTGAAACCTTTGCTTGGTGCATTCAGATTGATGCTATTCGCTCTTCTGCCCTTCATATGGTTTCAGCTTCCATAGAGAGGGAAATCCAAAAATAAACGTCTGTAATGTCCACTTCATCACAGTGGACCCACTAAGACCTTTGTCACTGAAAACAAAACATAACTAATGTTAAAGGGACCCAAGGCACACGCAGTGGGCAGATTTGCCCAAAAATTAACGTTAGAACATCACGACCAAGATGGAACATGAAGAAATAGATAAACTATACTGATAATAAGTATAACGAAATTTTGCATGTTGAAATGGTTGTTATGTAAATAAAAATGTTACAGTGATCTGTCAACAAATATTGCTAATTACGTAGTAAGTTCAAATATTGTTAATCGCGTAGTAAGTTCAAATATTGTAGTCTGAATATTATTTTCAGAATAATATTCAAAACTTTTCCAATGTTTAATGTCAAGTTTTGATTAAACTTTGGTGTCTTATTGGACAAATAGGACAACATTTATAAATAAACAAGTGACGACATGCGCTCAGCAATGCGCAACTGCTGGTGGGCAAAACAATAACACGCGTACAGTTTCTACCAGGATGGTGAATAAAGCGATGACTGGAATGTTGAATAAAGTGATACATTTTAACAGTAATCAGAATTATTTTATAAATGATTTGGATTTCGAGGTACAGGAGAGATATACAAACAAAGTTACATATAACAAAGGCACAAGAAAACTTCCCAACAGGTAGTTTGTTGGACCTCCGAAATATCAGCGTGGTTACCGGTTACAACTGTAACAGTAACATTTACATAACAACAAGCCTGCAAATAGCGTGTCTGTCATTTGCAGAATGAGGTCCCCAGAGGGTGAATTTAGTGACGCTATCCCGCAAAGCGGGCTAGCATCACTAAATTCACCCTCTGGGGACCTCATTCTGCTTAGGCCATCAACTGCTATGGTAAACCTAGGATCAGAATGAAGTTCCCAGTTGAATTTGGTGATGTTCACCCATTGGGCACCTCGATTATGAATTTTATTTTCTGCCAATTAGGGGATATAGAAACTTCCCAGAAGGGAAAAAGTAACTAAAACCAATGTTAATTTGATACAATAGATACTTCCCAGAAGATGAGGCCTAAGCAGAATGAGGTCTCCAGAGGGTGAATTTGGTGATGCTAGCCTGCTGTGCGGGATAGCATTACTAAATTCACCCTCTGGGGGACCTCATTCTGCAAATGACAGACAGGCTATTTGCAGGACTGCATAACAATGGTTTCAATATGAGAAATCTTCTTATTGGAGAGCTATAAATAAAGAAAATTAGAAGAAAGTTGATCTATTTTAAAATATACTTGTTCATGATAGATGTTTTACAGACTTTTATAACATAGTCGTATAAGAGCGACGTATTTTATCCCAAAGGGTTAACCAGATGCTTGAATTTAAACCAAAATTGTGTACTAACGCAAACATGTTTGGTAGCGAGATCTTTCACTGGCATAGATCACTACACCATAACGCATGACATTTTAGATAAGTAAGCTACACACTGATGTTGCGAAGTACTTAGATGAAATTAAAACATAATTATAAAGTACAGGTAGTTTGGCAGTAATGCTATTTAGTTTGCGAATTGGAATAATTCGCAGAGCAGAATCATGGGAACTATATTTTTTTGCCAGAAGGGATGCGCGAAGCGGTTGTGTTAACTTTCTTTTCAATAAATTGATTGGCAAAGCCGTTCGCTTATTTTGAAAAAAAACCTCCCTATTTTTGTTTTTGCTTTGGGAATACACATTCGATTGATGTCTGCCCCTTTTGGCATACATCTATATGTGGTTATTGTGCCTCAAAAAATTGTCACCCACATGTTTGTATTTGTTACTACTACAATTATTGTATCGGCTTCCTGTAAATAATTATGTTTTTCTAAACAAGTAGCTATTAACGCATTCCAGTTGTTGTCTTTCACTCTTAACCCTGTGGGATAAATAATTTATCTAATTTCACATGAACTCACTTCGATGGCCTTAGGTCCCTTCAACAACATAGACATAGAAAATCTATTTATCACATAATTAGCCCCTAATCTTAGCCTCATATTTTTAGTAAGACACACATTTATTATCAGCACGGTTTCAGTTCTGTTAATTAGAAAATAATTATGATATTCAATTTGTTGGGTTATTTACTAGTGATGCTTGTGAGATACACACAGGTGATAAGGGTGGTTGAACAATTTTTTTCACATGAAAAGATAGTTATGATTGAAATATATTTTTTCTTGAAGGTGTCTGTACTTCCTCTTTGGTTGTGATAAGGAAATCAATATATTTTTGTTTAACACCTCCCATTTCCAGATAGTTTTTCCTTGCTGAAATGTCATTATGTGATAAAATTGATCTCAAATTCGTCTCAATTCTATATGAAATTTATTAACCTCTTCCTCTAAATTCAATTCGAGCCTTGCTAAAGCTTGAATTTATTGCACTCAAGTCAATAAATTTAGTATAGAATTTGACTCATTAGAGATACTCTGTATCTACATCACCATTAGTTCTACCTATAAACACCAAACAAAGTTAATTTGTTATGGAATAATTAACACTGTAAATATTAGAGTCCCTCTATATCATCAAAAATATATAGAACTAGCTGATGTGTCCGACCTCGTCCAGGCTATTTAGGGATTTCTTTGTGATCGCCTCCGTCTGGGCAAAATATACAGCGTCTGGACAAACTATTGTTCAATCAGTCCAGAAACATGCCTATATGAGCATATATCAGCAAAGTCGAGGACAGGGTCGCACAGGAAATTGGACATGCCCATATCGTTCCCGGGATCAAAGTAGCCTACATACCAAATTTGAATTGGATCGGTCGAGTAGTTTTGGAGTCTATAACACACATACACACATACAGACAGAAGTTCCAAAATAGAAAATAGATAAATGGTGAGGATATTTGATGTCTAACAAGATATTCACTTCTATGTTGGTATGGTGGCACTTGTCGGTCAACAGCCATATTAATTACCATAATTTTGTCTACCCTAAAACAATTCTTAGGCCAGAAATGTTTTCTTTGGCTAAAAAGCCAAGGCATGCTCTACACATATAACTTCAGTCTACACTTGGAACTTGGTGAGAAATTGGTTGGGTCTGGCTTAAATTTGCTGATTATCAAGCAAGCCTTGAAATAGTGTGTCTGTCATTTGCAGAATGAGGTTCCCAGAGGGTGAATTTAGTGATGCTACCCCGCACAGTGGGCTAGCATCACCAAATTCACCCTCTGGGAACCTCATTCTGCTGAGGTGTAAGCAGAATGAGGTTCCCAGAGGGTGAATTTGGTGATGCTAGCCCACTATGCGGGGTAGCATCACTAAATTCACCCTCTGGGGACCACATTCTGCAAATGACAGACACACTATTTCAAGGCTTGTTATCAAGACATTTCTTGTTACATACTATTATGTCAGTAGTCCTTGGAATTCAACAATGAATTTTTGCTGCCTGCAGACTTCCACAAGTGCGACAATAAGACCATGTCAACAGAATTTTTTTCAATTTTGCACGAATCATTGGCAGGTCCTGAAATATGCCTCGGCTAAGATAAATAGCTGATGAAATATCTTTTTCCCTCAGCAATTGCCTCAGCTCAGGAGATAGCCGACACTAATTAATAGGGATACATATGATATGATACTAATTAACAAGGATACATAGGACATGACACTTGGTAGGAACTTGATAAAAGGTCCTTCGAATCTGGTAGGTACATGTAGCTGCATAATATACAAGATGGAAATTGCAGATATTATACCTCAGACAGATATCATCAATACTGACAGTTGGCAAGTCAAGAATTATTAACCCTTTCAATACTACATGTAAGCATCATTGACGAGTAGTTAACCATAGGAAATATTCAGATAATAAGTTAAACAAATTACCTAATTTGTTGAACTTATATCTAAACATTTCCCTCAATAAATAGGGCTCCTTCTACACTTTTATTTATCTGTCGTCTGCTTCTATCACCTTAACATCCATACAAATCAATAATAGACCATTCCAATATATACTTTTATAACTGAATGTGAGAATCCATTTAGTATGAAAAGGGTTAATATACAGTTCACATACCATGCCATCTTGAATGCATAATGGCCTTCCCAAATGTGTATGAGCAAAGTTGAAACAGATCTGTAAAATATAAG
This sequence comes from Siphonodentalium dalli, assembly GCA_032622095.1. Lineage (NCBI taxonomy): Eukaryota > Metazoa > Mollusca > Scaphopoda > Gadilida > Siphonodentaliidae > Siphonodentalium > Siphonodentalium dalli. Next base: position 29,824,985 of record CP136064.1, read on the forward strand.
AGAGGTATGAGATGACACTTCATGTATATTATACTTGTTATAACTATGGGGTTTCAAGACCCTAGAATTCTGTGTAGAGTTTGTTTGACTGGTGAACAGAAAGTTATTTGAAGATTTATTCAGTGCTCAAGTCTAATTTTTCACAGAACCAATTTTGTTACTGTTAAACATTTGATGACTAGAGATTCCTGAAATTTTGCGAAAACACGGTCCCAATGCATTCTCTTATATATGCATGTCGCCCATATGGTGCCTCGCATATATAAGAGAATGCATTGGCCTAACAATATTTACAATGACCTTCTAAGCCAGTGCATTATCTTATATATGTGACCCGCCATATCAAATCCAGTCGTAATTCGGGATTTTTTTACCCTGTGCCAATGCATTCTCTTATATATGCGAGTCGACCATAGGTCGCCTCGTATATATAAGAGAATGCATTGGCCTAACAATTTTTTTTTCATTCTTTTTAAATAAATGTTGCTTACAATTTTTAGGACATAAAATAAAAAACATCCATTACCCTGCAGGGAGCCCCACACATATATAGAAGCATATAGAAGAGTGTTGTCTGCTCATGTTTGTCTGGGGCTCTGTATGGGTGAAATTATAAAATTGTTAAAGAATACAAGAAAAAATTATGCACTGGTACCTGGTCTCTAATGCTGCACAAGTGTAGCTCCCATTATGAACCTCGTGAAAGGGTTCAAGCCTTAAAATAGGGTGTCTTTTGCAGAATGAGGTCCCCAGAGGGTGAATTTAGTGACGCTATCCCGCATAGCGGGCTAGCATCACCAAATTCACCCTCTGGGGACCTCATTCTGCTTACACTTCAGCAGAATGAGGTTCCCAGAGGGTGAATTTGGTGAATATGCGGGGTAGCATCACTAAATTCACCCTCTGGGAACCTCATTCTGCAAATGACAGACACCCTATTTCAAGGCTTGAAAGGGTTAAGATTTTAGTGAATGAAATAACATAAGACCGTATACTTTGCTCAAATTTCAGAACTCTACAATTTTGAAATTAATTATTGTATCATAGTTTATTACCTGCATCAAGAAGTTAAGAGTCAGAAGTATACCAGTGAATAGGGACCAGCGTAGAGGACACTTCTTCCTGTTTGGTTCTTAGGGAGAAGTTGACTGTTATCAGGGAGAAATTATAGAGGTTGAAATTCAATTTACACCCTGACATAACCCTTCTATGATACAATAAGAATTATGCAACACAAGAGCCCATTTATAAAACAATTATAGTGAGTAAGAACACAATTATAGTCTGTAAATATACTTTAAACATGCTGTTGTGATACAGTCATGCCCTAAATAATTGACTCCCTAACCACAGCAGAATTATGAGTAACTTTTCAGGATTAAATCGGAAATATGGCTTGTTGCCATTCATCGGAAAGCTCTCACTGAGAGCTTTCCGATGAATGGCAACAAGCCATATTTCCAACTAAATCCTGAAAAGTTACTCATAATTCTGCTGTGGTTAGGGAGTCAATTATTTAGGGCATTACTGATATATGCAAACTGGTATATGAGAGAGGTCACGTCTCCCTGGAAAAAAGATATGGAGAAGTGGAACATTTTAGGGAGAAGATGTCTCCGGTCGCCATCTAGTCTGGTCCCTGCTAGTGAATAGATTTAAATCGACTCCTTAACCACAACAGAATTATGAACAGAACAGAACTAAACTTTTCTGGATTTAGTCGGAAATATGGCTTGTTGCCATTCATCGGAAAGCTCTCAGAGTTGATTATTTAGGGCATTATTGTATGATTATTAATAATCGGCATAAATCCACCCTGTACGATCCTTATTTTGGTCTGAATGTTTATTTAATTTTGCTCACCTTTATGAATATGTGCCCTCATATCGCATCAGATGCGAAATTTTCTGCCAAAAATTGGACAAATTATCTCTTTGTCTTTCTTGCAACATGGTAACAATTAATGATTTCTATAAATTAGCCCATCTGACAATCAAGTCTGGATTTAGTGTGTCTGAAATTTTCAGAATGAGGTCCCCAGAGGGTGAATTTAGTGATGTTACCCTGCACAATTGGAAGTATCTCTAGTCTCAAATTATAATTGTTTTAGATATTTTTTCCCTTCTGTTCAGTTTCTATAACCCCAATAATTTGCAGAAGATAAAATGCAAAATTGAGGGGACAAATAGGTGAGCATCACCAATTTCAACTGGGGAACTTCATTCTGTTGCTAGGTCTCCCATTGCTGTTGAGGCCAAAGCAGTATGAGATTCCCGGAGGGTGATGCTACCCTGTTGTGTGGGGTAGCGTCACTACATTCACCCTCTGGGGGGACCTCATTTTTCAAAAAGTCAGATGCACTAAATCCAGACTTGCTGACAATGATGCTGGCAAGCCTTGAAATAGGGTGTCTGTCATTTGCAGAATGAGGTCCCCAGAGGGTGAATTTAGTGATGCTATCCCGCTGTACAGATACATAATTTGTTAAGAGGTATCTCAAAACATACCACAGAAGATTTCCAAACAAATTTGTCGATATACAGTAATGCCCTAAATAATCGACTCCTTAACCACAGCATAATTATGGGTAATTTTTCAGGATTTAGTCGGAAATATGGCTTGTTGCCATTCATCGGAAAGCTCTCGGGCTAGCATCACCAAATTCATCCTCTGGGGACCTCATTCTGCTTACACCTCAGCAGAATGAGGTTCCCAGAGGGTGAATTTGGTTATGCTAGCCCACTATGCAGGGTAGCATCACTAAATTCACCCTCTGGGGACCTCATTCTGCAAATGACAGACACCCTATTTCAAGGCTTGGATGCTGGATATAGCTGGAATAAATCCACCCTTCACTATTATTTGAGTCTGTACATTAACACTGTACTATTATTCAATTTGAGGAATTTTCCACCCTCTACTGTTAGTTGGATCCCCAAGAGTAATGATATCAGCAGGTTTAGTATTAAATAATTGTCTGGCAGATGTCAAAAACCTTCAAAAACATTTTGTGGATCTCCTTTGGTATTTGCTAGCCCAACTTGCTGTATAGGTCAACGATCAACAAACTCCACACCAGCAATGAATGAAGATTTGGCAGATCATGCCATGAATTTCATGTTCACTAGTGGGCTACTGCTCCTGCTAAATCAGTCTGAAATTGTATAATCGTGAGGTTCCTGTGTTTCCAGCGAGAAAAATTATACCATGCCCAGAAATCAGGGTTGGTGATTTTTTTAAATAAATAAAAAAAATTTGATTTAATTTATTTAAATCAGATTTATTTTATTTAAATCGATTTTTTTTCTAATTGTTATGAAAATATGCAATGTCTTTGATAAATGAAGGTTCTCAAATGTGTTGCTTATTATATCCAAGGCTGGATTAATCAAAATTCTATTATTATTTATTATTTTTTGTATAACTACATGTATCAAGCACAAATATCATGGCAGTACAGATATAGCGACCATGTACTTTAATTGTGCATACACTTAGGTCCATGAGAGTTCCAATGTTGTGATATCTGGATAAGTAGACCTGTGCTTAAAGATTAACTACTAAATTTAGTAAATTTTAACTGAGAACTGAATATATTATCAATCACCTTTGCTCCTTGGTGACTTCAGGACATACATGTAATCACACCATATATCAAGTATGGACATTAGACAACTAGAGTATTTTAGATGGCAGAGTATATGGTAGAATTACTCGGTTGGCAATTACATGTATGGCAATCAGAAAAGGAAAGGAAATTTAATAGTGTAATGAGGAGTGCCGAATCTGATTGTAGTTACAAATGAGCAGAACAGGCCGTTTCTGGAGCAGTAATCACGGTACCATGCAGTATGCCTGTTTCTATAGGGTTGACAATTACTGCACAATTTCATATCTATTATCAAATTTTGTATATTGTTTAATCATAATCATGTTATAGTTAACAAAAAACCTTGTTAGATATTGCAAGTTCTTGACATTATGAAATCATTTAACAAAAATTAAAAAAATTCATTGATTTAAATCAATGATTTAAATCGCTTCATTTAAATCAGCCAACCCTGCCAGAAATTGAGCTTTCTCATATACCAGTATGCATATACCTGAATAGCATATTTGAAGTATATTTACTGATTATAATGGTGTTCTTACTCACAATATTTGTTTTACAAATGGGCTGTTGTGTTGCATAATATTTATTGGATCATAGAATGGTGATGTCGGGTGTAAATTGAACTTCACCCAAAAGTTACTTCTCCCAGATAGCAGCCCACTTCTCCCACATAACCCAACAGGGAGAACTGATTTCTCCCAATATCAAACCTCTGGGCTGGTCCCTGTATTAAATACAATAGATATTTAGACGTACAATGATGGTCCTAAACAATTCAAGCTTTGTTTTAAGTGTGCAAAAAATGTCAATAAAATGTATAGACTAGGCGGTTTGAGATAGGGTCGGTCGGATTAGCAGAAACAGGGATTTTGTTTAGGCCCTAGTATACACTGATTTAACATTCAGTACTATCTTAGAAAGTTATACTCACAGTAAAATGACTAATAAAGGTTTTTCTGTTGCCATATGATTCATCAAATCAGACAGTGGTCCGAGGAACTGAGGAATGTATTCTGGGTAGAATTGAACAATCTAAAATAATAAACAACACAATCACAAAGTGTTAATGGCATAACATAAACCGCAACATTTTGGTATCTAAATTTTTAGATTATGCCATGAATGCCCATAGAAATCATATTCCAATAGTTCAAAACCTGGGAAATTTTGGGTTTGATAGGATTCAGGAAACTCTATAAGGCGACACCAATTTTTAAGTCTGGTTTACGAACACCTCCTACAACTTTTTTTCCATTTCATGAAAAAAAATAAAACTTTTTTCTCCCAAATTTCTTTACACGCGTACTGATTTTCATGTGCTGTCGCATCCGGTTCTGCTTATGATCATTTACAGATCCATATTTTCATGTATTTCATGACAAGAAATGTCTTGTTTGGTTCAGAATTTCATTCAAAAACATTTTTTCACAATTTTTGTAAAATTTATGTAAAATTCCACGATTTACTTGATATAAATTGGGGGGGACAATTTTTTTTATTTTTATTTTTTTCCCTCCTGCATCTACTTTTTTTCTCCCCACATGTTCGTAAACCAGACTTAAAAATTGGTGTTGCCTAACCTTGAAAAAATATCACAGGTGCTATATATAATGGACATGGCTCATTCAAACCACAAAATTATGTATACTACATACATAATACATAATATGGTAAAAGGTATCTTAAAACATACCTTCGCGAAAGATTACTGAAAAACATTATCAATAAAGCGCTGAAAATACGTGTTTTATTTCTTATATTTTTCGATAAATTTGAGACTGTTTTGTTTGTGCCAATTTCATTTAACCCTTTACCCAACAAAACGGCCAAAACCGGCCAAATAAAGCTTCAACAGTCTAAAATATCTTCGGTCTGTCTCAATAGAACCATACAAATATGGATATCATTGGAACCGGCTCCTTGACCACATTGTGATAGTTACAGTTATGCCCTGTGCCAATGCATTCTCTTATATATGCGAGTCGACCATAGGTCGCCTCGCATATATAATAGAATGCATCGGCCTAAAAAAAATCCTTTTTTTAACACTTTTTACCATTTTTTCTTACATTCTTTAACAATTTTATAATTTTTAATGTGTTAAGCCAATGCATTCTCTTATATATGCGAGGCGACCTATGGTCGACTCGCATATATAAGAGAATGCATTGGCACAGGGCCCTTCTGTTGGGTAAAGGGTTAAAGTGAAGAAAATCTAGAGCTGCCATCACTCTGAAATGTTTATGGTACTAAATAATTACGATGATTATAATGAAGAGAAAGCAGTATGTGTTATTTCATGTTAAGATGATGCTACATATATACCTTTTCCAAATAGTTTTTAAATAGTTTCATGTTAAAATAACACAACATAAATATACCTTTTCCAGACATTCTGTTTCCGATCCAGATTCCGATTAATGCTCATATGTAGTTTACATGTAGGTATTTATCAATCTAGTTCGATACTGGGAAAAATTCAAAAGCAAATATTATTTACCGGTAGGTGTATTTTTGAGTGCAAACTGACATGTGGCTTTCATGCCTGTTCTTAATTATGAATTTCACAGCAAGTGAAGGTCCCAGCTCAATTAAGATTGTATGTTATTTAAGGCATCTTAGGGAGCCTCATATATAAGAGAATGCACTGACTTACAAGGTAAATGTGAATATTGTTAGGCTAATGTATTCTCTTATATATGCGAGGCACCCTATGGGCAACTCGCCTATATAAGAGAATGCATCGGCACAGGGTTTTCGCAAAATTTCAGGAAGCTCCAGTCATGAAAGTTTTAAAGTATATAATGGAATGCCTGTTTTAGACAAACCAGTCATCATTTATGAATAAGTGGAGAAGAAAAAAAAAGAAAAAGTTATACCCAAAATCTACAGAGGTGCTGGAGAATGGGGGGTGGGGGTGATGAGGGCATATGCCCATGCTGCCTTCCCGGGGGGGGGGGGGGGGGGTGGGGGCACAGGGAGGGGACAATTATAAGTGCTTTCAACAGGTCAGGGAGAACCCAAAATCGATGTACTAAACCTCGATTTGTGTTAAAAACCTCGATCGAGGTTCTACGAGATCATGTGACCACTGGTCAAAATATACACCAATGATATAAGGGGAAACACTCTAGACCAAATATGATACTAATGGAAGTAATATAGTGTGGAGTATTTCATCTTACATTATGGTAGTGAGTCCATGTAACTGATCACATGATCACAAAGAACCTCCATCGAGGTTTTTTAATACAAATCGAGGTTTAGTACATCGATTTTGGGTTCTCCCTGACCTGTTCAATCTTCATAGGGTCCTGGAAAGTGATTTTAAATTTGGTATGATTACAAAAAATTTGCCATGTTGTAAATTTTTGCATTCCGATCCCTTCAAATTTGCAGCTTCATAACACTTCATCCAGATTGATCGCGATGAGAATTTTGTCAGCTTTGACTTGAAATTCGAATCGAGATGGGCGTGACCTGTTTCAGTTCGACGGGCGATTCATTGACCTAAGAAATACGGTGCTATGCGTGGCGTAAAGACTCATTAAACTGTGGTACCTACCGCAAGCGATCCAAGTAAACAGAACACCAGAAATGCCAGGACAGGATTCGGATATTCGAAGTAATATTTGTCGAATTTCTTTTCATCATTTCGCTTCATTTTCTTGTCTGTGGATGCCGCCATTATAACCCTTGACCTTTGGAATTCAGTAACTCGTGAAATCGTACTCAGGGATTTCGTACCGCGCACTGACAAACCGTGTCAACACACCAGTCAAATCCATGCAGAGGAATATGTGTGTAAATAAACTAAATTTGCAGAAGGTGATACGACTAAGGACACGCACGCCATGCACTGTCCACGTTGGCTAAACCATGCATATTAGCAAAACCACGGCATGATTTGCGTACATGCATATAATTATGTTTATCCCGTCTTATAATGAACACGACCACGTATACAACGCGAAGGATTTACATACCAACATAGAATAAAGTCGTGGCCACGAGAATATGAAGTCGATCGACTTAGCCCCGGCCCGCATAACATTGAACCGCACTTCCAATGCAACACCTATACTGCATACATGCATGTCTAAGGTTACGACGACCCTTATGACAACGTACCTAGTTTGTACCACCAACATTTTGGCAATCTCCAGATTATCCTCTATCAATTGTAACAGAACGAGAGAGAGGGAAGGGAGGGAGAGATAGGGAGAGAGGGGGTGGGAGTCACACCGAAAGTTGGCAGCACCCGGAATCCCAAACGGGTCACCCATCCAGTACGAAACCGTGCTCGACGTTGTTTAGGTTCGGTAAAACTCTGAAGTTAAATGAAATGTTTTTTTGCAATATACAATTCTAAAATGATATACATGTGTCAGAGGGTTACTATGGGTCCATTTAAGTATTAATGTCCTCGAGCCTTTGACATTAAATTTATAAAGTTAGCTTTGGCAGTATGGGCTCTGTCAATGAATCTCAGTCTTGGTGGGCAGGGTCAATGGAAAGTTCATATTACCTTTTGATGTCTTCATATAGCATTTATTCATTCATTTATAAGAATAACACATCTTGATTATTATCATCACCATCAGCACATACAATCGAACATCATCCACAGACTGGCATAGTCTGATAATACATCTAACACACAGAGTGTTATAATACGCCAATATAGATATTGGCCCCGCAACCAAATGCAAATATATTACCATTTGCATGATAAGCACGCATATCATCATATGTGCATACACAAATATATGTTAAAGGAACTTGAGGAGTTCCTGAAAATACAAGATATGCCAGATATCCAATCTATATCTATTTAATTGAGATATCTACAAACTGGCATCTCAGGTTATCGGGAGATAACCTCACAAAAGTAATCACATTAAAATATAATTAAAATAGGAAATATACTTTATGTCAAAATGGACAAACTCTATGCTGAACTACTTGAAGACAAAAGTATTTATAAAAACATGATTATAACGATAAAATATAGAAACTGTGAACATACCAGTTCAATGAGACATAGGCCACTATGTCAGCATAATCTGCGTTCAACCATAATCAAAACTTGGCGACATCTTTACGACAAAATAAACTCAAACTTGAAGACAATAACTTTCTGATAGACAGGTAAAACAATCTGGAAACCCCGCGAAATATTTGACCTTTTGATAATTTACGCGCGGCTGTGTGTCATCCAATCAGCTGCGAGCTTACCTGTACTATTTGAAGTGGCAGTACTAGAGTGTTTAGCATTGGGCTAAAGTGACAGAGTAATAGTTACAGGGACGGATCGAAACAGCGAAGTAGAGAGGGTAAACGGGATGTCGTAAATACCGGTGATATGGATGAATATGTTAGCTGCTAGTTTTCAGTATTAACTTGTATTAGTTGTATATAAACTAGGGCTAAATTACACCGTCACACTCTCCCTCCTGTTGGCGAATGATCTCCGTATCATTCAACTTGAAGCTACAAAATATCAATAAACTCTCACACTCTGAATAATAATAGTAGAGCACCATCTACACCACGATGTATCAAATTCAGAGTTCAAAAACTGAATTCAGAACTAATCTCGAAACATTAGCTGAAAGAGAAATGAAATGAACACTATATATCACCAGAAACAACTGGAAACAAAATTTTCTTGGAGAACTGGAACTTCAAATAGTTAAACCACTGGATCGTCAGTCGAAAATTTGTCGTATATCTCTGCAATAATGAGATTATATGTAACACTAGCATAACCGAAATAAACTGAACATAGAATACTGTAAGTAATCCATGAAATAATCAAATCAAACTTAAAGTCACCACTATTGATCCCTGCTAATAACTGAAACTATGCCATGAATAATTCAAGACAGCTGGTAAATAATCAGCTGAAAAGTCGTAATCTGCTTCACTATTTGAAGTAGACAAAATTCACGCTGGTCCATCTGAAATTTCAATGAGTAAACAAAAACACAAATGTTAAAAACATAATCATAAGTTGAAAGGAACATAATATCACCTCACAGAGCATATAAGAAAAGAAAAAAAGAATTCCTTGAAAATTGGTACCTCAAATGAGTCGTAGCTCTACACTGGATCGTCAGCTGGAAAACTAGTTATACCTCTGATCGTACGAAGATGATACATGATACCTAACAGTACACAATACATATTAATAGATAATCAATGGACACAACAATATCTGACATATGACACAACATATGTTCAAGGTACATCACAGATTGAATGCTCACATTACACGTGAGAAATATCCTAACAAGGCAGTGGATGCCATGTTACAGAGAAAAGCACTGTAAAGATAGATAGTCACAGACACAACTGTAACTAACTGGAAATATTAATGTTCTGAAAATTTACTGGAATAAATACATGAGTAAACTGAATATGGATACATCTTGCACAGATGAACTGATATCACCTGAAAACAAGAGTTCACTTAAGTATTGACTCAAATATTGACTGTAGTACATCAGGAGAAACTCTGGAAAATAACTGATTGTCCGTAAGTTTCTTAATTAACTCATTTTTGTCTATCATGCTACCTGAAATAGGTTGCAATTTATTGACAACAAAGTCTCCTTTCTGCATCCACGATGGCTTACTCCTTTCTCTTGTCGATCTCCTAGGCACTGGACTTGGCACACTGGTATCTATATGGGAAGAAATTTCCTCATTACCAGATCTACTAATCACTACATCTGAACGAACACCTGAGGCTACATCATCTGAAACAAAAGCTACAATTCTATCACCATCTCCGCTAACTCGTTCTCCATCATCTGCAACAGCTGCAGAAGGAACAATATCATTAATCTCAACACTATTCTCAGCCTCTACATGTACACCTGTGGACCTAAGTTCTGTCTGAACGAATGGCTCATGTGTATCATAATCTGAAACAAATTCTATCACATTATCTTCACTAGGCTCCCTATTTGGAGTGCGTCGTCACCACTGGAAGAAATACCAGGATCCATCCTCGAACGCCGATCGTCATCAGGACGAGGTGGACCTCTATTATCCGCATCACCTGAGACAAATGAAACACTTGGAACAATATGCGGTATAAACATAACCACTGGCTCCTCATCACTATCACTAACACGACCATTAAGTCTGTTCTCTTTATGAGATTTGTCAACAGTGCCTGGAATATAATCTTTCCTCACAGTTCTTGGTTTAGGGACAGGTCTGACAGGATCTTGTGCAGCTGGAACATCAACACCTTTAAAAGAATCGGGTTTAACTGTTGGATCATCAACTGGAAGATCAAAAGGAATTGAACCAATAGGTAATAAATGATTCCTATGTAAAGTTCTGGTTCTACCTGAGTCATCCTGTAATACAAAAACTGGAATATCACTATTCGGTTGCTCTTTCACAACATACACCTCCGGATCAAATTTATCCGCCAATTTATGCCTGCCATCAAAAGCTAAAGTTTTGACAAGTACACGGTCGCCTACATGTATAGTAGCGCCTCTCACTTTCTTGTCATAATTCCTCTTATGACCTTCTTGAGACTTAGACATACCACTGGAAGCTAACCTGTAAGATTCTCTAAGTCTGTGCTTAAGGTCAGTAACATAATCACAATATGAACGATCATCATCAGATTCAGATTTATGCAAACCAAACATGACATCAATTGGTAACCTTGGTTCTCTGCCAAACATTAACAAATATGGTGCATAACCTGTAGTTTCATGTCGTGTGCAATTGTATGCATGAACAAGTGGACCAATAAAGGATTTCCAATCCTTCTTTTGGTCAGGATGAAGAGTACCTAACATTCCTATGAGTGTACGATTAAATCGTTCTGTAATGCCATTACCCATGGGGTGGTAAGGCGTAGTCCTCGACTTCTTTATTCCACACAGCTGACAGAGTTCTGAAATGACTTGTGACTCAAAATTTGCACCTTGATCACTATGTATACGCTGTGGGTATCCATAATGAATAAAGAAATTATTGAATAAGACATCGGCTGTAGTCTTGGCTGTCTGATTCTTGGTAGCAAAAGCTTGAGCATACTTAGTAAAGTGATCTGTAATAACAAGAACATTTTCATAACCACCTTTACAAGATTCTAAACACAAAAAATCAATACAAACTAACTCAAGTGGCTGTGAAGTAGAAACTGAAACTAAAGGAGCTCTAAAATTTGTAGAAGTCTTTCTCCTTATACATCTATGGCAATTCTTGATCCAGTTATCTACTATACTGTCAATGCTGGGGAAATAAAATCTTTCTTTCACCAGAGAAATAGTCCTATCCCGTCCGGGATGTCCACTGTCATTATGCAATGACTTCAATACAAGTCTAACATACGAAGAAGGTAATACAAGTTGAGACGTTGAACTACCATTAAAAGTTGACTCTCTATATAAAACACCTCTCTGCAACTTCAACTTCGAAAAATGCCTGAAAAAAGGAGAATGATCCTTTGAAGGAGGCAAAGACCTTCTATTCGGACATTTCTTCTGCCTAACTGCTGTCATCCAAAATGATAAAACATTATCTCGCTCCTGTGCTCTCCTCCAATCCTTGTAATTCATCTCATCAAGATCATAACCTAATTCATCAACTGGTTTCAATACATCAGAGTCAACACATAAACTCTCAACAAAAGGCTGCTGAACTTGTAAAGAGTTACAGATAGTCTTTACAGATTCAACTGGAATAAATTCATGATTAAAAACTGAAGGCTCATCCAACCTAGATAAAACATCTGCATCTGTATTGGTCTTACCGGGCTTATAGAGAATATCAAATTTAAAAGCACCAAGGGCTGACAACCATCTTTGACCTGTAGCATCTAATTTAGCTGAAGTAAGTACATAAGTTAATGGGTTATTGTCTGTATACACAACAAAATAATTTCCATATAAGTAATCATAAAACTTCTCCGTCACTGTCCATTTCAAAGCTAAAAATTCTAATTTGTGGGCGGGATAATTCTTCTCTGCGGCAGTAGTACCTCGGCTGCCATATGCTATCACCCGCATCACGCCATCGTCTTCCTGGAGAAGGACACAACCTAAACCATGCCGGGACGCATCAATATGAATTTCAAATGGTCTGCTATAGTCTGGGTAGCCTAAAATGGGGGGATTTGAAAGACGATCTTTCAAATAATCAAATGCAGACTGCTGCTCACTTTCCCATTTCCATTTACCTGTAAAAGATGATTTCTTCTTATTCTTTGACTTCTTAACATTAGTGGGTGGGAGTAAATCTGTAAGGGGTTTAGAAATTGCAGAAAAATTCTTGACAAATTTCCTATAAAAACCACAGAAACCTACAAATTTTCTCAACTGATCTGGATTCTCTGGAGCTGGCCAATTGACAATTTTGTCAACTTTCTCAGGATCAGTTTCAATTCCATGCTCTGAAACTATAAAACCAACATAAGTACATTTACGTTGAAAGAATTTGCATTTTGAAGGGGCAAGCTTCAAATTACACTGCCTCAATCTGTCAAAAACAGCTTCAAGTCGCTCTATCATCTCTGGAACCGTCTGCGACCAAATAATGATGTCATCAATATAAATATTGCAGATATTATGGTTTAAACCTTCGAGACAATCCTCCATCATTCTCTGAAATGAACTTGGACTATTGTTAAGTCCAAATGCTAAACGATTGTACTCGTAAAATCCTAATCCTGAAACAGAACAAGCAGTTCTCTCTTTGTGTTCCTCGGAGATCTCTATTTGATGAAAACCCATTTTCAAATCAAGCACAGAGAAGTACTTGGCACCTTTGAGAGAAGAAACAACATTTCTGGCCTAGGCAAAGCATAATTATCAGGTATAGTCTGTTTATTGAGTTGCCTGTAATCAACACAGAGTCTAAGAGCGTTAGAACCACGCTTCCTAACAAGCACAACATTAGAAGAGAATGGACTCCTGGATCTTCTAATAACTCCAGCTGAAAGTAACTGATGAAGATGATTTCTGACCTCTTCAATCATACTAGGTGGAATGTGTCTTAATATTGCACGCTGCTTAAAAGGTGTACTGTCATACATATCAATCCGATGTTTAATCCTGTTATAAAAACCTAAGTCCAAGTCACTCTGAGAGAAAACATCTGAAAAACTTTTAATAAGTTTCATCCCAGCTTTAAATTCATCAGCTGTCAAAGAAGATAAGTCAAACTGAAGTTGATCTGTAAATGAAGAACTTGATTCACCAGGCTTAGACTCCTCGGTATCCTCTACTGAAACAGGTTGAATCTGGCATATTACCGAGTTAGGAGCAATGCTAATGGTTCTGGAAGAAATGTTGGACAGATGAACATCAATCGAATCATTACTCTTGCAATCATATTTAACAACATACGGACATATTTCTAAAAAATCAAATCGACTATCATCTGGAAGTGGCTGCAAAATTGCACATGTAGGCTGATATGGCATCTTGTGATCAATAAAACCTGAAAGAACTTTCTTTGTGTTTGGATGAAGGATCACATGCTGATTCTCTGCAGATTTAACCTGCCCTAAAACAAAATTATTCTTTGCAAGGTTCCTTTCTCTGAATGTCATACAGCGGAATGACATATACCATGGAGAAGACAGATTAGATACCTGCAAAAACTTGGAACCATTCTGCTGCTTACAAATCTCCATGAAATCAGCTAACACATTTGTACCTAACAACACTGGAACTGAAAAGTTATAATTGCTATTTGGCACTACAAGAAAAATACAATCTCTTGTCGCATTCCGAGAAAACTCAGAAACTGTCACTGGACAGTCTATGTACCCTAGGTACGGAAGGCTTTTACCATCTGCACACTCAATGTTCAGGATCTGGTTTAGAGGCTGAAGTGGGGACTTCGATAAAAATGAAGAATAAAACCGCTCTGAAATAGTACTGACTGTGCTCCCTGTATCAAGTAGTGCTTTTGTATTAAAGCCAGCTACCTGAACTTCAGTCTCTGCGGGACTTCCACTTAAACCAGAAGGATCCTGTAAATAAAAATTCATGGACTGCTGCTGAGGTCTGGAAGAATGACTATTATAAGTCTGTTTGGCTCTGCCCCTATTCCAGTACTTGAAATTCCTACAACCTCTAGAAAAATGTGAGTCCTCTCCACATTTATAACAACCTACAAATTGTCTGGAACAATTTATATCATCTTGCAACCTGTCATTAGAAGGATGATTAAAATCATTCACTTCATGAGCATCTCTCTGTGAACCTTTATGGTTCTGTGACCTCTTCTGCTTATACTGTCTACGCCTAGAATAAGTGTTATTATAATCATAACCATTATTATAATAATTGGTGTAATAGGCATTCTCATTCTGCATTTCCATCTCCTGCTCCTCCTTGAGTCTTTCAATCTGTTCCCTTAATTTACCAATCTGAGCTGTAATCTTATCTAATAACTCATCGTTACGCTCCATTGACTGTAAGTCATCAACACCAGCCATCATGATTCAATTTAATGAACAATATGGAAATAATAATACAAATAAACATAATTATTCAAATCAATCAGCAAGTTGTGGTTAAAGTAATGTATTAACCAATAATTTATTCAGAAAAATATCTGAAAAATATTTCAAGATCTGACAGCTATCTAATAACTATCGACTATCGTAACCTGTGAAAAAAATATTCAAGTCCAATTGCTAATTGAAATCTGAAAAAAATATTCAAGTCCTAAGTTCACTGTAAATAAATTACGGCTTTAGCATAAAAAGAAGAAATAAATCTCTATGTATGATAACGCAGAAATATCTGGAAAAAAATTCTAAGTCCGGATGAAGTCACCTAATGTCGATGTAAATCGGCTACCGTCTACAAAAAAAAATTCAAAGTACAACCATGTCAACTAATTTCAATGCAAAAACAGCTGAAAAAAAATCTAAGTCGGGACAAGTCACCTAATTTCAATAATGTCTGACAACGAGCTGAAAAAATTCAAAGTCGAAACTAATCACCTTTTTCCGAACTAAAATGTGAACGAACTGAAAAAAAATTCTAAGTATCCTATTTTCAATGTACTGCGTCCACCGTCTTCGGAAAATCTGAATTTTTTTACAAGACGAGCGAAGTTACCTAATTTCACTAATCTGACGTTGACGTAATAATATAATTAGCTTAGTTAAATAATTATACCATTATTAATTTGAATTATTTAATTCATGCGATGATATGAAATGATGTGAGCGCACGGTATTGTACGACAAAAAGATTGAAATGTCAAGCGACAAGTGGGCAAGTCAGAATGAAGTCGGGGCAAGACGGAATGGGAAAGATACCGTGACCAATATTATTGGCCAACTGACCATTGGCACGAGACTCTTAATCTCGGGGTCGTGGGTTCGAGCCCCACGTTGGGCGCCAAATGTCAGAGGGTTACTATGGGTCCATTTAAGTATTAATGTCCTCGAGCCTTTGACATTAAATTTATAAAGTTAGCTTTGGCAGTATGGGCTCTGTCAACGAATCTCAGTCTTGGTGGGCAGGGTCAATGGAAAGTTCATATTACCTTTTGATGTCTTCATATAGCATTTATTCATTCATTTATAAGAATAACACATCTTGATTATTATCATCACCATCAGCACATACAATCGAACATCATCCACAGACTGGCATAGTCTGATAATACATCTAACACACAGAGTGTTATAATACGCCAATATAGATATTGGCCCCGCAACCAAATGCAAATATATTACCATTTGCATGATAAGCACGCATATGTGCATACACAAATATATGTTAAAGGAACTTGAGGAGTTCCTGAAAATACAAGATATGCCAGATATCCAATCTATATCTATTTAATTGAGATATCTACAAACTGGCATCTCAGGTTATCGGGAGATAACCTCACAAAAGTAATCACATTAAAATATAATTAAAATAGGAAATATACTTTATGTCAAAATGGACAAACTCTATGCTGAACTACTTGAAGACAAAAGTATTTATAAAAACATGATTATAACGATAAAATATAGAAACTGTGAACATACCAGTTCAATGAGACATAGGCCACTATGTCAGCATAATCTGCGTTCAACCATAATCAAAACTTGTCGACATCTTTACGACAAAATAAACTCAAACTTGAAGACAATAACTTTCTGATAGACAGGTAAAACAATCTGGAAACCCCGCGAAATATTTGACCTTTTGATAATTTACGCGCGGCTGTGTGTCATCCAATCAGCTGCGAGCTTACCTGTACTATTTGAAGTGGCAGTACTAGAGCGTTTAGCATTGGGCTAAAGTGACAGAGTAATAGTTACAGGGACGGATCGAAACAGCGAAGTAGAGAGGGTAAACGGGATGTCGTAAATACCGGTGATATGGGTGAATATGTTAGCTGCTAGTTGTCAGTATTAACTTGTATTAGTTGTATATAAACTAGGGCTAAATTACACCGTCACACCGGCTAAATTACACCGTATCCCACCTGCCCCTCTCCCCATTTGTAAATATGTACATATTATGGTTATTTATTAATTGTATTTATGTTAAATGTTGTATCTCAATACTCATGTTGTTTTGTGAGTTTGGAGAATAAACTTGATTGATCACACAAAGCATCTGACGGCTGTGACCAAGAGATCTGGACCTCTCAGTGGAGCAGAGAAGTCTCGGCCTTCTATATTCACAACGCGACTGCTACACTATACATGTGTAACAGAACGAGAGGGAGAAGTGCTCTCCAACCTGGGTAACTTTATCACAATTTCAGGAACCTGGGTAACTTTATCACAGAAAACCGGTGAGAGTGACCTATTCAGCAGTACGAACCGGGCTCGACGTTGCTTAACTTCGGTGATCACACAAAGCGTCTAACGACCGTGACCAAGATATCCTGACCTCTCGATCAGAGAAGTCACCGGCCTTCTATATTTACAACGCGACGCTACACTACTCCCCCGTTCTTTTTGAGATTCACCTAATCTCACCGAGTCCTCCCCCAGAGCGGTCGCATCATGACACAGACTCCGAGGAGCGGACGAGCCCACAGTGTAACAGAACGAGAGGGGGAAGTGCGGGAGTGATCGCACCGAAAGTTGGCAGCACCAGGAATCCCAAGCCGGTCACCCATCCAAGTACTAACTGGGTTCGACGTTGCTTAACTTCGGTGATCACACAAAGCGTCTAACGACCGTGACCAAGAGATCTGGACCTCTCGGTCAGAGAATTAGGTCATCGGCCTTCTATATTTACAACGCGACCGCTACACATGCATGTATAGAGTTAACCCATGGCGAATGTTCCGGGCCAGAGGCTTATATATGGTCTGTAGGAAATTGACTTGTTGGAATCCCCATCCAGTCTCCTCTACCTGTTTATGCCAATTACTGACACATACAGTTAAACTATGGTGAATGGTCCGGGCCGGATACTTAGCCCACAGAAAATGTGACCCACACGTTCACCTGAACTATATAAGCATGTCTAAGGTTCCGACGATCATTATGACACCCAGTCTGGAGTAAACTACATACCCACATATAAAATAGTATCAGTATGAATCTGAGTGTATGTTTACATAGACTGTATGACACCATGACCAGTTTGTACACTTTAGTATTGTTTGAATCTCCATTGTCTCCTTTGTCTATAGATGCCAAATACTGACACACATAGTTACGAGCGCTCGCGCAACAGTATGGCGATCAGACAGATTCGTAGGTTGGTGTCACCCTACTCCGTTTCACTCCATGACGTCACCAAAAACGACGTAAAACCTCGTGGCGTTCTGACATTTTTACTGTGCCGCGTTTTTGCTATGTTTATTTTATATGTTGTTTTCGATTATTTGTTTGTCGCCGATATCGCCATTTGTCGGGATTCCCTGTTTCTATATTTAAAACTGGCATGCTCGTAGTGGGCATCGATTTCGATTTTTTCTCCCAGGTCAAAATACTTCAGAGTTATGACAAAAATAGATCGACCTACATTTTCTCCATCATAACTCTACATCAAAGAGTCTATAGACTCCTTCGGGACCTACATAGACTCCTTCATTTGGGTATTTTTACTTATAATTGGGAAGTTTTATCATTTTTGGTTCGTGCGAAGACCTCTTTTTATCGTGCGGGAAAAGAGAGACATTCAAAACGCGATTTCGTAATTCGACGCAATATGCTGAATAGCCTAACCTTCAGTCGAGTTCCGGGTCAAATACGACGAATGACGTAACACAAAACAAAACGCATTTGTTGACACAAACACCGTTTGAAGAGTTTATTATTACATAAAACGATCGTTATTGATTATTTATTGATTAATTATTGATATTTATTGTTGCATATTGGCTGCTATCAATATTTACACAAATGGTATTAATTATTTCTTATAATTGCTCCTTTGGTCAACTTTGACTACCGGAAAATGAAAATGAAAATATGCCGCTGAAAAAAATGTAATCGATATTAAAGTCTCATCATTTCGGCAACATGGAATTGGTTTTAATTACTTAAATGATTAATATAGTAATTTGCCTTTTATCTGTGATGAAATGAGAAATGGTAATTGTCTTTTTTTTGCTAACATTAAATTCAATTAAAGGGGTACTGTACGCCAAATGTTGTTGTTGGTTTCTATAGTCTCCGAGTCTGAGAATAAGGTAACATTTTTTCATTATTTGAAAGTCTGTTGAGTACGAAGTAGTGTTACGGATGACAAATTTACCGGAATGCAAAAATACAAATTGTCGTTGTCGAGTAATTTTTGTACAGTTTTCAACCAAATGAATCAAATAAAAGTTATATTATAGGCATACTAGTCCCATATAATCATTTAAGTTATTGTATCGTCGCTAGTCAGTGAGTGGCTTGAGTGTTCTCCCCGTATCATCATAATATTTTAAGCGATCGTGTGTGCGATCGGTTTAACAAGCCAGTATCCCTCATTTACTTTATTTGATTACGCAAATTCGTAATTTAATTGACGCCATTTTATGGCTCCAGTCATAAATTCAATTTACATCAAATTATTAACTTTTAAATTATTAAATTTTAAGATAGCCTATTAACCTGAGCGTTTACAGAATACATCTTCGACTCAAATTACTTATGTTTCTATATATTATCGATATTAGATCGTTGTTATCACCGGAAATTTAATGAAAATGGCGTACAGTACCCCTTTAAATAAATTAAGTAAAATACAGTGAAATTATTTTTTTAATTATTGTTTATTACATTTTGCGCACGTTGGCATCTCTCTGAGTGCATTCTAGTTAACATATATGGCGAATATGTTACCTTATGCCCGCCTGTGGCCGGTAGATCATGATGAAACCATACCCAGCTCGTACGACATTTTGCTCGTGGCCACAACTTTAATCTCGTGGCCACAACTTCATATTCTCGTGGTCACGACTTAAAAAAAATTCGGATGTCACCACCGGTATATATGATTGTTTTCGACATGTTCATAAAGAAATCAACCACTTTATAGACCTGCACTCATGTGTACCTGGGTGGAGTCATTGTTAGCTCAACTTTACTTTGTAAAGTTTGAGCTATTGCCATGACTTTGTCGTCCGCGTGTGCGTGTGTGTGCGTGTGTGTGCGTTATTCGTCAACAATTTCCTTTAGCACGGGCTACAGGTCGTACCTTTGGTCGGATCGTTATAAAATTTGTCGTAGGTGTTGACATTGACATGTAGATGGGAACGAGTCATTTTGGGGTCATTCGAAAGAAAAATATGGCCGCCAGTGGCCATCTTGGATTTCAAAATCCAATCCATTAGCACGGGCTACAGGCCCGAGAGTTCGTCTGATCATCATGAAATTTGTCATGGAAGTTAATATTGACATGTAGATGGGAACGAGTAATTTTGGGGTCATTCGGCCAAAAAACATGGCCACCAGCAGCCATCTTGGATTTTACTCTTTGCATGACTAAATCCTTTGGCACGGGCAACAGGTCGTACCTTTGGTCGGATCATCATGAAATTTGTCATGGATGTTAACAATAACATGTCGATGGGAAACATTCATTTTGGGATCATTCGGCCAAAAAAACATGGCCGCCAGCAGCCATATTGGATTTTACTCTTTGCATGACTAAATCCTTTGGCACGGGCTACAGGTCGTACCTTTAATCGGATCATCGTGAAATTTGTCACGGATGTTGACAATGATATGTAGATGGAAACGAGTCATTTTGGGGTTATTCGGCCAACAAAATGGCCGCCAGCAGCCATCATGGAGTTTACTCTTTGCATGGCTAAATCTTTTGGCACAGGCTACATGTTGTACCTTTGGTCGAATCATTATGAAATTTGTCATGGCTGTTGACATTGACATATAGATGGGAACGAGTAATTTTGGGGTCATTCGGCAAAAAAACATGGCCACCAGCGGCCATATTGGATTTCATAATTCAAGCCATTAGGAATCACGGAACAAAATGGTTTCCCATAGGCGACAGTGTTAACGTTTCAGCCAAATTCACTGAATTGAAGCCTGCAGGCCATACCAGTGATGTATACCCAGCTAGATTGACACCAGTTGATCACGAAAATGCAAGAAAAATCATAGGTCATGTGTTTACTTTTTAAAATAAATCCTCAAGTGTACGACAGGGCTATCCCACAGCCAAATTTGATCTGGAAAAACCCAGAACTACAGCAGCTAGTTAAATAAATTTCCCGCTCACAAATATCCATTCCCCCATTCATTCGCCAGTTTAAGTTATTCAGATATTATGTACGAATCAAATAAACGCGATGTCATCCTTTAATAACGTGTCGCATGTATCAGGTGAAGGTCATTCTTCAGTTACCTTCACCTTTAGCAATTCCACGGTGTACTCGCTCCCCGACTCTAGAACACATTTAGCTCCCTGATTCCATTAGCACAAACTACAGGCCGGAGTGGTCGTCTGATCGTCATGAAATTTGTCGTGGAAGTTAATATTGACATGTAGATGGGAACGAGTCATTTTGAGGTCATTCGGCCATAAAACATGGCCGCCGGTAGCCATCTTGGATTTTACTCTTTGTATGACTAAATCCTTTGACACAGGCTACATGTCGTATCTTTGGTCGGATCATCATGAATTTTGTTATTGATGTTAACATTGACATGTAAATGGCAATGAGTCATTTTGGCCTCATTCGGCAGAAAACATGGCTGCCAGCGGCCATCTTGGATTTCAAAATTAAACCCATTAGCATCGGCTACAGGCATTACTGTTTGTCTGATCATCATGAAATTTGTCATTTATGTTAATATTGACATACAGATGGGCACGAGTCATTTTGGGGTCAATCGGCCAAAAAAACATGACCGCCTGCAGCCATCTTGGATTTTACTCTTTGAATGACCAAATCCTTTGGCACGGGCTACAGGTCGTACCTTTGGTCGGATCATCATGAAATTTTTCATGAATGTTAATATTGACATGTATATGGGAACGAGTCATTTTGGGGTCATTCGGCCCAAAAATATAGCCGCCAGCAGCCATCTTGGATTTTACTCTTTGCATGACTAAATCCTTTGGCAAACCATACAGACTACTTCCCTCATCCGATCATCACCAAACTTCATATTAATCTTGATATTGATCTACTAGAAGGAAGCTATCAAATGTTTTTGAATTTCATTGGAAAACATAGCCATCAGCAACCATCTTGGATGTTACTTTATATATCTCTTCATGTTGATAATCTAGTATTACTTAGACCTTTAAACTATCTGTATTCTTAATCGCTCCATTGACTGTAACACATGAAATTATTCCCTTTCCAACTTGAGCTACAGTGTCATTGACACTTTCATTATATAAGACTAGCTGATGTGCCCGACTCTGTCCGGGCTATTTAGGGATTTCTTTGTGAAATATGAGGCAGAATATACAGCGTCTGGACAAACCATCGTTCGATCGGTCCAGAAACATGCCTATATGGGCGTATATGATCAAGGTCAAGGATATGGTGGCACATGGAATTGGAACCGTCCATATTGTTCCCGCGAGCAAAGTATGCCTACATACCAAATTTGAGTCGGATCGTGGAGCAGTCTATAACATACATATACATACATACATACATATATACATTTATATATATATACATACATACAGAAGTTGCAAAATATATAATAAGTGTCTGTGTTCCAGCGTTGATCGTATATGGTGTGATGGTTTATTCTCATAATTCGCATGAACATAGAGAAGTACAGAGAAAGAAGTATTTACAAAAGAATATATATATACATGATATACATGTATCACAAATAAAAACCACGCCTGTAAGTGACGAAACACCGTACCAATAATTGTTGTGGTCTTGCCAGTGAACATACATGTATACGTGTAGCTGCTCTCTGATCCTTACTAGTATGTGGAATTGTTTTTATTTTGTATCTTTATACATCAGCATGAATGGCAATAAACTTGTCGTACAACACATGCGACTGGCAGTAACAGGTTCTTGTGTATAAATATAAGAGACTTTGGTAGAATATACCACTGTACCCCCCCCCCCCCCAAAGATTAAACTTCATACACTCATTTTGTTTCTTATTATCTCCCTCAACTTTTAAGCAATGTTAACATGAAAAAGTGGCCGAGTATAGCCACCAGACAAATTGATGATGGCGTCAAACACGGCCCCGGTTTTTTTAGATGAGTCAGTTTGACGCAAATTATAAAGAGAAAATCTTGTAAAATGTATATATTTTTCTGAAGTTAATACACATGCCATGCCTCCTTTGCAGCGTGGCAAAATTGGAACTCCCCGCCCAAGATGTTCGCCAACGACCACCTGATGTGGACAATTTTATTATTTTTTCACCAATATGGTCTAGATCGGTTTCTTCTGTTTGGAATTAGTGAGAATTGTCACTTTATTTTGTATTTTTCATGTTAGCTGATCACTGAAGCAATAAAATATGCCATTATTTGGGTCCCAGCTCCCTCCACTAGATCCCACCATAGTGAATGACAACGTTACATGTCAATCTGAAGTGATTGACTTTGGAAGAGCCATATCAGAACACTTTGCGTCATCGGGTACACAAAATATGAATCAGGCAATTATAATGTCCCCTTCAATCGGCTAGTCAGGAATTATGCCAGAGACAATTTTGACGAAGCTTCAAATCTCATTCTGGACCCAGATGGGCTATTCACTATTAAAACAGCACCCGACTTTAATTCAACCACTGACATTTTTACCTGAAAATTCCTTGATATTATATATGAACAAAACCGTCCCAGCGGCCTCAATCCAAAGTATTATAATAATACCTAAAGATAAACATTGGTTCACTTCAGAACGATGATCCGCAAAAGAGATAGAATGCGCAAAATTGCCCTGAAATAAAAATGAAAAAGGACCATGATTTGACAAAATTTTAAAAAGTGCGAAATATACTGCTAATAACATGAAAAAATACGACAGAGCCCGCTACGAATATTTTTGGGACCGTGTAAAGGAAATTATGCAAACCAAACACACAGACTGTATCCCCCCTCTTACCAATGACGACGGCAATTTAGTATATGTGACCCGCCATATCAAATCCAGTCGTAAGTCGGGATTTTTTTTACCCTGTGCCAATGCATTCTCTTATATATGCGAGTCGACCATAGGTCACCTCGCATATATAAGAGAATGCATTGGCCTAACAATTTTTTACAATTTTAATAACTTTTTCTTGTATTCTTTTAACGATTTTATAATTTCACCCATACAGAGCCCCAGACAAACATGAGCAGACGACACTCTTCTATATGCTTCTATAACATGTGTGGGGCTACCTGCAGGGTAATGGATGTGGTTTTTTTTTATGTCCTAAAAATTGTAAGAAACATTTATTTAAAAAAGATGATAAAAAATTGTTAGGCCAATGCATTCTCTTATATATGCGAGGCGACCTATGGTCGACTCGCATATATAAGAGAATGCATTGGCACAGGGTTAAAAAAAATCCCGACTAACGACTGGATTTGATATGGCGGGTCACATATTTGACGACCATAGCAAAGCATCCATGCTCAATGGTGTGTTCATCTCTAACTCAGACCTCGACGAGTCGTCGTGTAGTCTACCAATATTCACTCAGCACGGTAACAAAGTTTAACATTGAATTCACTATCGAAGACATCATTTCTGCCATTAGAACGTTGATACATAATAAGGCATCTGGCCACGATGGAATTACTGTAAAATTATCCAAATCACATACCCAGCTATCGCCACCCTTAAAGTTCTTTGTAAGAAATCTCTCGAGCTCTGCGTTTTCCTCCCAAACACAGTGGAAACAAGCATATGTTATCCCTATCACACTAAAAAAAAAACGACAAATCTAGCTGCAAAAACTACCGCCCCATATCAGCAAGATCCTGGAAAAAATTGTCCTAAAAAACTTATAATAATTTATACTATTTATATATCAATCAGGCTTTGTCCACAGCATAGCACAACATTCGAGTTACTCGAGATATACAACACCTTGTGCCAGGCCCTCGATGTTATATGTGTTATATGTCAGCAATATTTCCAAAGCGTTTTAGAGCGTCTAACACAAGGAGTTGCTATTCGGAATAACCGGAAACATCCCCAATTGACTGATCAGCTATCTCTCCAACAGACCACGGCATGTTTTAGTGAGTAACTCATTTTCTGATTACCACAATATCCTGACAGGAGTTCCACAGGAATAATCCTTGGACCATTCTTATTTCTGACAAATATAAATGACTTGACAACGAGCATACATTCTTGTAATCGTGTGTAGGTAGATGATACATGTTTTTTTCACTACTAGTCTGGTCGATAAAAGGTTTGACCTAGAAAAAATACGTCACTCGATGTCAGCTCCCGGGAACTTTTTGAAGATCTGGACAGAGTATCGATCTTGTTGGTGGAAACAATGGGTAAACATTCAATGCAGATAAAACAAAATCAATGGTGTTTGCACTCACTCTCTCGGAAGATTCTTTGGATCTTGAACTTGATGATCTTGATAGACTGCCATAAACATCTTGGAATCTCTATACAATCAAAAGTCATTTCATGAAGAAGTTACTTTGTGACTTTTGTAGTAAATAACTTTGTGTTGCCAGTTTTCAAGGCATGCTAGCTACTATTTCCTGTTCTATAATTTGAATATCAGTAGTCATTAAGCTATAGCATGTTGCATATGGGACGGTGAGGTCAAAAACTTCTTTCCCGACACCATTTCGGAAAGAACACCATTCGGAAAGAAGCTTCCAGAAACTGAAATAAATAACTTGTCCTGATGTAACCAAGACGTTTAGCTTAGTTTTAAGCCATGATCAGTGTGTGCATGGAACAAGAGTGAGCAACTCTCTGAAACATTAATGTGACTAGAAAATAACTGTAATCAGTGCATCAAGCCAATCAGGGAATTATTTGCATGTCTATAAACTCAGATGATATGTTACTCTCACAACACCTAACATACATACACTGGTGACGTATCTTTAAAATCATTAAAACCATTAATAAGCATTATTCCTCTTTCTACTCTTCATCTTCCTACCCTCTCTTTCTTTCTCGCTCTCTCTCTCTCTCTCTCTCTCTCTCTCTCTCTCTCTCTCTCTCTCTCTCTCTCTCTCTCTCTCTTCTCTTCTCTCTCTCTCTCTCTCTCTCTCTCTCTCTCTCTCTCTCTCTCTGCCACAGTTCCTTACAATCCATCATATACTCTTCACACCTCCACACGTCACATCTACCTATCATACAATTTCAATACATTATAACGAACATATAATCAATTAGCCACTAAATACCCAATCAAATAGCAACGACCAGATACAAGATATTGCATGGTCCCATACTGTCTGAATGAGATATTCACGAGACAGCATGGTACCAATATCTTGTATACATATTACCATTTAAGAATATTGGGTATCATCTTTCTAAGTGGGCGGAACGACCAAAAAAGCTTATAGCTGACTGTCGTCTCCGTTTCCAACCGATATAAACTGCCTGCAAATCTCCGATAACATACACCAACAATTTTATGTCAACTATACTATTAATTTGTTATGTGTATATATGTATGTATTGTCTTTGTGTTGGAATAAAGTATGTTTAAAGACACGGTTGGCCTTGGCGGTGGGTATCCTGTGAAAATATCTCCACTCGTCAAAAACCGCCACAAACAGAAAGAACATCAAAATGTAGATAGACTTTGTCCGTATACAAATAAGAAATATCGCACAAACAGTATGTTATGGTCATATGTTTGACCATTGTTATGTAAACAAAAGCGTAAAAAGTTACTTTTCTGGTGTTTGTTTATATTATGATGTTAAACATAAAGAGCGTTCTTTGTTGGTGAATACCTGATATGGAACTAATAAAGAGCGTTTATGCCATTTGTGTGTGATTAGCCAGTAGTATTTTGCTGTCTTCTGTAACACAATCAGGCTCTTGCTTAGGTAAAATATAGTAGGTCTTTATGATAACATGCTGTTTACGCGATGGTCATGGTATATATGAACGGAACTGTATGCGTTTTACTGTTTTTCTGTTTACGGTGTTTGGAACAAATATGAATATTTTCGACAATTAAGGCCGCACGTGCCTTTAAAAAAAAAAAAAACACCTAACGTATCCAAGTCTGGCATATAGTGACTTCTTGTCATTTAATATAATAAAATAATGACCTAGGTTTGCAGATATCAGCAATTTATAAAATGATATTTCCAATTGCAGCCTGGTAAATATCCTCTCTATGTATTTATTTCTAAATATGTCAACTCTAGTTGAATTGGAGCTTAACAGCTGATATGTCATGGATATGTCTACAAAATGTCAACATGGACTCGAAAGTCTAGATTGAGTTAACTGTCCTGAAACAAAACACATCTTCGGTGCATATAATAGCTTGCATGGTGGAATTATATCTCACTGGATATAAAGGGGATTTGCTGGGATATGCATAATTTGTTTTGTAAAACTGGATGCATAAACCTAATTATACTAGTATGTTATGTGCACCAATCAGCTTCTTATGGGTTACTGTATTTGTCCACTACATCGAAGCATTAGAATTTCCATTTAGCCATATTGAATTTGACCACCCAGGTAGACCTAGCATACTCTTATCACACACTGACCTGGAAACTCCAATTTATGTTTGTTGTAGAAAAAATGCCTATCAGCCAGTATTTGAAAAAAATCTTCATATTTGCCGAATTGACATTTTTTTCAATTTAAGCAGCTTTTGAAACTGGTTAAACTGTCATTTGCACTAAAGGAGATACTATCCCATTCATATGAGTGATATCAGCCCATTTCAAATCGAGTTTCATCTCGTCCATGGTCGCTGAATGGAATATATCATGCAATATCACTTAAAAACTTAATGACCCCTCATCAGAACCAACCAAAGACGAAATCATAACTAACACAAACTCTGCCAATTTTTTTAAATGATCAAAGGAACAGCAGCATCTATACTGAGAAATCTCGTACGCCCAGTTGATTCTTACGATACCGGTTATAACTTCCGTTTTGGGCACATAAGGTTGCCACCCGATATCTCATACAACTATTACATGAATTCATTTTTGCCATCTGCTATAAGTGAGTGGAACTCTCTGCCTGACACAACACGCAATTGTAATACAATTGATGACTTCAAAAAATCACTAAACGCAAGCACATGCCCCCCCCCCCCAACATACTACTACCACAATAAGTGTCGCAGATCACATATACTCCACTCTCGCTTAAAGGCACGTGCGGCCTTAATTGTCGAAAATATTCATATTTGTTCCAAACACCGTAAACAGAAGATTAAAATGCAGTAGTTTGAACTCTGACTTATTGAGTAATCACATTAAAACGTCCCCTCTCTGTCATTGTGGCAAAAAAGAAACAGCACATCACTTCTTATTGGAATCGTCCTGAATACAATGGCCAAAGGACTGAACTTATATGCGCCATACCGAATGTTATTTTATCAGAACATACTCTTTTGTGCGGATCACAGGAACATAGAGAGCTCTCGGAATAACGACACTATGTAGTAGTTTGCACATCGTAACTGGTGTAGCCATCTGAAGTGGTTTTTTGCCTGCTAACGAAAAGTAACTACTGCGCATTTTCTGTGATGCTTCGTCTGCGCGGACTGTATTGTGATAAAAAAAAAAAATGTTTCTTACAATTTTTAGGACATAAAATAAAAAAACATCCATAACCCTGCAGGGAGCCCCACTCATATATAGAAGCATATAGAAGAGTGTCGTCTGTTCATATTTGTCTGGGGCTCTGTATGGGTGAAATTATAAAATTGTTAAAGAATACAAGAAAAAATTATTAAAATTGTAAAAAATTGTTAGGCCAATGCATTCTCTTATATATGCGAGGCGACCTATGGTCGACTCGCATATATTAGAGAATGCATTGGCACAGGGTAAAAAAAATCCCGACTTACGACTGGATTTGATATGGCGGGTCAAATATGTTCATATTGAACTAATTTGATTCTGAAATAACCCCATGCGCAGTGGACTTATACCCGTTATTCCGTTTTAGGGCACCGGCCTCTGTCAGTGAAAACACATTATAAAGAGCGCATATGCATATTTGGTAAATCGTTTCAGGATAATATATAACGTAAAAAAATAAGTATTGCCGATATAAGCCTATTTGTGTATTTGAAATAAAAGGTCAGCCGACCACAGTGTCCCCCGAAAACGTGGCAAGTCGATGCCGCTTTGTTAAAGAAATTAAAAAAAATGTTGAAATTTTCTAAGTCGAAAAGGGTTAATAACTCCGTAAAAAAATTATTTTTCCGTCATCTATATACATGTTGCACATCTCCAATATGTGGGTAACAATACTCTGAAATTTCAAATATCTACGATCAAAACTGTAGGAGGAGTTGATTACACCATGAAGGTACCCTCATACAGAAATTATAAAAAATGTTGAAATTTTCTAAGTAAAAAAGAGTTAATAACTCCGTAAATAAATCATTTTTCCGTCATCTATATACATGTTGCACATCTCCAATATAATTATGGGGAACAATATTCTGAAGTTTCAAATCTCTAGGATGAAAACTTGAGGAGTTGTTTACACCATGAAGGTACTCAAAGGTGTGACGGACGGACGAACGGACGAACGGAGCCCGTTTCTATAGTTCCCCAAAAAATACATTTTTCGGGGGACAATAAGTTCAATATGAGTCACATTTTGTGTAGAAATTTGACAGCTTTGAAAAAATACATCCATCATCACACCGTGCACTTTTTACATTATATAAAATATGCTTAAACCAGCTTAAACTAAAAAAAAAGTGTGGTTTGTAATAAATGCTCATTGGTATAATGCTGCGATTTAGTTCCAAAGTTTCGTACGTATAGCTCATGTCACGCTTAAAGGGGTACTGTACGCCAAATGTTGTTGTTGGTTTCTATAGTCTCCGAGTCTGAGAATAAGGTAACACTGTTTTCATTATTTGAAAGTCTGTTGAGTACGAAGTAGTGTTACGGATGACAAATTTACCGGAATGCAAAAATACAAATTGTCGTTGTCGAGTAATTTTTGTACAGTTTTCAACCAAATGAATCAAATAAAAGTTATATTATAGGCATACTAGTCCCATATAATCATTTAAGTTATTGTATCGTCGCTAGTCAGTGAGTGGCTTGAGTGTTCTCCCCGTATCATCATAATATTTTAAGCGATCGTGTGTGCGATCGGTTTAACAAGCCAGTATCCCTCATTTACTTTATTTGATTACGCAAATTCGTAATTTAATTTACGCCATTTTATGGCTCCAGTCATAAATTCAATTTATATCAAATTATTAACTTTTAAATTATTAAATTTTAAGATAGCCTATTGACCTGAGCGTTTACAGAATACATCTTCGACTCAAATTACTTATGTTTCTATATATTATCGATATTAGATCGTTGTTGTCACCGGA
Organism: Siphonodentalium dalli; assembly: GCA_032622095.1. Classification (NCBI taxonomy): domain Eukaryota; kingdom Metazoa; phylum Mollusca; class Scaphopoda; order Gadilida; family Siphonodentaliidae; genus Siphonodentalium; species Siphonodentalium dalli. The sequence continues at coordinate 29,855,563 of CP136064.1, forward strand.
AATTTAATGAAAATGGCGTACAGTACCCCTTTAATTAACGTGGACATTTAAAATATTTATTTTGTATAAGGGTATACATGTTCTTCATTATGGTATTACAAATTTATATATATCCTATGATGTTAATCGTTATAGAGCCTCCATCGATCAACCACGCATGTGTAATAATGCTGAGAACAATCCAGGGTTTAAAGTCACATGGCGGTTTGCGCTCCAAAATAAACCTAATATAATATTCGCTTTTGAATATTTCCCGGATTATCTAAATAGGTCGATAAATACTTGAAATACATTTCTATGAGATTTATATGTCCCAGACAGAAAGACGCATTGAAATAATAAAAAATACAATTTGAACACGGTGTTTGGGTCTCAACTAAACAACAGCAATGCACGCATGGACAGTAAAGAGCGTTCCGTATTAGTCGATATTCCTGATATGGTAGAAATAAAGAGCGTTAAATTTGTTTCACTTGGGAAATGGGAAATGGCTGTGACCATGCTATGGCAAGTATTTTTCAGAGCATATGAAGCCGGCATATCAATATTTCGTGTATTCATCGACCTATATGTTATACCTCCTTCCAAATTGCGTAGGCATAATTTGGAAGCTCGAATGAAACATGTACGTTGAACTGCCCTATACTTTACCAAAAAAATAAACTGAACCGTACGAACCGTACACTCAGTCCTCAAATACAACCTAGCAATTTGTTGCTTTTGTCGCCTTCCGGTGATCATAATAAATCCATAAATATGTAATGATCATTCCTCGTCCATCGGAATTTTTTTTTACTGGAATCTAGTCTATATATTATTAGTATTTCGAGTGTTTACCTATACGTATGTTTGGTGACCAGAGCGTGTAAACGAGGTGGCGCGGGTTAGAACCCCGACATGGGCGAAACAATAGGGACCGATTTTCAAGCTTGATGTGACTCGAGGGACATCTTAATGTGCCATTCTGATCGATACATGGCCATTTCGATAAGAAATGTGAATTTGTTCATGCTCACTGAAGCAAGCACATTTGAAACAATGAACACTCACATGAGTCTGATATATACGACGTGTGATATTAATAGGTCTATAGTTTGAGACTTGAATTGTACGACTCGCTTTAAATTATGAACATTCCATCATCTAGATTTTGAGAAATATTTTCAAAGGAGCTTTTAAATAACTTTTCACAACATAGCCCATATTGGCTTATACTGCCACCACCTGGGAACATCTATACCCAGGCACCCATGCATCGATTTAATATGTTCTTGGAATTAAAGTAAAACAATAGGTTATTTATTATTTACAGAATCCTTCAGATCTCTCACACACCATAATTATTAGTTTTATAATGAGATTTAAAAATAAGATATCATAAAGTGAGTCGGTCTTGAGATGACAAGTATCAAAAGTTCTACCCACACGTCTGCATGGAACACGAAAACACTACTGAAGCATTTATTTCTTACACTTGTTTGTCCCGCCATGGAAAAGTAATTTTCACAGCAAATTTGGCAAAATCCATGAAATTGGTGCAGTGGTTTTTTAGATTTGTTCAACAAAATGTGGACAGACAAATGGACTAACGCACGGCAGCCCAAAGATGACCAACTGGCTAAAATCGTCTCTAGTTGACGACTGGTATCTTTTACCCTATACACAGGACCCTGCGAATGCCATTCACCTTTTCACTCGAATCGAATATTTAATAGTTTTGGAAATCGCAGTATTTATCCGCCGCTACTACGGCTGTTTCCGCGATCGGTGAATGCATTGAGGATATTATTTGCCCAAATTTGACAAATAATAAGTTACTAACCATTTCATGACGAGAGCTTCCTGATTTTTTGCGAAAACTCTGTGCCAATGCTTTCTCTTATATATGCGAGTCAATCATAGGGAGCATCGCATATATAACAGAATGCATTTGCCTAACATTTAAAATTATTTTTTTAAATTGTTAAAAAAATGTAAGAAAAAATTGAAACAATTATAAAAAATTGTTAATGAACGTAAGAAAAAATTATAAAAAATGAGAAAGAATATATAAAAAAAAAAAAATGTTAAAGAATTTAAGAAAAGATGATAAAATTGTTACAGCATATAATAAAAAAGTGATAAAAAATTGTTATAAGATGTAAGAAAATATTATAAAAAATGATAAAAATTGTTAAAGAATGTAAGATAAAAATTATAAAAATTGTTAAAGAATGTAAGAAAAAATTGATAAAAAAAAAGGACCTATGGTCGACTCGCATATATAAAGAATTCATTGGCACAGGGTCTTTAATGCGGCACCAGCGCAGCTCCCGTCATTAAAGGATTAAAGAACTTTATATTTCACGCATTTCAGAAACCTGTCACCTCACATCAGAAGGGTTGGTGTTAAAAGATAAACTGACATTAAACACTTTAGCGTTGACAATTTTGAATTAATCAAAATTACTATTAACCGAATATCGAATATTCACAGGGCCCTACCTCTACTATCGATATATAAGAGGGACCAAAAATTCTTTTCTTGTTTATTTGATGGTCAACTTTTTATTGGAAAAAAAATTAACATCGGTATCCTGATTGATCCTGATTTGTAGTCCGCTGACGTGACGTTGTCTTTTTAAATATATGCCTATAACATATGAATTAACCCGAGCAAAGTTCAACGCACCAGGTGTAAGTATGTAAGTACACTTATCTCAACACGAAACTACGATGAGCAATTGAAGTCGTCATACGCAATACGTTCTCCGTTAGGTCCGCACATTACTCCGTAACACCAGTTTCCAGATCGTCTTGAGCTGATGATCGAGTAAGGACGACAACCAGGTGGCGTTGTGAAGAAAGGGAAGGAACTGTATCCGTGAGTGTCCGGAGTAGGTGGAGTTCCAGTGCTCACGTTGTCCTGCCATGTTTGTGGTGTTGTTCCTGATGTTGGTGCTGATGGTGCTATTTGTGTCCATGTTGTCGTTGGCATTGACCAGACACATAATACGCACGATAGCAGAACAAGAAATACGACGCTTCGCCGACTTTGCTGCATTTCGATTTCTGCGGAAATTAAAGCTACTTCCAAACCCGTCGAGAATTATAGCGCGAGCGATTCGAAATAAAGTGATTTAACTGTGGTTCCGCGTCAGACTCAATTCAGTAAAAATATGGATGATGATGTTCTGTTGGACTTTTATATAACATGAATATTTGACGCCAGTGATTGTTATTTACACGATTCAAGTTAAAATGTCATTCGGTGGTTGTGTGGTCGTAAATAGGGATATTAGTGACACTGGTTATGACGCTTTAGCAGTCGTGGTGTATTTATAATAGGTCAAACCGCTGATATTTTGATTTATGTATATACGCTGTTATTAATAATTTAGTAATGTTTCCTATGACATCGTGGTGCACCATTAAAAGTTGACTGTAAGCCAACAAATTGTTAACCTGGAAAAAGCGTCCATATGGATGCCGAAACTATACACTGTATGATTTTAGTTTTTGGTCTACACATAAATCTGTTGTCGATATATCTACTCGTTCGATCTCGAACTCAATTTCGTTATAAAAGGTGAACGGGGTTGTTTGGGTGGCATCCAGACAAAACGGAAACAGAACAAAACAATTTCGTTAACATACCGTACCATAATGTTAAGATGTTAGAGGTTCCGAACGATACGGACATTAGCAAACATCACGATTTGTGAACATTGCGCTCCGGTAGAGCGTATAAGATTCGTGTTTTGAACAATATAGCTAAATAGATAGAGCGACATCGTGTTGTCGTCAGCGCGAATTTGTTAAAGATACATAATCCGAATTAACGCTCCTAAATTACTATTTGTTTTGTTTTTTTTGCTTGGGGGGGGGGGTTGGTAAATATGCTGTTGTTGTTGGAATATGATGATACGGGGACCATCGAATCGGACTGTGCACCTTTAACCACCAGTCCAAACATTTCATGCATGAGCACGCGTTTTGAAACCACCAGGTCATACGCAACCGTCAAACTTGATATGATACAGCACGTCGCCTCAGCGCACGTGGAGTACACACACAGTAATGCCCAAAGTAATTGACCACTTAAACACAGCAGAATTATGGGTAATTTTTCAGGATTTAGTCGGAAATATGGCTTGTTGCCATTCATCGGAAAGCTTTCCGATGAATGGCAACAAGCCATATTTCCGACTAAATCCTGAAAAATTACCCATAATTCTGCTGTGGTTAAGTGTTCAATTACTTTGGGCATTACTGTAGACGTTTACCGGGGACAGAGACCACTTCGCCATTTGCATGTGCAGCGAGGCAGACGCACGTTTTGTAATAATCCAGGTAAATATTGCATCAGATTTTCAACAAAGAATATCCCTTGATCTGTGTGGTGAAAAACAGCGAATTTCACATATACTCATTTTCATTGTATTTCGAATCTGAACAATTATTATAAGAGAAGTCAAAAACCTCAAATGTTAATAAATTTGAGACGTTGAAAATATTATTTTCTTTTTGTCTAATTTCAAACAACAATCCAATCTCCAAATAGCTTATTCTATTGGCTAGCTCTACGAGAGGAGTCTTCATTTGCGTCAATTTGTTGAGTTAATTTTTTAATTGCATGACATAGCATCATAACCCCACATATTGCAATGAAGAATAAAGCAACCACAAATAATTCAGCCCAATGAAAACACACGTTGGTATGAAAGCTGGGCCACTCAAGCAGCGAGCATTCAACTAGAAATAGGCCGTATCATTAGAGATGCCTGGTCAGCTGGGGATTTGCATGGCTATGGGCTGACACTCATCTCAATCTGAAGTGGTATCGATCAGCAGGCATGGCATGAACATTATAGAACATTATTTATTGGTGGTCTTTCTACATGAAAATAATTATGAAATTTCTTGAATCAAGAAAAATTAACCTTTCATGATCTTCAGATATGATATCATTGATATATCAACTGCACTTTTGAAAAAATTCTATCTTACAAAAGTTCTTCCTTGTGGAAAAGAGCAACATTTTACATATTTTTTATGCAATAAAAGTATAGCTAATGGGATTATAATTTGATAGTTCTTAAATAATGTGTCACAATAATCGAAAAAATCCATTTTTAAATATTAGGATGAGCCACCCCAAATGAATTGGAATAATCAAATCAATTCAATTTAGATAGGTCATTATCATGTTGATATACATCATGCAGTATCATATGTGTATATACATTTATATGTTAAATTCGGTGGAAGTGGTTTGGGTAAGGCGAGAGTAACAATTCGGATAAGTTGTATCACTATATATAACACACAGGTGCGTGGGTTGTACGTATACTATTATATGTGAAAAATATAAATATAATATAAGACATATAACTAACCACCGACACTGCACAGGCCTCCACAATGTTATAGACGTATAGAGGAGCTGCTCGCACCGTTATATTGGATAAACAGTTTAAAGTAAGTTTAAGTATACCTAGTGTAGGTATACATACCAGTCAATGTGTTCCTAAGCAAACATCCTATTTGTACAATCGTGCAATTTAAATAAGATATGATGAAAAATGTAATAATCAAGTGAGTATAGATGTCACTACAATAGCCTATACATCAGCATCACCACACCAAATCTCCATACAGCTCTGCTCATACACTCTAAACATTATTGATTCCTAACCGATTTTGATCAAAACCCATCGAATTTGATTAAAACCCATTGATTGTGAGCCAATTATTCTGGTTTTGAGTCAGTCATTCTGATTTCGATAAAATTCATCTTGGTTTTGAATCGGCGTTATTTGCGCTTGAACATACCCTTCTTGTTTTGAAGAAATCATTTGGGACTTCAACAGATGTATCTACGGTATTAGTATCCACGGTATTAGTATCCACGGTATTAGTATCCACGGCATTAGTATCCACGGTATTAGTATCCACGGTATTAGTATCCACGGTATTAGTATCCACGGTATTAGTATCCACGGTATTAGTATCCAATTCATTGTAAAGAGCCAGATCGTGGAAATTCGCAAAATATTTGTCCATAACGTAACAACCTGCCCACACTCTCTATCTTAATTCTGACCCGCCATATCAAATCCAGTCGTAAGTCGGGATTTTGTTTACCCTGTGCCAATGCATTCTCTTATATATGCGAGTCGACCATAGGTCGCCTCGCATATATAAGAGAATGCATTGGCCTAACAATTTTTTACAATTTTAATAATTTTTTCTTGTATTCTTTAACAATTTTATAATTTCACCCATACAGAACCCAAGACAAACATGAGCAGACGACACTCTTCTATATGCTTATATATATGTGTGGGGCTCCCTGCAGGGTAATGGATGTTTTTTTATTTGATGTCCTAAAAATTTTAAGAAACATTTATTTTAAAAAAATGATAAAAAATTGTTAGGCCAACAGTTCTTTAACTAAAACCTATACCAATAATTTCCTGAATAATTAACTCAGAGATCCATATTATGGGAATGCATTGACGTCGTTTAACTATACTCAGCAGACGGTTCAATTTTAGAAGCTTTCGGCCTCTTAGCGTCCATCGGCATTTAAATAAGAGATACAGCTATATCTTCGAAGCGCACAATATAAGATAACATAATGGTAAAATTTCAGTTAAGTTATGTGTCCAACTGAACTGAAATGTTATCCATCATTTTATACTGTGTGCGTCGAAGGTGTAGCCGTCTCTCTTGCACCGAACCTTTATTCGGCGGCGCCCCCGCTGTGCTCCTCGCGCACATTTTGATCGTTTAAACATTTTAATTGAAACAGAATAAAAAAATTTGAATTAATATTTGTTTTTAGATTGAACTCCTGGCTCAATTTAACATTTTGTTTTTAAATCACAGTTTTGAAAAACTAACGCAGTTATAACACCCTGAATCTCCCAATTTGGTTGAAATCGGTCCAGGAGTCTGGGAGAAAAATCCGGATAGACATGCATATCCTACTCTTGTATATATATATATGTCAGAGTTATGGAGGCACAGACTCAGTATGAGTGTTCATTGCTTCATATTTGTTTAACTCAGTGAGCGTGAACAAATTATAATTTCTTTCGAAATGGCCATGTGTCGATCGGAATGGTACATTGAGATGTATATATAGATGCTGATGATACCGATAGACTGGATTACCTGTCCCTACTATCGAATTATCATCTCTTGAACTTCTAAAATTGATCAATCTGCTGATTATACTTCCTAGAGTTAGTGACTGACAATACAGGCCACTGGGGAAAATTACTAAAATACCAATATAGACTATACCAGTGTATTTATTAATTTTCCATAGGGGCCTGTGACTGACAATTGATTTTAAAAAAACGAGAACTGGTTTTCTAGATCACAATGAGTAAGCATCTATCACTGTATCGGCTGATACTTCCTCGATGGTCCACATAGAATAAATGAAATTAACAAACACAGAATGGGGAAGTTCCAAATGGTAACCAGATACCATCGACGCGTGTCGCCGAGCCTCTATTGAACGATCCATTCGATTAGATGGCTTGCTGTCAGCGGTAGATTTACACCAGAAAGCTCGACAATCTGGAACGTAGAGGGGAGAATGTGGGAAAATATAGACTATACACTCGAAGATTTGTTGACATGTTCATTAAAGGCCCATTTACTTTTCGAGTCACCGATTTTTTATTTAGTGCCTTGATATACGGTTTTAATAACAATCTATGCCATCAAATATGATTAAAATACTATTATTCATTACCATTGGAAACGTCTGTGTCTCAGAAGATGCCCATAGCGAAATAGAAAAAAACTGAAATCATAGAAAGATTTCCCCGTTATGGCTCCCAGAATTCAACAGAATTCAAAATAAAAATGTATTTTCAATGGAAGAGGAATATAGAGATATAGAGTTATTCCCCTTCCATTGAAAAAAAATGAAAATTCGGCACCGAACACAAGTCAATATCTCAACAAAAACAACATGTTCTCAGTTTATTAAACCGAATAAGTTGATAATACAATGTTTTGGAACTTCCTCTTTCACATGATATATAATATGGCATATATTTTATATAAAATTAGCTGGGTGGGGGGGGGGGGGGTTCGAAAATGAAGTGAGCCTTTAACGAGATGACAATGACGAAAAGCACGATTTATTCACACGCTGGTAAGTTTGCATGGTAATTTTGCAGACATCCGCAAATATATTATAAGAATCAATCGTGCAATAACTCGTGGCATTTCGCCGCTCAATAAGCATTAACCCTTTACCCAACAAACCGGCCAAAACCGGCCAAATAAAGCTTCAACAGCCTAAAATATCTTCGGTCTGTCTCAATAGAACCATACAAATATGGATATCATTGGAACCGGCTCATTGACTACATTGTGATAGTTACAGTTATGCCCTGTGCCAATGCATTCTCTTATATATGCGAGTCGACCATAGGTCACCTCGCATATATAAGAGAATGCATTGGCCTAAAAAAAATCTTTTTTTACCATTTTTTCTTACATTCTTTAACAATTTTATAATTTTTAATGTGTTAAGCCAATGCATTCTCTTATATATGCGAGGCGACCTATGGTCGACTCGCATATATAAGAGAATGCATTGGCACAGGGCCCTTCTGTTGGGTAAAGGGTTAAACAATCGAATATACAATTTTGTCATTCCGGAATTTATCAACCGAAAGTGTGAAATAGATAGGAAGTTATGCAGAATATCATAAAAGTTTGCCTGACAATTTTGCCAACTGTCTAAATATTCACAAAGATGATTGTTTTCAAATTAACGATTCATTGCTAAGCTTGGTCACCGAACTGGCACAGAGGTTGGCTTTGTTGTGTTTATCCCTTTCTATACTAAATGCTCATTGGGGAAATTAGGAAATTTTCAGATTGTTGAACTTATTATCCCTCCAAAAATATGATTACTTCTGTACTTGTATTATCTGTTTACCGCTAATTTTTCCTGAAAACCCCCTCCAGATGAATATTGGACCATTCTAATGTATACTTTTATAATCGATGGGAGAATCCATTTAGTAAAGAAAGGGTTAAGAGTGAGATTAAGGGCGCGTACACATGGCCAGCAAGAAAATATTAGGTATGCCCCATGTGACTTACTTGACCAATGAAATAAATAATACCGGAAAATATCCGACGAAGGCAGCGCGCTGATATTTTATCGCCAATTGGTGATATGTGTTCACCTTGATAGGTGGCCATCGGTATCCGTTAACTAATCTTGCAGGGATATGATCGTAACAATTCAAGCACTCGAGTTATGATCCATCAATAGTATCGTCTGTTTCAACATACTACGTATTTGCATTTTATATTGGTTGTCAGAACCGCTGATGTATTATATATACATGTATATACGTGTGTACAGAGACGTGGTGACAGGGGGGGGGGGGGGGGGTTGGGGTGTGTCTCACCCCCAACTTTGGTCAATATTTTCAACAGTTGGACATTTCATACCTGCCAAAACATTAGTTGGAAATTTCACACCAACAGTAGGTTGAAAATGTTCTTGTAGTTTGATTTTCAAAAAAATTCTTGGGGGAATTAATTGTTTTTGGACCAATATTTGCATATTTTCCTATTTTTTGTAAAAATTTTGGTCTGAAATGGTCATCAGTTGGAAACCTTCCAACCTCAGGGGGGGGGGGGGGTGACAGGTTGGAAATTTCCAACACTTTGAAAGCTTGTGTCCTGGTCCCTCCACCGTGGCCAGTCAAAAGTAAAAAAAACTGCTAGTTAATTTAAGAAAACAATATTGTCATACATTTGGTCAACATTGTCATTGGAATTGTCATCAGATGTAAATTTTCCAACCTAAGTGGGGTGTCAGGTTTGAAATTTCCAACTCTAGGAATGATTGAGGCTAGTCTAGATGGTAGGATTTTGCGATTTTCTTGTTCAGATTACAAAATTTTCGCACACCGGGCCGAACCATGGTCTAAGAGCACTGAGGTGCAAGGGGGTGCAAATGGAATTATGGAAAACTTGTGTTTTGTCTGATTCTGAATCAGGGGGGGGGGAGTGCAGTTAGAATTTCCAAAGGTGGACACCCCCGAACGGAAACCCTCTGCGTGTATGAGGATGCTTTATAATTTGTACCTCACATGCCTTGATTTAGTTGTTTTACTTTAATTTGGACTGTATGCATAGAAGGGATGCATAGATGAACCAACTAGACGTGGAACTAGTTGGAATATCAAGTAATGAGAACATACATCAGAGCTCACCGCGTACCTGAACACACATCCCTACTCCAACGACGAGGGCGCGTTATTTCTCGTTAAAATAGTTGGCATTTTAATTTTCCATAACACTTTGTAACTCTGTGAATATTCGATATGGACTATAGGTTGTTTGTCCGCAGTAATTCACTTCAACAAACACGACTAACACTAGTCACATTGAGCTCAATCAACGTCAACTAACCCGCCGCTTTCTCACGGGCGTAATATTTGCAGCAAGAAAATATCAGAGTACAATTGTACCTGATATTTTCTTGCAGATATTTTCTTGCAGCTTCATGTGTACGCGCCCTAAGAGTAATGTGTGCAAACGTTTAGACATAATTATATTTATTTCCAAGAGGGAGAAGACATTTCGTGACTTAACTGCGGCACAATTTCATCAATCAGTTTTTGTGATGTTACAGAGACTCGACCACAACATCTGATTTTATCACTTACTTTGCTAGTAAGACCCACGTGTATTATCGGCACGCGCCGTGACGTAAGAGCTTAATGCAATGATGCCGATGTCTATGCCGGAACTTATAATTATGTTTGAAAATAATTATGATATTCAATTTATGTTGGGTTATTTAGTGATGACTGTGAGATAAACATGGGTAATAATGGTGATTGAAATTTTTTTTAAACATGAAATGACACATTTAAATTGGGGAACTATATTTTTTCTTGAAGGTGTCTTTACTTCCTGTTTGGTTGTGATAAGGCAATCAATATTTTTTTTAACCCCAGCCGTTTCGAGATAGTTTTCCTTGCTAAAATATGATTATGTGATGAAACGAATCTCAAATTCTTCGTAATTCTTTTCGAAATTTAATAACCGAGTGCAGTAAATTCGATTCGAGCCGATGCAACTCATTAGAGATCCTCTATTTATTATTTTATAAATATTTTTCTCTGACAAGTGGAACAATGGAACAATGGAACTTATAGTTTGTATACCTCTGTTCTTCTTGATATAGTTGTTACGTTTCGACCGTCGACAGTAAATACAGATGGAATATCGTCGAAGCCGTAGAAGTCTATCTGTGTGATCGTCAGATGATCACTCTGGGCTCCGGTATTATGCTCCACGGATATATTTAGTAGCCCGGGCTGTAATTAGAGAACAGGTTTAACCCTTTACCCAACAAAGCGGCCAAAAACGCCCAAATAAAGCTTCAACAGCCTAAAATATCTTCGGTCTGTCTCACTAACACCATACTAATATGGATATCATTGGAACCGGTTCATTGACCACATTGTGATGGTTACAGTTATGCCCTGTGCCAATGCATTCTCTTATATATGCGAGTCGACCATAGGTCGCCTCGCATATATAAGAGAATGCATTGGCCTAAAAACATTCTTTTTTAACACTTTTTACCATTTTTTCTTACATTCTTTAACAATTTTATAATTTTTTCTTACATTGTTTAACATTTTTTATAATATTTTTCTACATTCTTTGACAATTTTATCATTTGTTAAGCCAATGCATTCTCTTATATATGCGAGGCGACCTATGGTCGACTCGCATATATAAGAGAATGCATTGGCACAGGGCCGTTCTGTTGGGTAAAGGGTTAAGGTGGTGTAGAGTTGGCAAATTTCAACATTGATGCTCATGGCAATTTTTTCAGAAATTTAATCTTCCAGAATTGAAGCTACATCCTTAAAGGGGCCATTTATGGGACTATCTCCTTTTATATTCAACAGAATAGATGCAACAAATGAATGAATTTGAGCCATATATTGGTGCAAAATACACTCATGTTCTCTATGAACGATAAAAACAACATGGTGATTATAATGAAAATGAGTCCATAACTCCAGTCAACTCGAAAAGCTACTATTAAAAGCAATTTTCGCCACCTTTTTACAACACGACACTTCCAGGTTTCCAAAAGAAACTTCATGTTCTCTACCAAAGTGATTTTTTAAAACTAATAAACCATTGAGATTACAGGACACAATATTGACATCCTGCTATTGTGATATTCGTAAGTATTTAACTAGAGTTTGATTTAATTTAATTTTAAGAAATATTTTTTTTCTGTTCAAAAACATGTGGCCCAACAGTTTCTTTATTTCTCTGAGGGTGGAAATTGGTCACCTCAGCGCCATCTTTAGGGCAAGCATTAATATTTAAAGTGTTTTTCCTTCAATTAAAACCCAGGTGTTGAAAGGTACTCAATCCGATTAAGCGCCCCTCAATTACCATTTATTTGGCTTCGGGGGTAAAAAATATTTTATTCGATTCAAAGCTCAGAGTGATCAGATATTGATTTTTTTTAATCTATCATTTTTCACCACCTGGAATATTTAGTGGCCCAGTAAAAGTCGACGAGAAGAATGCCTAGGACCAAATTGCGGATAAGGTGGATAACTGTAAAATCAAGTGGCTTTTTTGTGTCAGATATTTGACAAACCGGCAAAATTTCGTTGAACAAAATGTTGATAAATAACAGGTTTTGGGCAATTTTATACTATAGTTGACTGTGGTTAGCATTATTTTTTGGGCAATTAATCGATTCTGATAACTGAAGCGGCATTTAAAAAAAAAATGTTGTTGAAATCTGATGATATGGGGACCATCGAATCGGATTGAGTATCTTTTACGGACACTAAGATAAATACACAAAATATCTAACTAAAGGTCAACATACACTAAAAAAAAAAACATGTCAAAGTCATCAGAAGTCATTGCAATTTCCCAGTCTTTTTTAATATTTCGCACGCATCTGAGACAAACTATTTTTACCATTTTAGGAATGAATTATCAAGAACAGGCATGTTTAGAGTCACACCTAGGTGGTAGCTGCTGAATTTGAACGAATCTCGATGAAACCACAGTTACTGGACATAAAGTCCCAAAAATAAGGTTTTATTTATAAATCGGTATACTAATAATATAAGGAGTTTCTTGTATTAGTATACCGATTTATAAATTCGATTAAAACCTTATTTTTGGAACTTTATGTCCAGTAACTGTGATGAAACACATGGCCGCTTACAGCCATCTTGGACTTTACTATTTGTATGACTAAATACTTTGGCACACACTACAGACAACACCCTCATCCAATCGTCGCCAAACTTCTTATATTTCTTGATAGAAGCCACCAACCCTCCCCCAATTTCATTGAAAACATGGCCGCCAACGGCATCTTGGATTTTACTCATTGCACGACAAAATCCTTCGGCACATCGTACATGCCTCATCCATAGTCCGAACGTCACCAAATGTTATGTAGATCTTCGGGGTGACCTCTAGATGGGAATCTCCAATTTTTCCTGACATTCGTTAAAAAACATGGCCTACATACGCCATCTTGGATATCACATTTGAATCCATCAACACATCATGCAGCCCACATTTAATGGAGCAATGTTTTGAAAATAATAATATAAACTTCCGTGCTACGTATCTCGAAAGCATGGTGTGTATACATACCGTTTGAATGTTGAATGTCAGCTTCGTGTAATTTCCATTCGGATAAGTTTCTGAAATGGACATGTTCGTTTGAATGAATGTATGAGTTTATTTTTATTGCTAGCCACGAATTGACATGGAACATGAAAACAAAGAAACGATCGTGTTCTGTGTGTTATAGCGAAAATTAAATAGCAATTGCTGCAAACAATCAAAACGAAAATAAAAGAACGGCTTACTATCCAACAACAGATTCATTTGAGATCCACGTATACGGCCCGACTTGACACCACACAACTATACCAATGATATAACCAATTGTATGTGTTATATGCAGAACTACAAATGGTACGTTTTCAATACCAGTCTATACCAGGAAAGAAATAGATTGTTCCAACAAGAATACTAATGTTTAAGAAAATTATATACAGAGCGTTGTTACCGAAGAATGTAAATAAAAGTACAGTAATGCCCTAAATAATCGACTCCTTAACCACATCATACTTTTTTGTTCTGCTGTAACCTTTAAGAGATTTGTGTCTCCAATAAAACAAATCTTATCTAATAACTGTGATACACTCACATATTCAACGTTGAGGAAATTCCACCGACACATGCCATTTCTACCCAATTTTGTTTGAAAGATAAAATGTAACACATATTCTATAGAATTTATACGCATTTGTTCTAAGAGTGCATGCCCCATTCCATTTAGCGCGAAACGCCAATCTCTACCAGAGCGCACCAGTTCCTTTCCGACTCTGTCACCGGCTGGGTACTAGTCTGTGGTTTCTATATTTAGCGCGGGGTTTTCCAGCGAAAATGGCGACAACCGATCGCCCGAAAGTCAAATTTCCTATGTGCTTTGAAAACAATTCCCGCATCAAAACTTAATGGACGATCCGAGTCGTAGTTTTATTGACGGTTTTCGCAAGCTACTCGTCAAAATTGCAGGAGATTAGAACTCTGTATTTGACTTTCCACGCGTGTTGTTGTGACATTGTTGTTCATATGCGTTTATACTTTTGTGTTGATAAAATAACCGGAGCACCAAATCACACCGTTTTGCAAACTTAATGTACGAAATTACACACATTTATTCGATATTTTGTGTGCTTAACAAGGGCAGCATGTTGCTCTGCTTGCTTAGTATATATCTTAATAAGGAAGTCAACCAAATGTGGTAAAATTTCGCCGATAGCAGCGGCCCTACCGAGTCATAAAGGGACGTTGGCGAAACATCATAATGTATTGTATCCGAGATGTCGCAAACATATTCTATATTCGGTGTGATGTTTTCCGTCGCTTCATAGGTCACAGTAAATTCCTATCACATAACATTATATTTATGTATAAGAAATGAGGTTCTGACTTCCATTTAGGGAAGCTTTAACGCGCTTTAAATTGTTGTAAGACAAAAGCAAAGAAGTCAATGATCGTCTTTGCTAAAGAGCGTCCATGATTTAGTTCCCCGAAAGCAGTAGCTATTAAATAGAGTTCTCAATAATGACCTTTTGGTATCTTCTTAACCCTTTACCCCAACAAACCGGCCAAAAACGGCCAAATAAAGCTTCAACAGCCTAAAATATCTTCGGTCTGCATGTCTCAATAGAACCATACAAATATGGATATCATTGGAACCGGCTCATTGACCACATTGTGATGGTTACAGTTATGCCCTGTGCCAATGCATTCTCTTATACATGCGAGTCGACCATAGGTCGCCTCGCATATATAAGAGAATGCATTGGCATAAGAAAATTCTTTTTTAAACACTTTTTACCATTTTTTTTTTACATTCTTTAACAATTTTATAATTTTTTCTTACATTTTTTAACAATTTTTATAATATTTTTCTACATTCTTTGACAATTTTATCATTTTTAATATGTGTTAAGCCAATGCATTCTCTTATATATGCGAGGCGACCTATGGTAGTCTCGCATATATAAGAGAATGCATTGGCACAGGGCCCTTCTGTTGCATGGGTAAAGGGTTAAATGTGAAACTGATGAATGCATGTGTGGATTGGTGTCATCGCACAGTAGATCTTTAATAGTCAACATTAGCCAAAGAAATTATGCCTCTACAAACGTTCCTCAACGAAAATGCGTTCCGAACAATTGGAGGACAGTATAATATAAAGCATAACTCACCATCGGTTTCACCGTCATCCCAAAATAGTTCACCACTGGCGATCAGATCCTGGTTGAATGCAACTATCAAGCCCAGGTCGTTCTGTCGACTGAAGTATAGATATGCAACAGACATGTATATTTAAAATTCCAGATTGTGATATCGGTAGGGCTTTATGCTAGTTTACGTCGTAGTTCGGACTTTAAGTGTTGTTGAACCGCTCATCTAAAATAACCAATAACGGTAATAAAAATGTCACAGTTGTGAGGGTGTCAGACCGATTTTCCGAAGACCTATTACTACGAAGGCCCACAACTCCGAAGACCCGATTCTCCGACGTCCCACAACTCCGAAGACCCGATTCTCCGACGCCCCATAACTCCGAAGATCCGATTCTCCGAAAGCCCATAACTCCGAAGAGCCGATTCTCCGAAGACCTATAACTCCGAAGACCTATAACTCCGAAGGGCCGATTCTCCGAAGACCTATAACCCCGAAGGCCCGATTCTCCGACGGCCCATAACTCCGAAGGTCCGATTCTCCGAAGGTCCGATTCTCCGAAGATTTTGTTTTTTCGGGGTATTATCGTTTACTAAATAGTGTACAGTCCAGTGGCGAAGCCAAGGGGTCCCAAAATTCCTACTGCCCCCATTAAACCTCTACTTGCTATTTCAGACAATATGGGCCCCTACCAAAACATGTCCAATGTCATGTAAACGCCCGGAAATCGTTCAAGGGGCATCAAAATATTCAAACTTTTCCTACTACCCCCACCTAAATGGGAATCCTGGCCCGCCACTGACTATACACCAGATACTATAACGTTACGTTGGCCCATGCGATGCCAGAGTAAAATGTACAGGGGTGAACGGGGAAGAACTTGTCGCCCCTGTGCATGTTAGGCTACTCTGACATTCTTGCAGCGTTTCGTTATAATATACCCGGTGCACACCAGTGGCGGAGCCAGGGTTCCCATTTAGGGGTGCACATTAATTAGCATATGTGGGGGATATGTGGGGGATATATATATCATGCATATGATATGCCGAAAACATATCACGAAGGCCTGATTTGGGGAGCGCATACATGGGAGGGGTCGCCCCCAATCGTTGGTCCGGGGGCTCCCCTGGGCAGGAACACTGTGAATATTTGAATGCCTAGGAGGGATTTCCTGACGTTTACATGACATTTGACATGTTTTTTTGGGGGCGGTCTTCCCTAGGGCCCCATTGACCCCGCCACTGGACTGTACACTATTTAATAAGCGATAAAACATGATCTTCGGAGAATCGGACCTTCGGAGAATCGGCCCTTCGGAGTTATAGACCTTCGGAGTTATGGGCGTTCGGAGTTATAAGCCTTCGGAGTTATGGGCTTTCGGAGTTATGGGTCTTCGGAGTTATGGGATTTCGGAGAATCGGGACTTCGGAGTTATGGGCTTTCGGAGAATCGGGGCGTCGGAGAATCTGACCTTCGGAGAATCGGACCTTCGGAGTTATGGGTCTTCGGAAAAACGCTACGTAACCGTTGTGAGAGTAAATAGGTTTATCCCATAGAAAACATGTGTGACCCGCCATATCAAATCCAGTCGTAACAATTTTTATCATGTTTTTTAAATAAAGGTTTCTTACAATTTTTAGGACATAAAATAAAAAAACATCCATTACCCTGCAGGGAGCCCCACACATATATAGAAGAGTGTCGTCTGCTCATGTTTGTCTGGGGCTCTGTATGGGTAAAATTATAAAATTGTTAAAGAATACAAGAACAAATTATTAAAATTGTAAAAAATTGTTAGGCCAATGCATTCTCTTATATATGCGAGGCGACCTATATATGGTCGACTCGAATATATAAGAGAATGCATTGGCACAGGGTAAAAAAAATCCCGACTTACGACTGGATTTGATATGGCGGGTCACATATTTGGTCTGAACTCCACAGCGCAAGTCATGTGATAACTCTATTTTTCATTTTTTTTTCCCGATGATGTTTGGGAATAGAAATGCAATGAAACTGCCAAAAAATATCTGCGCACCTTTCGGCTTCTGTTGTTCGTCATAATTCTTCTATATTTGGATTTGCAAATATATCGCCATCACGAAATACTGAAATCTTTTAAATAATCGTATTTTCGAGCTTGGTGCATGACACAAGCATTTTATTTTTTGCAAAGTCGAATTACTGTTAGTCCCGTTTTTTTTATTCGGATCTATTATAGGGTGGGCTGTGACAAAGCTCAACAGCAACGATGCTTTTGTGTATCCATTTCCGACATTGTAATATTCCAACCCAAAAAACTACATCGGTATATTCGTTTCATATACTCGAAGAGCCATCTGCTGACTATATATGGAACCGGTTTGCGAGGGAATATATGCCCACTATAGTATGGTGCATTTACGGAAGAAGACAACTTGTCTCCACAGTAACGTATACATACCTGTAATACGTGCTGTTGCTCGGCTCTTGCCATGGTATAATATTGCCGCCCCGTACATGCAAATTTATCTTCTCCCAAGGAGCATCCAGCTTCATGTTTCCTTCAAAATCAACTTTCAGTTTCGTGCCCTGGATTTGTGGATCAAAGCTTATTATTAAATATTCATATATGTTAATATATGCATTAACTAGCTCTGGCATGCCAACGAAGCGCCTTAATGGAGATAGTAAGCTGTAAGCAGGGCCAGAACCCCCGTCACTAATCTAATCTCTAAACCTTCGCTCCAGACGTTCAGATTGCTGCTACAGGTTATAAGCAACTAAATATTTATAATTATGACCCTTGGCATTTGTGTTGGGAAACTCGAGTCAGATAAAAAAAATACAATGGCAGCTGATTGGTTTATTATGTTTGAGAAAATATTACATAAAAAATGTGGAGCAAAAGGTTTTGTGACATGTGGAAAGTAATTAGAATTTCCCTTCATTTTTGCTTGAATGAGGCTTGACAGTAAACATGGGGTGGGCTGATTTTCACACACGTGGCTTTACTGCCGAACTGACGGTAGTTACAAAAGCGCTGAAATTTGAAAGGGGATATATAAGTATGGTCAAGGGTATTTTTATTTATCACATAATTTGGCCATAAAAGCAGTTTCATAATTATCGGTAATAGACACGTTTAATATCAGCGCGTGCGATGACGTCACGGCGTTCTTCCGATAACTTGCGATCGCTGTAGTTTATGAGTGTTGTTTTCGATGAATATTTCGCGTTGCTTCGGGTTTATTTGATCATGTGATAAAAGGTATCTCACACTCGTCCTATTGTATACGTAATTTATCAACCTCGTCCTCTAAATTATATTTGAGCCTCGGTAAACCTCGGCTCAAATCGAATTTAGTGAACTCGGTTGATAAATTCCGTATAAAATAGGAACTCATGTGAGATCCTCTATTTATGGCATTATGCTGCTCTGGTGACAGACAGCATGCATATAGTGGTCTTATGACACTTGGTTATATAGGCTAGCGGCAATGAAGTCAAACGTTAACGTTGGAAAATATTTAGTTGCTTGTAACCTAGTAACCTACACGGAGCGGCGCATGTAGTGGCTGAGTAAGATATTTGTTGCAAGAGTTATTGTTCTTATGAGTGAAAGGGGTTATGTCTATTTTACGAACATCTATTAAGTGGTTAAGGTGGATGTAGTCTGATGTTCAAAAACTGGACATAATAGATATTTATTTTCCTAGTAAATTTCAGTTATAAATATGAGTTTTTAAAGATGCATAATCCGAATTAACGCAATTACTATTTCCTTAGCCTCGGGGGTAAAAATAAATGATTCGAGTCCAGGAACCCGCCCATCAAAGTTCAGAGTGATCAGATATAATTTTTTTGAAATCGATTATTTTTCACCATCGATACTTTAAGTGGCCCATTAAAAAGTCGACGATAAGATGGTCTCCGATAAAATTGCGGATGAAGATTGACAACTCTAAATTCAAGTGGCTTGTTTTTGGTCAGATATTGACAAACCGCCACAATTTCGTTGAACAAAATGTTTTATACCATATTTGACTGTGGTTAGCATTAATTTGGACAATTAATCGTTTCTGATAACTGAAGCGGCATATCAAAAAATGTTGATGGTGTTGGAATCTGATGAAATGGGGACCATCGAATTGGACTGAGGACCTTTAACAATTACTGATTTTTTAATGCGCATTGTGAATTTTCACAGCCCATGTACTAGTTTATGCAGTCAGATACAAATTTGTATATGTTTAAACAAATTGAAAATCAAAACTGCTTGAGGATAGAGACTTAATTTGTGAAGTGGGTTCCTGGCCTAGGTATTTCAAAGATAAACGTTCCGGTTTGCACCCACGTGTAATCTATAAGGCTCACGTTAAATAACCTAATTGCAAGGGTTTGTAGTATTCTTGGGAATAGATCAAAATACGGAATAACTATATGCTGACTCCAACTTCCTAGAAGAATTGACTTATTGAAGCTACCAACGTCTTGACTTATTAGGGAATATTTGCACAAGGCCGATATATATTGGCTCAATTGGACGCCGGTTGCGATCATACTAACAGCACAACGAGTCTTTTTCTCGTGATCAACAAACTCAAAATAGCTCGACAATCGTCAACAGAAAACACGAGTCATGACACGAAACGTAAACAGCAAACTATTCAGACATATAGATTATTCTTAAATCGTTTATAATTGTCTCTTGGTCACAAAATCATTGATATAGTATGGAATTAAATTATCTATTATCGAGATAATATACTCACATTATAGTAATCATACCAATATTCACTTGGCGGGAAGTAACCATCAACCTCGACCGCCAACTACAAAGAAATCGAGAATAATATTTATATCACACCGGGAATCCTATTTACATTATAGAAGTGTCCCTATCACGAGGGGTCGAAAACTGATTAATGTTCATGCATATTATAAATTTCTGGTTTCATTGATATGTGTCCATCTCAGAATCAGATGGCAAGGGCGTGGGTTTAGTCGTGTAACACACCATCATCAAGAAAGCGTGTGTTGTTTTGTTTGGGCTATTGGTGAGTCACTTGGTTATTTTTGTTTTGAAAAATCCACGGACACTTCAACATGGAGCACCATCAACCAGTATCGACATAGTAATTTTCCATGTGTTTGAATCAGAGTACGACTGTGAATATCAGGATATATATTCTACAAGAAATGCATGGCATACAATAAAAGCCATTATACCATGTTTTGTAATATAATATTCGAACTCCTAAGATTTTGACCAAAATACGATTTTGGAGAAACGCACCATAACGCATAAAATTTAAATTCAATTTGACCGCAATGAGAAATATTTTGCCAATGGGTTCCATCCAATAATCATCACTCGCAAGTTTGGAATGTTTGTTTAGCAGGCATTTCGTCTTACAATATAATATGACATGTTCATACGTGTGTGTAATATGATGTCTCATATTATATTCTCATATTAAGAACATAGTATCAATATGAGTGTTCGTGTATACGAGAATGTTTATATTAACTTAGTATATTGAGTTCTTATTCATATTTGTCTGCGTGGATTTAGGTGAGATTTTGAACATCAACATGGGTATGCCTGTGTATCAGATAGTCATGTGTAAATGTTCAAAATATTCTATTGATTTCGCTAACAGTATCATCATCATCATCATCATCATCTTCATCATCATCTCCACCATCATCATCAGCATCACCATTATCATCAGCATCGTCGCCATCATCATCATCATCGTCATCCTCATAATCATCGTCATCATCGTCGTCGTCATCGTCCTCCTCCTCATCATCATCATCATAATCATCATCATCATCATCATCATCACCATCATCGTCTTCATCGTCGTCATAATGTAACATTTAGGATTTTGTATTTTTTTTGTTTTCATTTATGTATTATCTGGTGGTGGGATTGTTGATTGTGTTGATTATATATAAGATATAATTATATATGTAACTCTTCAGTTATGGAGGAAAATAAAGATATATATATATTTACCAAAGCTAACGACATGAGAAGTACAACTTATGTAGTTCCACATGTAACGGTGCTGCTCACATTCGCCTTCAAATATCTGTATGAGTGATTATTGCGAGATAATTGCATGTTATTTACAGGCAAATCTCGATAACATCGGTACTATTGGAACAACATATATTTTACTTCTCACGATTGTTAGCTGTAGTACAAATTATCAATACAAATTGAATTGAAAACAGTTTCCTTAGTTGATTTTGTGTCCCTCACCTCATGAAGAACCGGTGTAATGAGCAACGCTGATCCCCACATAAACTGTTTGTCATTTTCTTTAGCTTCTCCTGGGAACCTGAAAGCAACATTATGATTTTTAGTTATGGATACTAAAAGATATGTGAGTTTGAAAGAGGCCTAGGAGAATTAAATTACTACCTATCAACTTATTCGATCAGTTTATTATTCTCAATGGAAGGGGAATAACTCTATTTCTTATTTGTGAATTTTGACGCATTCTGGGGTAAATAACGGGATGAATTTGACAATCTTTATCACTTGATGGACACTCCTAGGCCACAGCTGTTCTGTGTTCCGGTGGAATATATCTATTTTGGTTCCTCTTCCAAATGGTCTATACTATGGAATATGTTGTGTATAATGTGATCTGGGTATTCGAAAATTAAGTGGACCTTTAATGTTCTTTTCGATCATTTTTTACACTCAATCTGACAAAAGCGAACAATTGTAGGTTTAGTTTGATGCCTGAATATTAATTATGAGTAGGTTTACGGATATGTTTCGTTAACCCAGATTGACACTTAGATTCCTGATAGTATCCATTTAGATGTGATCTCAGAAAAAAACATGTCTGCAGATTCTAATCCATATTTTAATGCACGTTTTGCCAAAGAATGAGCATTTTTCTGCGCATGGCGTGCATTTTCTGATCAACTTACTCAAAAACTAGTGGTCTGATGACCGTTGACCCTGTCACGTGAGCATCATGGAGGAGGGTGTAGAGGAACGGTAGCAGACGATATCGGGTTTCTAATGCGCTCCTCATTATCGCCGTCGTATTTGGCTGCCACACGGCCGGATCCTGGTCCTACAACAAATTGTATCAAGGACTCAGATGTATCCGAAAACTAGATATGGCCCACAATGGGCATGTTATAGTTATATATGTTCAATACTGCATGGTATCATGGGTATTGAAGGGCGTAAATGTAATGTCTTGGCAAAATGAAAAACTTATACCTCGTAAATGCTGCGTTATGTGAGACAAACTTTTCATAAAATACAGATAAGGCTGAAAAAGTTGACTACTAAATCCTCAAAGATCCGATTTGAAGACAAACAAGATACACGTAACGGTCGGCCTACCAGGCAAATAACAAAAGGAAACATCCTCGCAATCACAGGCACGGGCAACGCGAAAATCCAGACATCAGTTTTATCAACTTCTTTATCAAATTAATTTTCTGGTATAGAAACGCGCAGATGGTGTTTTTGTGGTGTGAATTCGGACAGGGATCTCGGACTCTGACAGGGATCTTGCCTTCAAATTGCAACAATAAAACTGTGAGAAACTAGTTATTTCCAGTCGAGTATCTGAACAGTCTACGGTTGATACACTCAGATGCATACAGAGACGTAGTAAGGTGCACACAAAGCCGTAGTACAATGCATACAGAGACGTAGTAAGATGCATACAGAGCCGTATTAAGATGCATACAGAGACGTAGTAGGAGTGCAGTTTCGCACACTTCACGAATGAGGGTGTCACCATAACCCCAATTTCACACTTCAGTACTCTCTATTTTCATCACTGTTATCAATAGTTCTCAATCTGCCAAACTGTGCCTGATAAAGAGAAATGTCCTGACAGCAACATATTACTCTATTTCCCGGCAGTGATGACCATATGTGATGTGGTTGATCTGTGAATGCCTGCCACAGGAAAACTAGGGTGTATATAAGAGTAACCTATCGCTCTATCTGATTAAAAGAAGGAGACCCGAAAATGTATAAAAATAGCTAAAACAAGGCACATTCTAGCCATCAAATGCCACTTGTTGTAGCCATTAATGTCGCGTGGCTGCCTTTTATTTGAATCTCGAATACCATTTGACGCGGGATCAATCCTGAATACCGAGGCTAACAGCGGGGGTGGGGGTGGGGGGGGGGGGACGAAACACGCGTATTATATAATACCGTCAGAAAATGGCCTGATTCCCGCGTACAACAAGGGTGTGTGTAGGGGTGGTAACACACTCATGGGTGCACCAGTTCACGTTCTAGTGAAATTAGACACCATCATCTATCAAAAACTGCGTTTACGTTCATTTGATCAATTTCAATAACTTATAAGTGGCCATTTCCGACTGATATAATACCTGGAAGTCAAGCCCATTGTGGTTTCTGGCGAATGGATAGAAAGCTCCGACTTGCTGCCACCTCAAACACAATTCATCAGATGCCACTTCCCAGAAGCCGCATATATCAGCACCAGTCTGGAATAATAGTGTTAGAAACCTATGAAAAAACGACAACTGATAGCAAGGACACACACTCTAGTGAAGTACATGTAGTACCCTATTCGCAATTCTTATCATAGAAGTTCATTGTGCAGACCGTGTTTAACCCTTTGCACAACAGAACGGCCCTGTGCCAATGCATTCTCTTATATATGCGAGTTGACCATAGGTCGCCTCGCATATATAAGAGAATGCATTGGCTTAAAGGGGTACTGTACACTAAGATAGGCGATTTTTTTATTTACTCCAATTGAAATAACTTTCAAGTTAGATTGTGTTCGTGTTATATGAGTTTCGTATAAACCTAATTTAGCGAAGAAAATATTGATCTTGGAAACAAAAATATTACGATTTCAAACAACGCGCCATGTTTTTGACCTTCACCGGAGAAGACGCCGGTCGCAGGAAGAACCGGAAGTTCATTGCTCACAGCTTCGATTGATGCATTCAATCTCTTCCATCGAACAATCTCACTCCCTATAAAATACTTGACGCTTTATGACTCTTGTTTCTTTCTCCTTTTTTCCCGAATCGGTTATAACGGGCCTTCTTTTGCAGGTAACATGTTTTGTTAGCAACTCAATAATGTTCGCGAATGGCCGTCGACAAAAGACACGCAACATATGCGATTTCAAGAACGATAACTCGTAATGGCATAATTCTCCATTTTATGACTCCAGCCATAAATGAATTTATATTAAATAATTCAATTTTACTTTTACGATAGCCTGTTAACCGGAACATTTTCAGTAGACATCGTCGACTCAAATTAGTTATTTTATAATATAATATTCATATTAGGTCGCTATTGTCACTGGGAATTTATTGAAATTGGGGTACAGTACCCCTTTAACACATATTAAAAATGATAAAATTGTCAAAGAATGTATAAAAATATTATAAATATTGTTAAAAAATGTAAGAAAAAATTATAAAATTGTTAAAGAATGTAAGAAAAAAAGGTAAAAAGTGTTTTTTTAGGCCAGAGAATGCATAGGCACAGAGCATAACTGTAACCATCACAATGTGGTCAATGAACCGGTTCCAATGATATCCATATTTGTATGGTGTTATTGAGACAGACCGAAGATATTTTAGGCTGTTGAAGCTTTATTTGGACGTTTTTGGCCGTTTTGTTGGGTAAAGGGTTAATAAGTTCCATGAAACGTGTCAAGAGTGCAGCCTAGGTGACGCCAAATTAGTCAAAATTTCCTTAGCCAATGTTCCACGCAGGCAAACACAGAAATGAAAGGTAACTCGCAGGTAACATCATTGGTAACACAGATATCACGAAGACAATTTAAAAACTTATTAAAAATATAATTTCAACCTGTTATGTTATTATTGCAATTTATATTAGTATTGTATTGTTTTCCGTCCTCCATGTTTTACCCTTTCGCAGCTATTATTATTTTTAGCATAGCCTGTTATCACTATACTAAATTAATTATGACTTTTAAAATAATGTTCTGTTATTCTAAATCTGTGTATACTCTATTTTATAAGGTGCATATAGTTTTCTATTTTATTGTTGTTCGTATATCTTATGTCTGCAATTGTATTTTATGTTCAACCTGTCAAGCGTTTTAGAGCACTTCTGTGGATTTTATGCTATACAAAACTGTGCTTTATTATAATTGTTTAGCAGCACACACAATAAGACAATTGGAAAACGTATAAAAGCATACAACCAACACTCTTGTTGAATTCCACTGATCAAAATCGGTCGATAAAATCGTTACGCACTAAATCGTTTAAACGGACTGATATAACACAGAAAGACTTCAATTCAAGTCAATTGAGAAAATTCGGGTTCGATTTTTCTTAAAGGGGTACTGTACCCAAGATGTTGTTGTTGGTTTCTATAATCCCCGAGTCGGAGAATAAGGTAACAACTTTTCCATTTTTTGAAAGTCTGTTGAGTACGAAGTATTGTTACGGATGGCAAATTTACCGGAATGCAAAAATACAAATTGTCGTTGTCGAGTAATTTTTGTACAGTTTTCAACCAAATGAATCAAATAAACATATTATATGCTTAGCAGTCCCATATACTCATTTAAGTTAGTGTATGGTCACTAGTCAATGAGTGGCTTGGGTTTTCTCCCCGTATAAGCATAATGTTTCGAACGATCGTGTGTGCAATTGTTTTATTAATCCAGTATCCCTCAATTATAATTTGATTACGTTTTGTACACGGAAATTCCAATTTTAAGAGACGCCATTTTATGGCTGGAGCCATAAAATCAATTTATATTAAATTATTAACTTTTAAATTATTAAATTTTAAGATAGCCTATTAACCGGAGCGTTTACAGAATACATCTTCGACTCAAATTACTTATATTTCTATATAGTATCGATAATAGATCGTTGTTATCACCGGGAATTTATTGAAAATGGCGTACAGTACCCCTTTAAGCATTGTACAATAAAGATGGTTGCTTTTTAGTATATTCCCGAGAATACTAAAGCGCTTGTGTCTACCTTCAGAACGACACATTGAACACAGATGGACTATGGGCACTTATTCCATATTCTGGACAGTTCGGGAATTAGCCCATATATATAAATGGCCACCTGGGCCGAATTGTTTTGGGATCGAGTCCGGAAAAGTGGGTCGAAATGAAAATTTTCGCTCTGCAAGGTCGGGAAAATTTCGAAAAATGACATCCAATTAGTGTGTGGCCACCTGGGCGACATTTTTGGGCTGAACAGATGCTTGGTCGAGTTTTAAAATTTGGTTCGAAATGAGTTGCCGCTCTGCTCGGTAGGGAAAATTTCGGAAATTGTCCACTGGAACATCCTAAGTGAAGTTGGACGAAAATTTGGGCCGAAAAAAGCTGGGTCGAAAAGTTCGAAATGAGTCGAAAATAGGCAAATTCTGAAAATAAGCGGAAATTGTCCGAAATAAGTTTACACCTGCCATCATTCACGCCACCGTTATATCCACGCCATGTCAAAACCTCATCCCAACCCTGTCACCATTCGATCCTACCCCTTCCATCCCACTTTATCATCTCAACCCTGTCCATCCCACGTAATTTTCAATCATATCCCACCCTTCCACCAACCAATTCCACCATTCCAAATCACCTCTGCCACCATCTCACCCAAACCCTTCCACCCCACCACTGTCACCATTTCATCCCACCACTGTCACCATTTCATCCCACCATTTCCACCCAACACCCAAGTGCCATCAGTCCATCCAATCATATTTCGAGGCATTCTTAAATTTATTACCCTGATTGTTAAAACTCACAATGCTTTATTAAGAACGTTCCCATTGTCATTTGCCACATTTTCCAAAATTTATCCGCCCAAAGCAAAAACTGAATTTCGACCCACTTTTTTGAGTCGACCCAAAATAAAGTATGTCGCTAGTACGTGGAATTAAAATAAGGTGATATTGGTGTACTGTAGTCAGTTGCTTGTTTAGTTGTAAGATATGTGTACACCATACAATACTCACGAAAGCGAAGCCAAATATACTGAATTCCATAAGAACTGAAATAAAATGGTAAGTATAATGAGTAAGTATAATTAGAAAGGCTTGTTCGATAGTTTCGATAGCTTATAGATCATGCCACGATTCTCTCCTCTGCGCAGGTAATATATTTCTTTATTAATACCTGCCCCTTAATAATGTATTTCACAGGTGAGTGCCCCCAACACGAGATTGCATTATTAGAGGACTTTTGTGAACAGATTTGTCAGGACATGTCTTCGGCTCATATTTATTATTGTATACCCCGGAAACTATATAAAACGTACATATTTATTCAGAGATGATAAATCTTTAACAGTGTACGAGCGTTTGAATATAGCGGGACTAACATACATATGATACTATGTCGAAGCTGGTTCCATTTGCTCTGGTTATCTCCTTCCCATTTAGCTGACCATCTTCCGGTTCCCGCAAAAGAAGACCGGGTTACAAGGAATGGTCTTTTGCCGGGCATCTGTCTCTTGAGTGCTCTGTAATGTGAATGTGTTTTAAATTCGTGAACTAAGAAAAATTAGACACCTTCGCATAATGAACTTCTACTGATAATAAATACGAATTTGGTATATACTACATCACTATAGTTCAGGGGCGTAGCAAGCCAATTTTATTGGGGGGGGGGGGGTATAACCATTCATCGCTTTTGATCGCAAACGTGACGTGTTTTTAGCACGAAAATAGGAGGTTTAACCTTCACATACACCTCATCGAGGCAGATTGGCACCCGGGGTGGGATTTTTACACAATTGAAGGAAAAGACGAAAATAGTTGAGGTGAGCGACTTTTGTTTATAGCAGTTTACCGCAAACCAGCGTTCACTTCCGTCAACACAGTGGTTATAATGTGATAAGTTACACGGTGGGGAATCACGTGGTTTCGATTTGATGAGTATCACGCATTCAAAATGGCCCGAGACGAGGAAAAAGGTTGTAAACTAGGATATGACATATTAAATAGTATTTTGGCAGCTACGAGCATATGCTATATTATTTGTCAAACAAGCTGATACATCATTCAAGTTTGTGTCCAACCTCACAGTTAGTTGTATGTTTGTTCTAACATTCTGACCAAAGTTGTCAGTCGAAGGATTCTGACTTTGGTCAGAATGTTATATAGAAAGCTACTGAGTATTTCGAAACAAATAAGGTGTCAGCATGTTTTAAAAAGAAACTAGCATATGATTGTGACAGTCAAAATGTGACCCGCCATATCAAATCCAGTCGTAAGTCGGGATTTTTTTTACCCTGTGCCAATGCATTCTCTTATATATGCGAGTCGACCATAGGTCGCCTCGCATAGATAAGAGAATGCATTGGCCTAACAATTTTTTACAATTTTAATAATTTTTTCTTGTATTCTTTAACAATTTTATAATTTCACCCATACAGAGCCCCAGACAAACATGAGCAGACGACACTCTTCTATATGCTTCCATATATGTGTGGGGCTCCCTGCAGGGTAATGGATGTTTTTTATTTTATGTCCTAAACATTGTAAGAAACATTTATTTAAAAAAAATGATAAAAAATTGTTAGGCCAATGCATTCTCTTATATAAGAGAATGCATTGGCACAGGGTAACAAACAATCCCGACTTACGACTGGATTTGATATGGCGGGTCACACATGCTATGTTTTGTGTCAGTTCCTCGTGTATTATGTTTTGTTGTGAGTTTGCGCTCGCCTCGGCAATTTTGAATGCGTGGTACTCACCAACATCGAAACACATGATTCCCACGGTGAGTTAGGTATGTCGCTCGCTCTCTCCTCGTCCACCTGAACCCCTCAACCTGTTACGTATCGCGGGCGTTTGATCTCTACTCAACACACTTTGCTATATTTGTCATGCTCACATTAAAGTCAGATTGGTATAGGTTGGCGTTTTTGTTCCAAATAACTCGAGGTATGGCTATCCAAATTAGGGTGAACACAGATATGGCATCATAATGTTCAATGCAGCAAACGACATGCCCAGTCGCTGACTGGTAGAATATAGCTCCTAATGAATATTTAATTGACAGCTATGGAAAGATCCATTGTCACCAAACTGCACCACGTAACTAGCCTATTGTGATATCTTACTTACTTACTTACTTACTTCTTCTTTACACTCACATTTGAGTAACCTCCTTTTGGAGTAACCAGGTACATGTAGTTAAAATATAGACCATATATATACATCCAAATGGGTTTCATATGTACAAGTTTCCCCGAGACCAGCTTGAGATATGTTAATGACTGTATACAACAGCTGTATAAAACAGTTATTTATGTGTGCCTGGATTCCATTGATATCGCAAGTGTGACACCGGCCATTGGAAGAGAAGAGAAGAGAAGATGTGACTTTAATTATATAGGTACCTATTGGTGACCTCGGCTTGGAAATGTGCGTATAAGTTGTGGACATCGTAGTGCCTTCCCTTGCTTTGAATGGAATCCATACAGACCGTCTTATCGTATAGCCGACCATCGTCGCCGCGACCAAGGACATCTGTCAAGTCATGCAATAATAATTGTTGATATACATGTAACTAAGACATTGATCACAAGCATATGCCTTCAATAGTTTCGGTATCTGGACGGGCGACGCGTTATAACTTTCCCGCTCGTTTCCACTTGAGTATACCTTTATACTCGATCAACATATTGTTATATTGGTTACTTTCATTGTATAATCATTGTTGATAAACGATTCATCTGAACGGGAGTGTACATATCGTATTCCTACCATGTCGAGTCGTGTTAAGTATACCCGAGTATGGTGTGACGACTCTATTGTTATCCCTAAATGACGATCTATCAGACAGCATGAGCGATAAAACTACGACATAAACATTGCGTATTTTCATTCATTTCAAGACTTGAAATCTGCTTTTTTCCCCCTGTGCCAATGCATTCTCTTATATATGCGAGTCGACCATAGGTCGCCTCGCATATATAAGAGAATGCATTGGCCTAACAATTTTAATAATTGTTTCTTGTATTCTTTAACAATTTTATAATTTCACACATACAGAACCCCAGACAAACATGAGCAGACGACACTCTTCTATATGCTTCTATATATGTGTGGGGCTCCCTGCAGGGTAATGGATGTTTTTATTTTTATTTTATGTCCTAAAAATTTTAAGAAACATTTATTTAAAAAAAATGATAAAAAATTGTTAGGCCAATGCATTCTCTTATATATGCGAGGCGACCTATGGTCGACTCGCATATATAAGAGAATGCATTGGCACAGGGTAAAAATCATCCCAATTTAGACACAAATTTACCCCTGAATTCGGATAGGTACTCTATAATCAGATTTGATGACATCGCCATAAATGACAAGACCGGTTTTAGTCACCAACGTGTGATGTATATTAACCCTGTCTATACTAAATGGATTCTCCCATTCAGTAATAAAAGTATACATTGGAAGGGTCTATTATCAAGTTCATATGGAGGGATATTCAGGAAATATGAGCAGACGACAGACAATATAAAGTGCAGAAAGAATTACATTCATTGATGGGAAATGTTCAGATAATAAGTTCAACAAACGACATAATTTTATATGGCCGTTTGTCGAACTTATTATATTAACATTTCCTAAGGAATAACTCGTCAATGAGTTTTTAGACTAGAAAGGGTTAAAGGGCGTAATTACAAATATATTGACCGTTTTATTAACTGCCCATCGTAAAAAGTTTATTCCGCTGCAGAATTTAGGCGACTCCTGCTCATTGCAACGACCGGATGGTTTGGAATCTTATATGAAGATCTGATTTTCTTGGATATGAAAATACTATGAAAGATGAAACATCGTGAAATTCATTTTCAAATATATATCATAACATTTATCGAATTGTATATTCACTGATAACAAACATAAAATGAGAACAGTATTAAGTTGCTTACTCGGACAATATGGTGGATTATTCCAGGTATTTTTCTCACATCCGTTCTCTGACCCGGGTATGAAACTTGACGGTTCGTTCATGTCCTTAAAAAATATGACACACAGTAAATTTGATTTGATAAAACGTGCCAGATTCATGAAGTCAATTCAGTATTCACGAAAATGAGAAAGAACTGTTTATATATAGTTGAAGATGATAAACGTTGTGATTGATTGATATCACGACCAAGAACAGAATCAGGAATTAAAAAAAAGATCAAAATAAAATCACACAAGTGGAATGTTTCCAATTGGAGCCAGGAATATAAATTCAAGAACTGACTGGTGTGCAAGAAAAATATAAAACGTCTAAAAGTAGTAGAAGAATACATAATACATAGCAAATAAATAACACAACATTACCAAGACTTCACATCGAAATATTTAATGTAGTTTTTAATATCAGATTTTGCATTGATAAGTCATTTATAATAGTTGATGAATCCCGCACGAACCTTGATCAATGCGTAAAGCTGACGGTCGGGTGGGTGAGGCAGAAGAATGTCATTTGCACCCATCCGACATCCTCAAATGTACAAACATTGTTTGGTGCCGTTTAGTGTTAATCGTGTCTCATCATGCAACTGGTCAGATTTTGATAGTTCAAATATGAACCTCTCTTTCTGAGAGTCTAAACGTTGGAGATACTTTGGCGAATTTTATTTCGAAGCAACAGGCGATTTGTGTTGTGTAGCAATAGCAAGACTGTGTTGCAGTAACTGTCTCAACTTGAATGGATTGTTTGCGAGCAACGGGTGCATCTCCCGTAGACTTTCCATGGCTTGTGATAACAGTTCTGGGGCAGGAGTTATATAAGTTACGTAAAGCTGTAACACACGGATGGTGTTGGCCTGGCTGTTTTGTTTTTGTATAAACGACAGCAGCGTTTGTAATTATTTGACGGTCGACCACCGACTGGTTTCCTTGCATCGAAATATGATAGATGTTTCTCAGCTTTACAACTTTGAATTTTGATATGGGACATGAACGATCAATTGCAGCATGTGAAACTTCACAGTTTGAAAATTTTCTACAATCCTTATGATCATGTCCAGAACCAGAACAACGTGCACATATCGTTTCTTCACTCTTACAATGTTCCTGGCCATGACCATACCTCTAACATTTAAAACATCGTAAGGGATTTGGAACATATGCAGACAAATCTATCTTCATACACTCAACCTTCAACGCGGGCGGATGTTCGCATCGATTGAAAGTAAAAAGATAACTACACAAAGAAGTCCATCAACTGACTAAGAACATTTGCGAACATCAGTAACTCCATGTGGTGCCAACTCAGCCAATTTCTCCAACTAAGAGTCTGTTCTGTTCTGCTACGATTCAATGTTTTGAGAGGAGCAACCGTGACTGGTGTTGCAATATCTTCCTACTGCAACAAAGCATCATATTGAACTTTCTTTGAACATTCAATAAGGAGAGAGCCACTCACTGGCCCCGGTCCTGATCGGTGTGACATATTTCAATAGTCCAGCAATACTTTGAAGTGTGTTATCAATGACAAATACAGAGGGAATACCCCAGCATCATTGGAACAAAGTTAGTCATCATTCTTTACGATCAGGTCGTGTTTTTTGGTTTGAAAAGCAAAATCTCGACAACTATAGCGCAGCAGCCGCCGCGGACCACCCTTCGAATTATGGTCGGACCAAAGACTGGTACAATACAGTTACATAGCTGAAGCGGTAACCCATTTAGCCACTGCATGTAGCAGCTTTGTGCTTGATGTCGGACCCTCTCCATACAACTATTATTCACTGATCATATACTATATTTATATTGAATTATGCGGAATAATATTGTTTACATCAAGAGCTTCTGTCACTGAGAAATAATGTTTTTCCAATAAATTTCTATGAGCTGGGGCAGAAACATAGCTGATTGATTGATTGATTGGGGTTTATTGTCGCTTTAGCCACTAAGGCCATATCACGACATTGCCAGTTTTAGTGGTGGAGGAAATCCGCACACTTGCGACTAATCTAACAGTGATTTCAATGGCTGATAAACTCGTCAACCATGTGCGGCAAACCACCGGCCATCGGCGAGTAACTGGTAACTCCACCAGATAACGATTTCGAGTTATAAAGTCCACGATGGAAACATGTGGATTTGAACCCTAATCGCCAGCGCTGGAGGGCGAAACGGCTTGGAGTTGTACCCCTAACCGATTGAGCCACCGAGCCCCCCCCCCCCCAGAAACGTAGCCTCGTTATAATTATATCAGGTGCTTTACACAGAGGGAATATCAACTCACGATCCACAATCCGTCGTATTGAACCGATTCATTTCTATAAAAATATTGCATCCAGTCCAACCACCATTCCTCTGCGTCATGCGTGTTGGTGAAATCCGGATAGATAACTTTCCCTGGCCAAACCTGCAATAAAGTTGTGTTGACCCGAAATTAATGTCTGTATACGCTTGTCGACAGAAACATTTAATTTAAAACGATAATTTTCAAGCCAAGTCAATATTCTTTAGTTGATAATACATTAGCATAACCACACAGATACACGTATGTAATGGGCGCCTGTGGAAAAGCAAAAGCTTTTGAGTTGCTGGAACCTTGCAAACAACATAATGTGACCCGCCTTATCAAATCTAGTCGTAAGTCGGGATTTTTTTTACCCTGTGCCAATGTATTCTCTTATATTTGCGAGTCGACCATAGGTCGCATCGCATATATAAGAGAATGCATTGGCCTAACAATTTTTTACAATTTTAATAATTTTTTCTTGTATTCTTTAACAATTTTATAATTTCACCCATACAGAGCCCCAGACAAACATGAGCAGACGACACTCTTCTATATGCTTCTATATGTGTGTGGGGCTCCCTGCAGGGTAATGGATGTTTTTTATTTTATGTCCTAAAAATTGTAAGAAACATTTATTTAAAAAAAATGATAAAAAATTGTTAGGCCAATGCATTCTCTTATATATGCGAGGCGACCTATGGTCGACTCGCATATATAAGAGAATGCATTGGCACAGGGTAAAAAAATCCCGACTTACGACTGGATTTGATATGGCGGGTCACATATTATGAAAACAAAAAGAGGCAATGTCCAATACCTGTACGCACATGGACATTTAAATGAGTTGACCACATTGGTAAATACAATATGAAATACTGCTATAATAAGTGCATTAGAAATGTACATGAAAGTTGAAGCTAATTCCGATATAAATCATAAGCATCATTACGTTGTGAAGACATTGCACGTTTCAATAAAATATTGTTTTGTTAGTTTCAAGTAATTTTCTTGATTCATAATTATAATTTTTTGACTCATAAGTTATTCCACAATAGTATATCTCTGTTTGAAACAGAGTCCTATGCCCCCTTTGTGCCATTATTTAAAAAAAAATAAAATTCCTCTTATCCCAAGAGCGTGTGTATATGAATGGATTAGTGAAAATCCCTTTCAGTGATTCTGGCAACAAACCAGAATGATAATCTGTGAGTATCCTAACCGTCTGAATGTTGCCCATGCCATAGAGTTTGAGAAGTTTTCCCCGGAAGAACTGGCTATATGGTGCTTTAGGTGTACATGAAATCATTTCAACACAGCGATCCTGTAGATTGACTAGTTGTAGCATATAACATTTAGCAGCATTGCTCCAAATAACATTATAGTATGTAATATAGGGCAGGGTAAGTGTTGAATACAGGATTGTCAAAATACTCTTGGAAAGATACTCTCTAAGTTAATTCAAAAACCCATGTACTCCATGGAAGCTTTAAAAGTTACTATTATTATGTATTGGTTCCAACAATGTTTTTTCACCCAATATGACACAAATAAATTAAATTGTGTTACTCTGTTAATAAGCATATATTAGTGAGAGTTGGTAACTTACCCTTCCTAACATCATTGTTATTAGTGAATAACATGATGTTTTTCTTATCAGTATACAATGATAATCTGTTAGCTATTAACCATTGGGAAAGTTTGTCAATTTCTTGTTCTATTGTTGAAAATAATGTATTAATATCTGGGTCTGCATGGAGAAAAATCAATTGTATCATCTGCAATAAGTACCAATAATATTACTTATATTTAAGATATATGGGAGATATTTTCACAAAATATTCCATTCGTATGTTTCTTGGTTGAGAATAATTTATCTGCAAATACAACAACCAACGTGATGGTGAGTTGGTTTTTGCTGAATCACATAGAGTGTGGACATTGTTAATTCAATTTATCACTACTCTCACGGTACATATTCAGTATCTTAGATACCTGCCTCTCCAACAAGCGGACCGGAACCATCAGGTTTTCCGATGTAGGCACCCGATGCTTCCAAGTCTTTGTACATGTTATAACCCGGACTGTTCCATATCGCCTGGCTAACGATCCTATCCTCTATACCAATCCCAATATCCTAGAAAATAAAAGGCTTACTTATGTCTAAAGTTCCGGTGACGAGCGAAGAGTGGGTAACACTATCACATCCTCTATACGATTGTTCGATATCAGGATATTTTAGGAAATAAAGGGTTTATTGCACTGACAAAATAAAATTTAGGAATTCTACTCTAAAAGAGTAAAGTTTGATCCAACCCTTAAGTGTGACCCGCCATATCAAATCCAGTCGTAAGTCGGGATTTTTTTTACCCTGTGCCAATGCATTCTCTTATATATGCGAGTCGACCATAGGTCGCCTCGCATATATAATAGAATGCATTGGCCTAACAATTTTTTATAATTTTTTAAAAATAAATGTTTCTTAAAATTTTTAGGACATAAAAAAAAAACATCCATTACCCTGCAGGGAGCCCCACACATATATAGAAGCATATAGAAGAGTGTCGTCTGCTCATGTTTGTTTGGGGCTCTGTATGGGTGAAATTATAAAATTGTTCAAGAATACAAGAAAAAATTATTAAAATTGTAAAAAATTGTTAGGCCAATGCATTCTCTTATATATGCGAGGTGACCTGTGGTCGACTCGCATATATAAGAGAATGCATTGGCATAGGGTAAAACAAATCCCGACTTACGACTGGATTTGATATGGCGGGTCACAAGTGTAGAAATGGAAAAAAAACAGAGAGCCACCAGAGGACTTCGAATTTCAGGATTGTTGCATATTTGGATGGGCTTTAGAGTATCGTGTGGATCAAGATTTTAAACATTTCCCTCAATGTTGAGGACATGACCTACTAGCCAATAGAGACCTTACGCAAAATCACGATTACGATTATAAACAATATCCTGCCAGTTTACGACCAACAATTCAATCTTTGCGTACGTGGTTTCTTATGTTAGACAAAACATACCCAACACAGTTTAATTATGTGCAGATGAGTCAAGGATGTGCTACCGGTCCTGCTTGGGGACGCTCTAACATTATCCATGTGGTATACAACGCACGGATAAGAACATGGGATCTGCAGGAGACACGCATTACTTTTTCCATCAAATATATGTGTAACTGAATATAGTTGGGGCATGTGCCGTCTCACCGATTAACCATCGTACGTAAGTTATGATGGTGTCCACCTTACTAAGACAATATATCATATCCGTAATCGTAATAGTAATTTTGCGAAAGGTCTCTATTGATAATATTTACTACATAGTGTGTGTAAAAACTGTTAAACTTTTGACATTTTCCCCATCCCCAACTCAATTTCGTGTTTTTTTTTTTTTACTTAAACTATCGAATATTATGCGACTGTGTTTAAAACAGCTGCGGGTTGCTGCGAATCTATGGTGTATGGTAAACAACGAGAATTTCTTTTCTAAACAAATAAGGATTGGATCAAACTTTACTCTTTTGGAGTGGAATTATTTCAGTTTTCAATTTAAAGAATATCAACAGCAATGACTCGAACAAAAAGCCTCTGTTATTTGGAAAAATATATTTTAATTTTGATTGCCAGAACGACTTAAAAGTTGGCATTTCCAAAACACAAACAATGTTATTAACATAATTCAGACAAAGTACACACACATTGGCAATGGAAAGAGACCGACACAAACTACCTAAACATGATAGAAAAGACAGCAAATGCTTGGCATGTGATATATTAGAAGATGAAGAAAAAAAAATTCTGCACTGCATAAGATATGCACAACAACGTGATGTTTTATTGAACAAACTAAACATTAATCCTGCCCCTATTGCACAAGATTCTAGAAAAACTTCTGAACCTAACAAACCCTAGCGACATTAGATATATCTGCGATTACATGAAATCATGCATATATTCAATCTAGGAACTGCAAGGTACATTTAACCCTTTACCCAACAAACCGGCCAAAACCGGCCAAATAAAGCTGCAACAGCCTAAATTATCTTGGGTCTGTCTCAATAAAACCATACAAATATGGATATCATTGGAACCGGCTCATTGACCACATTGTGATGGTTACAGTTATGCCCTGTGCCAATGCATTCTCTTATATATGCGAGTCGACCATAGGTCGCCTCGCATATATAAGAGAATGCATTGGCCTAAAAAAAATCCTTTTTTTAACACTTTTTTACCATTTTTTCTTACATTCTTTAACAATTTTATAATTTTTAATTTGTTAAGCCAATGCATTCTCTTATATATGCGGGGCGACCTATGGTCGACTCGCATATATAAGAGAATGCATTGGCACAGGGCCGTTCTGTTGGGTAAAGGGTTAAGCTGAGCTGGTACAGTAAACCACAAGGTACGTATTTCCAAACCTTATACTTCGATATTGATTAGTGTGTTGGAATTACCATTCCATTGTTTTATACAAGTAACTTTGCATGTTATATTTTCAGGTTTGGGTTCAGTTACATTGTTTGGCTGACACCAATGTAATGGTTAGCTGTCAATAAAATCTGGATTCTTGAATCAATGCATGTTCCGCGATAATACCTTCAATGTCAATACATGTTATCAGTCAATCAAGGAAAATTGACAATATAACGGCACATGGGAATGGCCTACGATCGTATCATCTTACACATGCCGACCATATCTTCTATATCATAGAACCTCAATGTAATATTTGATTCCATACGCCACAAAACAAATGGATATAATATGTGCGTATTCACCGCGGATACAAGTTACGAAGAGGTGATGTACATATATTTCTAATAACCGCAGATTAATAGTACACATGTATCAGTAACTTTATATATTGCAATCGAATTCTGGATATATTTTTTGAATTACTGTTTAATCTATTAAACATTATGTTGGTTAGCGTCGTCACCCACAAATAGTGTCGACATTTCTAATATGATAGTGCACATGTGATCAAATACGATTTGGTTTAATGAAGATGTAAACAGTTTCCATACATCATCTGACCCTGATGTTTGCAATATGAATGAAGCTAACAAATATGTAACGATCATGGAAAACAACAATGTACATGTATGCAACATGATCCGGTTACTCTTCATTCGAAGAAAAGAGCTCAGTAGTTGGTAATTGCAAAGGTGTAATTTTCATGCTTAGAAATGAACTATGTTCTTTTTTGTAATTTTGTCGATTAGGATATTTTTAATGTGCAACTGTCATACATTGGTGTATTACAATAACTATATCCATCTATTTATATGTCTGATTATAGCTACCTGGATCGGTATCAGGCGTTTTCCTTCTTTGTGGAGTTGGTCGGCGAATTCTGGCAGACCACCAAACGTCGCTTTATTATACGTGTAGTCCAGCTTCTCGAACATGTAATCGATGTCAATCCATTGCACATCCTAGCGATTGTAAATAAACTGAAGATCAGATCAATTTCATATCACTCTATCATATTGCAACATACAATATATCCTCGTGCAAATAGGTTTATATTACTTTGATTTGATATTTCTTCATAAAAACCACACATTATCTGCTTATAATATAATTTGTTTTAGATCGATAATCTTCTTAGAATCGCCTTTTTGATTCGATAATGAACTGAAAATTAGACCGTTTTAGTCACATTATCTACTCGTAATGACTCCATTATAGACTCCTTGTGCGCGGACAATAACACAAATAAACCAACTCACAACTTATCAGGTGTATGCTCTTTAAAATGTGTTTTCACTTCGGTCCGCGCCATCAAACGAACTAACGGATATGAGTCCATTATCTGCTTATTTCAGAATCAAATAATCCAATATGAACATATTTGCACCCTATATATCGATTA
Source organism: Siphonodentalium dalli (assembly GCA_032622095.1). Classification (NCBI taxonomy): domain Eukaryota; kingdom Metazoa; phylum Mollusca; class Scaphopoda; order Gadilida; family Siphonodentaliidae; genus Siphonodentalium; species Siphonodentalium dalli. Next base: position 29,895,528 of record CP136064.1, read on the forward strand.
TGTGCGTATTTGCGCGAGGAAATGTTGGATATTTTATTCTGATATAAGCCCATAGTGGACTTATATCCGTTATTCCGTGTATGACGCGGGCCACAGTGAAAAGACACAATGAAGAGCGTACATCTGGTAAGTCGATTTAAGCTCATATAGTGCGTAATTCAGATTAAAATATGGGCGATATGGGCTTACTTGTGTTTTTGTAATAACTTCAATATGAGCTTATTTTCAGGAGAACAGGCTGTATATGTGATACATGTAGCTGAATAATGTAAGCTCTTTTGGATGAAGGCATTGGGTCGAAAGCTCGACTAGCTAAATGAGCGTTAGTGTAGCTGGTTGGTGTTACGTTATTGTAAATATGATATTTGAGCAACATTCGGTGTTTATTTTCGCCCAATGGTCTTTCAATTAACATTGCCCACATAAGTTATATATTTCGACGAGGTGCCAAGTTAATGCGCAGATTATAAGAAAGCAGTTGCGCCGTATATATAGACAAAACTTGATCTGAGAAATACCCGAACACTATGTATGGATTTGAAGCTGCGATATCCGATTTGACAACAGAAAACCAACAAATTTTACGTGTTCTGTACCAGTAAATAATCATATCGGACTTATGAGCCCATTCAGTTTTGACTCGTTTAGAATTTTTGTCAGCCTGGCAACAAATCTAATGATCGCATCTTATAACGAGTGCACATTCTGCCACCGCCTAAAGCGGTAGATGATAAAGAGCGTCCTCAACTTTTTTGACCGTTATCGACGTACATGTATTACATGTCGATTATTTTGTCTGTGTGATACGAATGATGGCGATGCTTGCAAGTAGTGTTCACTTTCTTTTACCCGTAACCGGAAAATTTGCTTAGTAAATCCTGAATTATATGGTGTCAAATATCGGACCGGCGATTTATAATGAAAATTTATTCTTATATATTGATTATTGGCTCATTGTTGATTTACCTGTGGTATGTTAGCCTGTTTCTGTCTTTCGACGACTTCTTTAACATCCCAGAGCGACTTATACCCCCATCTGCATAGATGGAAACCAAGTCCCCAATAAGGTGGCATCATCGGCCTACCTACCAGCTGCAACATAACATCAGACATTACAAGAAAACCAAAGTCAAATGGTAACACCATCAAAATCTCTACGAGCGCCAGTCAGGCTTCCTTCCAGGGCACAGCACTGGGTATCAGTTGTTACTTGTTAGACGTATACGATGGTGCCGCCGACAACGAACTTTTGACATGCAGTGTGTTTTGTGATATATCAACGGCGTTTGATTAGGTTTGGCACCGCGGCTTACTTCTTAAACTGGAAGGATACGGCATAAAAAGAAAATTGTTGTCATGAATGATGAGTTATACAGAATCGTCTACAGAGGGTCATAGTCGGTTGTAACCTCTCTGGTTATCATCCGTTGGAGGCAGGTGTTCCCGAACTTCACTTTGGTGACTCTAAGTTAAGAATATATCCACGCACATAAGCATCTTAGTCTCAATCTCCAAAATAATTGTTCATGGGACGTGCATATAGCATCCATATACAGTAAAGCGTCCTCAAGGTTGTCACTATTAAGAAAATGGGTGCTCAACAGAAAAACGCTAGAGATTATGTACAAATCATACATACGTCCACTATTGGAATATGCCGGCCCGGTATGGGTAAATGCACCAGCTAATGAACTAAAAAAATTGGACGATATAAACCTTGATGCCGCACGTATAGTTGCCGGGTGGACGCGATCAGTCTCAAATGAATGTGTACTAACAGAGCTCGGTTGGGATACTCTGTCCAATCGCAGACACAAAAGGAAAATGACAATTTCCCACAAAACTGTAAACGGACACGCACCGCAATATCTTACTACGAAGTTACCTAAATATGTAGGCCAAATAAGCAGGTATCCTTTCAGAAATTCGTCTGACCTTGTTACAATAAGATCCAATCCTTCATACAAAGCAAAATGTTTCCCTTCGTGTGTAAATGCCTGCATGGAGCTCAATAGACAAGGAAAAACGATCCAAATCTTGTGAACACTTCATCAATCATATCTTCCCACCAATACCTACACCACCCAAGTATTTTAATCACGGAACAAGAAGTGTAGTGTAAATGTTAGAATGCGATGCAGATGTAGTGATTTAAACAGCTTTAAATACTTTAAAGATACGGGCTGCGTTGGCGGTGGGTAAGCTGTTAAAATATTCACCTCCGTCAAAAACCGCCACAAACAGAAAGAATAGTAAAATATAGACAAACTTTGTTCTTATACCAATCAGAAATATGGCGTAAACAGTATGTTATTGTCAAATATGTTTTCCTTTGTTATGTAAACAAAAGCAATTTGACGGAGGTGAATATGTTAACAGCATACCCACCACCAACGCCGCCCGTATCTTTAACTGGTATTCAGGTTTCGGGGTGGGGTGGATTTCTCTCTCAGTAAACAATTCCTGTATGATTCTAAAACACCGAACAGGAATGTACATATCACTGCAATGGGCCACCTGTTTGGATGGAACTCACAACTAGATTCAAACATTAAACAACAATTAAAGATTAGAGATGTTCTGTATCTTCCATGCCACAATACAGCAACAACGTATTTATTTATAAACCAGATTTCAAGACTACAAATACCTGTTTCTGTGAATAAAACCCAGACAAAACTGAAGAATTTGATATATTATAAAATTTGCATACTAAAGGCATACTAAAGTTTATTCCTGCAAAATGTCTGAATCAAATTGTCATTTGCCTTGATGGACAGTGCTAACAAGATAGAGTACTTCACATTTCTACACAGGTCCCCAGAACAAAATTTGACCCCACCCCCTATGATACTTAATCCTATAGGATTAAGTATCATAGGGAGTGGGGTCAAATTTTGTTCTGGGGACCTGTGCCTTGCTACGCTCCGAATGCACCCGCCTGAAGTTTCTGTTCTCCAAATGGCCCGTAAAACTCACAGGAAAAATGTTGTATGTATTATACCAGAAACACAAAATAAATATCAATACTAATTGATAGAAGCGTTTCCGGAAGGTGTCTTCGATTCATATTTATTATTTTATACACCAAAAACCAGCGGAAAATATACACAGCTTATTACGAAGAGACAGACCATCTTAGACCAAAGCTAAACTTTCAGAAGTATTATAATTTCGCCATCAACTAGGTCATTGGGTGCAACTGACCTCTGTGTACTGCTTGATGGCGTCTGCTGGTGTCGGACCAAGGAAAATGTAGAAATCCAGGATTCCACCGATCGTTCGATATGTTATAGCACCATAGGGGTCAGGTTGCAGTGAGATATCTGAAAATAGTTGAGATTTCAATTTATCTCAATATCGATAACTATGAATAGTTAGTAGGCGCTGACGTAAATGACAATATTCATACCAGAAACTGTTCAGTACCGTTTGACCAGTATGTACATGGTTCTTCGAAGTCAACGGAGGAACTACAAGAACAACGCCAATGGCCCGAATATTCACATTTGTAGTTGCCAAGTCAATCAAATATCAGCTAGAACAATCACAACTTGAAAGCTTGATATGCGATTCGCTGTTCTCTGCGATAGGGTTGTGGAGACATGTGGGTGGATTGCAACACTTCCGGTCTGCTTCTAATACGCCCTCAGTTGTGCAGATACTGATGGTGAAGCAGTAAAAAAGAATAGAGTGCATAGTCATAAGGCATGCTTGCACAAGTTTATAACGAACATAGCTGTCAAAGCAGTTATGCGAGAATATCGGACGATGCAGAGTCGCGTTGTTATGGACGCTGGTACTTTGCTCGAAATATCGATGCCCAAAAGATATATAAAGCAAACATAAAGAGACAGGATGCCTTAGATGTACACGTATAAGTCTTGCCAATGTACAGTAATGCTCTAAATAATCGACTCCTTAACCACAGCAGAATTATGGGTAATTTTTCAGGATTTAGTCGGACATATGGCTTGTTGCCATTCATCGGAAAGCTCTCAGAGCTTTCCGATGAATGGCAACAAGCCATATTTCCGACTAAATCCTGAAAAATTACCCATAATTCTGCTGTGGTTAAGGGGTCGATTATTTAGGGCATTACTGTATCTTGCCAAAGGTTTTTGAGACTGTAAACCAGCAATAATTCCGTGTCGATATATAGGCTCGGTAACATCAGGTTTACAGCAGGTGACTCACCTATTGTTAAATATTAATATAGGCTGGATCCACTATGGTTAGTACAGTCGAACTCACCCATTGTTAAATATTCATATAGGCTGGATCCACTATGGTTAGTACAGTCGACTCACCCATTGCGTTACTGTTCTTGAGATACACCATTGAGGCGTCGTGGTTGTCGTCGATATACATGTGAACAGGATGAGCACCATACAGATTGTAGTCATTCTGAAGATAACGGGTTTATTACTAGCAAATAGTACTATAAGAGTTGTACAAAAGCAAAACCTCCTTGCTCCGAATTTAATAATTCATGTATGTTAAATTTATAATAGCCTCCAATCCAACCAGGGTGGTTAACCCTTTACCCAACAAAACGGCCAAAACCGGCCAAATAAAGCTTCAACAGCCTAAAATATCTTCGGTCTGTCTCAATAGAACCATACAAATATGGATATCATTGGAACCGGCTCCTTGACCACATTGTGATAGTTACAGTTATGCCCTGTGCCAATGCATTCTCTTATATATGCGAGTCGACCATAGGTCGCCTCGCATATATAAGAGAATGCATTGGCCTAAAAAAAAACTTTTTACCATTTTTTCTTACATTCTTTAACAATTTTATAATTTTTAATGTGTTAAGCCAATGCATTCTCTTATATATGCGAGGCGACCTATGGTCGACTCGCATATATAAGAGAATGCATTGGCACAGGGCCATTCTGTTGGGTAAAGGGTTAATGATAATGCTTTATTTGCAAAATACATCACCACGAGGATAGTTTGCTAATACAATCGATAACAGTATACACAGAAGTGCGATCATACTAATTCTTAATTATATATATGACATTTTTGTCCAGAACGGCCTGTAATCGAACTATCGGCTCAATTTGCCCTTAAACCCAGTAATCATATTAGACATCACAAATACGAGTAATATCATTTACGACATCACAAATCCGAGTAATTTGGTTTTTCGATATGCCGTAAATCTACTTCACATAACATATAGATCGAATATCCGATTTCCATGCTAAATAACATGTATATAACGATTTTTGTGACGTCACTCATAAGAAAGAGTTGTCAGTTACTAAGAGGCGAATTAATTAATAAATAGGATATCACTTGTTTGTTTTTAAAATATAGGCATGGTATCAGCCTTCGGTAAGCTCATATCAGCCTTTGACTCCAGGTTGATATGAGGTTACCTCCGGCTGATATCGAGCCTAATACCAAAGAAAGCAATTAATATCCTCTAAGTAAAAAACAAAACAGTACGTAATACGCTAAGATGCACCAGGAGTCTCGGAATCATTTCACCCAAAGGGTGGTATAACTACGTAAATGACACTGCAGTGTGTGCCGGTTAAAAAGCTGTGGAGGAATTGTGTAAATGTTAGCCCAAAATACATTTCGAAGTAACGATGGTTTTGTTGTATATCTTAATGGTTAATTAACTGTTGTTTGCTCAGCACGAGCACTGAAGAAGCAACGGATCCGTTTGCATATTGGTCGGCCTAGAGCGAGACTGTCATTTGTCAATATAATAAAATAATTGGTCGTTGGCGTTAATGCATCGGCAATTTGGATTATGGTTAATCATCAATTCGAAAAATTTGCTTCGCAGTTGTGTATATGGAGAGTATTATTTCAATAAGGAAATGTGTTTCATCTTCCATACGAAATCCTCACCGAAACACACTTTCTATCTTTCTATCACACTAATTAGCAATGCATTGTGGTACTTTTCTGCGTATTCTATTCAGCCTTTGTGATTTTTGTTCGTGCTCAGGCAGTATGAGCTTCGTGTGTGTATTTCCATACAAGGGAGAATGTTGATGAATCGATACTCAACGGCACTATAAGTATAACAATTTGATAATTTCACCCATACAGAGCCCCAGACAATCATGAGCAGACGACACTCTTCTATATGCTTCTGTATATGTGTGGGGCTCCCTGCAGGGTAATGGATGTTTTTTTTTATTTTATGTCCTAAAAATTGTAAGAAACATTTATTTTAAAAAAATGATAAAAATTGTTAGGCCAATGCATTCTCTTATATATAAGAGAATGCATTGGCACAGGGTAAAAAAATAAATTGATATCGATACAACAGATGTATAAGTATAACAATTTGAGGTAATAACTATGTTCCCATCACAGCGGGACCCACTAACATAGTACATGTGTTACCGCTAGGTTTGGAGTTTGGGATGATCTACCCGGGAGATTTGAAAGCGCTGTAAGCCCTCTCCTACAACCCACGTTTGAATGCCATAGTGCCGTTGAAGAGCGTTTTTTTTTTAGTTTGGTTGTGAGTGATTAATAGTCATTAGATGTTTGCCTGTAGAGTATGGGTTACATGCCACCCTAGCAGGAAGCAAACCCCCCCCCCCCCCGATTCCAAAAGCGGACCGGCGAGAAGACTTACCTTGTTTATAATATGAGTTGTGTGTATTTAACTTAGTTGATATCTGTTTATTTAGTGGTTTGTTGTGAACTAGTGTCCTGGTTAGTGCATGCATGAACTCCGTTGCCTTAGTCTGTTGTATTCAGGGCTTATACTGTATACGGGCCCAACTCTAGGAAGGGTGTGCAATGCCGGCCGGTTGACTTAAGGTCGGTCGGGGCTTCCCAACTCTCGGTGGTGCAATGCCCGCCCCACACTCCTGTGTGAGTCTCAGAACCCGTTGAACTGGTTGTGTTGTGATGCGCAGATGAGGAAGCAGCTGAGGCCTGGATGTGCTGGAGTTATGTCTTTCTATAGACACGGTGAGGGTGAAAACACGTATTTGACGTTTGTATATGGCTGTTAGTAATTTTGAAGGAGATAACTATTCGATAGCTTATATTACGGCCACGACAGGCGTATCTATGCCGCCGAGGACATTCATCAGCGCACAAGGAGCTATCTAGGGCCTGAGCCCGCTAACCTAAGTATTGATATTGGGGTTAGTCGTGTTTTGTATTTAGGTTTGTGGACTTGTTGTTCAGGTAAAGATTTAACAAGGTTAGCAGGTTAGCAGTTGGTTGTTTGAAGGAGATAATTACTCGATGACTTATATTACGGCCACGACAGGCGTATCTATGCCGCCAATGGACATTCATCAGCGCCCAAGGAGCTATCTGGGGCCTGAGCTCGCTACCCTACGTTTTAATGTTATTGTTAGTCTGTTATACGGTCGATATTGCGGATTTTGCATGGATGGGTTAGTACATACACAATGAGTTGTTTATACTGAGTTCAAACCATGTGCTACCGCAATACCGGTTAACTCTTTTTATACTGAATGGACTCTCACATTCAGTCATAGATGTATACATTGGAACGGTCGATTATTCATTTGGAGTGGTGTTCAGGAAATAAAACCAGACGGCAGACAGAAAAACAGATAACACAAGAGCAGAATGATTCATATTCATTTGTGGGAAATGTTCAGATAATAAGTTTGTTGAACTTATTATCTGAACATTTCCTAAGGGAACTATACTCACCAATATATTTAGTATAGAAAGGGTGAAACATGTTTCATACTGTAGTTTGTGGACATTGCTGAACTATCGATACAACAGATGTCTGAACCAAATCCTATCACAAGTGGTTACACCAGGGGTTGATGACACAACCACCCTAAGGTTATAAATTTAAATATTGAGAAAATTGAACCAAAATTTATAATAAACAAACGAGAATAACTCTAAAAACGAGATCAGAAATATCAACACCTTTCATTGAAAGCCATTTTCTTCGAAAAGTGGGGATATTATGAAATTTCAATTTCAGTTTTGTTGACACCTACATTAGGGCCGTTGTCCCGCGTGAATATTGTCCACGTCTTCCAATTCATATTGTGACTGAAGCTCTGGTGGAAATGTTCCCCAAATCCGTAAACATTCCCGCCATCTTGTAAGCGCGTCGTGATCTGGATAAACTGATCACCGAATATAAACCCAGGAGTCCGGGTATCAAATCTGAAAATAAAAATAAAATCAAAATTGTCTTCAGACCATAAGGTCCGATCCGCCATGCCGGGGATAAAGGGACCCAATGCAACTGCAGTGAGTAAATGGGGATAACTGATAAAAGTCGGTAAAAACATCACCACCAAGAACTTGGAGAAATATATAAACTTTGTTTTTATACATTATAATTCAAATATTGGAGACATATTAAAAATGAAAATAAAAACAAAGTCAATCTATTTTTTCATGTAATTTTTTATGACATTTTGCATGAACCGACTTCAATTGCATTCAGTCCCTTTAAACAGACAAACTGTTGTTTGATAGGGGTTGATCTTGATTCGTTTGGATTAATTTCAATAATGAGCGTTGTCACTTCAACTATCCCATTTATTCATACGTGTTGATCTTTAAAGAGATAAATTATGTCATAAATTAAAAGGGAAAATCATAAACCTACGAAAAATGGCCAACATCACTAACCAATATTGGACACTAGTATTCATTTACAGTGGAAACAATTTCTTTGTTGACCTGTTGTAATCTGTTCAGACATATTCATCATAAAAAGTTACAAATGTATGAGTCCACCCCTGGTAGCACGACAAAGGTTCGATAATGTGTATAATTTTACAGAATATCCGGCTATATAGATGCTGATAGTACTATTTCGGCATATGCTCTAAGTTTGAACCCATTGTATGAAATATGCACAAAGTGAAAACTTTGAACGTGGATAGTTCGTCAACGATATATTTTTTTTATGAACTTACACAGTACAGATGTATTCAATGAACTTACACAGTGCGGATGTATTCAATGAATGTACACAGTGCGGACTATATTTTATGAACTTACACGGTGCGGATGTATTCAATGAACTTACACAGTGCGGACTATATTTTATGAACTTACACAGTGCGGATGTATTCGCTTCCAGTCCTAGTTACTTTAAACCAGAATTCTTTCTCACGGTCATGTTCGTAGTCGACTTGGTATAGTCTGTTTCCCGTCTGCCTTTCGCCACATTGGATGCCGTCGTAGCTGATAGGAACTTCGTATCGTGGCGACGTGGCCCAAGGTGGATGTATCTGGATATGTAAAACAGTGTGTTACAAAATGCTTGTCCGCCTTCGGGTACCATCCCTAGAGTTGTTGTTTTTTTCGTCTTTTTTTTTCGAATGTGATTTGCGGGGGTGGGGGGGGGGGGGTAGCCCCGGGATGGTCGAAAGGGTCGATAGGCCCTTTCCTTCACCCCTCATATTATTGCCATTTATAAAGAAATCAAGCTAAAAAAAGAAAGCAGCATTTTAATATGTTAGATTATTTTTTCTTCTTTTCTTCTGATTCTGTTTTTCCAATGAAGATGGGGAGAGCTTTCCGATGAATGGCAACAAGCCATATTTCCGACTAAATCCTGAAAAATTACCCATAAATCTGCTGTGGTTAAGGAGTCGATTATTTAGGGCATTACTGTACCTAGCAACCACATATATGTGTTGTTGTGGAAAGGGGACTGTGTGGACAGCATATCAGTTCACGCTTGTTGTTTGGCTTTAACCCTTTACCCAACAGAACGGCCCTGTGCCAATGCATTCTCTTATATATGCGAGTCGACCATAGGTCGCCTCGCATATACAAGAGAATGCATTGGCTTAACACATTAAAAATTATAAAATTGTTTAAAAATGTAAGAAAAAATGCCAATGCATTCTCTTATATATCGCGAGGCGACCTATGGTCGACTCGCATATATAAGAGAATGCATTGGCACAGGGCATAACTGTAACTATCACAATGTGGTCAAGGAGCCGGTTCCAATGATATCCATATTTGTATGGTTCTATTGAGACAGACCGAAGATATTTTAGGCTGTTGAAGCTTTATTTGGCCGATTTTGGCCGGTTTGTTGGGTAAAGGGTTAAGTCCAAGGTCGCCATATTCAGTCGTCTGTTTTTGATATATGCTCAGAGAGATATAAATTAAATTTGAAAAGATCCTCCATGTCGGTATTCCGTAGGACTCTGAACATACATGTACATACCTTAATTCGCAGTCTATAGTCGCACTCCTGGTATATCTCCACTCTGATGTCGTCATAATACTTCATTGGGAACATTCGATAGGTCGAATTCATATTTCTGAGATTCAACGAGACGTTTTGGTAGGCCGTCGTGTTTTCTGCGTCGCCAACCAGGTTGAAGCCATGCATATTTGGGGGAGTAACACACCATGGTATCCCAAGACTCCTGACTGGGCGCCACTCACACCTGCATGTATAAATATATCGTAGCAACCGTTCAATTTTGTTTGAACGTTACTGATATGAAGGCAAAGAACATGAACCACTCGAATTCCTTTCAAATCCAGGGGAGGGGGGGGGGTCGATTTTTTTTTTACAGGATACAAGGACCGGGTGGGTGGGTGTCCCCGAGCCCGGAATGCAGATTTTTTCTGATGTCATGCATTTTTTTCTCCAAAATCATTTCTAAGACAAATTACAGCTTCAAAATGAATTGAAACAATCAGATTCACATAGTAGTGCATGCTATAGCCTTATACAAGTGAGGAGGCTCTATATTTATTTTTTTTCCCCACAATTTCTCCCTTTAACAGTTGAAACCATGGGGTGGGTCCGGTTTTGGTCGAGGAAAAAAATTGCAATGAAAAAAAATCCATTCTCATCTTTTATCATAGTTTATCATGGCTTTTAACTTATTATACATAGAGGATACCTGCGTGTTTTGAGTGAATACCGGAAGTATCTCATGAGTGGTCACAGTGAGATACTGGAATCATCACGAGTTAGGCTACGAGTGATGATTCCAGTATCTCACTGTGACCACGAATGAGGTAATTCTGGTATTCACCCAAAACACGAAGGTTTTCTTTTTGTTAGCAATACACGATTTCTGGCAATTTCACCATTTTGAGGGGGGTACTGTACTACAACTTTCTGCTGCACCATGGTCATTGATAAACAGCACATGCGTGCTTGGTTACAAGATACAGAAATGGTCAGAGCAAAATCCGTCTGTCTTTTGGCATGAATTGCCTCATCACAAGTTGAATTATCTCCCTTAGACTGACTTTGAAAAATCTTCATTTTAACCATTTTTTGGCCGAAATTGGCCGTCTTCCGTCGCACAGCGAACCATGACAGAGCGAATGTCAGTCTATAATCACCTTATGAGCTGATAGAGCCTAGATATATGTCAGATATATTAAAAAATTAAAAAAAGTTATCGTATCGATTTTGAATTTTTTTCTACCAAGTGCAGACGACTGTTTTCAAGGGAGAGAAATCAGCTCTTTTCCGGTGGAGTACCACACAGAGCTGGCCGACATCAGATTCCAAAAACATACTTCGTATTCAAACATCATCCCATTTTGTATACTATGGTACCTCTATAAAATAATTAAACCATCAAACCATTACTCCCAGGTATGACAGAGGCCAAACTGAGAGTTATAGCCCTTATATGCTTAAAATCATATTTTTCAGCCCTCCTACAAGCCATGAAATCGTGTATTGCTACCATATGCGCTATTTACTAAAATAGATCGAGGAATTAATTCAAAATCGAACTGATTCCGATTTTATATAAAGATGGATAAATACCAACACCCCGTCCGATCTATGCACAGACATTCCATGTATAGCACTCTACACTGCCAATTTGTTAAGTGTTTCGACCATTTTGTTACACCACGTTTACGAACTGGTGATTTGCGCAATAATAACGTGTTGTTCACTGATTGGAGCATTAAAGGGCTCCAGATTCAATCTCAGCATCTAATTTTCAAAATAATTCGGGGGACACCCCCTGACCACCTCCCGTACTCTCCCCCCTCAGGCCTTCGCGAGATGCCTTTGGCATCTCCTGCTGGGATACTACTCGCCTCGACATTTTGTAGGAGAGCTACTCGCCACTCGCCTAGAATGATTTTAAGGGGAGCTCCTCATTGCTCACCAGTGAATTCCCACATGGAGAGGACTGGAACTGTGTTTATTTAATCAAATTGATGGTGTTTTTACTTTACACATATTTTAACCTATTGCTTATAAGGGACACAACTATCCTGTTAAAGTGGGTATATTACCTTTATAACCATAAATATTTGGGTTTTTAAAGGTTTTGTTACTGGTTTTGTTGGCATATTTTTCAGCCATGTGCTTTGTTTGTTTATTTTGTGTGGGTGTACTTGATCAGCGTTTTCTCAGTTACGGTGCAGACACAATGAGATACCCTTACCCTGCCAACAACACATTATTTAGTAGAATTTACAATTTTGGGGGTGGGTGTCCCAGACCTGGGTGGAAAAAACTTACGGTCCCGGGTGGGTGCCCCAGACCTGGGTGGAAAAAACTTACGCTCCCGGGGTGGTGGGTCCCCAAAACTGAAAAGCACAGAATTTCCTCCTTGAATCCGTAATATTTTCCTGACCCCCCCCCCCTGTCAAATCCCGGAAATTTCCTCAAAATGTACCTTCGATTCCCGTTCAAATATCAGGAAAAATTCCACTCAAATCTCGGCAAAATTTCCACTCAAATCCCGGTACAATTAATCGAAAATCCCACGTATATCCCAGTTGAACACAACATTAATCCAGGCTTGCCGAACCATAATCCAATTCTCACAAGCAATTCTTTTGCTGGTATACCACGTGATACTCCGTGCAACCTTTGACAAACTAGACACTTCACCGAAGGCTCTCAAGGCTAATGGACAAGGACAACATGTTCTGCTGAAATATGCTCATATTGACATTATTTAATCTACCTTTTTTCACCGACACGACTTACAAGATTCACGCTCTTTATAATGTGTTTTCACTGCGGCCCGTGCAATTCAACGGAATGACTATGGGCTTATTTCAGAATAAATGCAGTCCAATATTAACATATTTACACAAGGCTTTGTTGACGTGGAGGGTTCATATTAAAACATGATTAATTATTGCTAATCCGCTAAAGAACACATTGTAATAAACACCTCAAAAACGTACGTTACCCTGATATTTCTAGGATATCTTTGATGTGGTACATAGAATGCGCTGAAACTTTGGGAAGATCATATAACAAACATATCTTGTGATTAATTTTTGGTGAGCGCCTACGCGCTTGAATGGTAATTAAAACGAAAAATGTTGTCTTATCATATCACGGTCTCTTTATATCTTTTTGACCTGCTTGTTTTCAGACGAATCTTTAGCATTTAATGATATGTGGTGTATTCGGAGCATCAGTATAACTTACCCACGAGATTCACAAGAGCTCTTTGTTCCATGAGGATCCGGGTGACAATCTATCACTACGTCGTTCGCATCGTCATAGTAACGAATCGTTGACATAACAGGCCCTGCTGTTGGTTGTGTTTTGGTCTCCATCTTAAATCCTTCTGTCGACACGGCGTCAGTTCCATCGTCGGAACTATTCAAGTCGTAGTTTATAGCAAATCCCACTCCGACACCAGCCCCAACAATAAGAAGAACCACAGCGATAAGAATTGTCTTATTCAACGGCTTTTTCGTCTTCTGCTTTTCCCATTCACTTTCCTTTGTGTCGTTAGCGTCGGCCATTTTGACACAAGATTAATGTTATAAACGTCAAATTTTTAGAAGTTTAGTAAATCAGACGGAATATACCTCACTGGGTGTGCTGTACCTGCATTCTTCTGTGTAACCCGCTACTGACAAAGAGACCTTGTTTGTCTTATACTTCTGAATATACGCGTCACTGTGTAAACCAAAGCAACTCTCTGGATTTGTGTTTGTTGAAGATATTGAATCAGGTTATCAGTAACCGAGGATATCTATACAAAATAAAAGCTCATATCTCGCGCTCGGGCGTGTCTTGCAGGTATGTGTCATGATAACAGTGCCGCTTAACGTGATTGTTCTCGGGTAATCCACTACCTTCACGTGCACGTGCTTCTCACGTGCCTGTATCCATATTAGAGAGATTCTGCTTCTGGCGATTATATACCTAATATATAGGGACCCTACGCACTTGTTATTGTTTATAAGCGATTGGCTTGTGTTAGTACGGCTATGCCTATGTATAGTATACATGTAGACACGTGGTGTAATACCGTTTTAAACAACATTTTGCTAATTGTGTGACTATGCAGAATGTCATGTTGACTTTCAATAACAGCTGTTACGTTTTCGAGACATGAGCAATTGCAAATGTAAAAAAATGGAGGTGGTGGATTAGCTGAAAGTTTGTGATGAAATCGTAGCTAGAACACTACTGTAAACAATAAGATATGATCATAAACTTGCAAAATCCCGTGCTGGGATAAAAAAAAAGTAATGATGCGTCCGCATGTAGTCAGCGGTTGGACCATGGAAGCATAAAACAAAATTGTGTCATTAATTTAAAATTCGCCTTGCTTTAATTCTGTCTGATTGAAACTTGCGTTTCGTCATTCAAATGTATTACAAGTAATAGTATCGACGTCCAGCCTATCCGCATGATACACATGAATATATACGTAGTACACAGTTACCAAGGACACGCACGTGGAAATCCTACAATCCGTACACTCGCAAGAAGAGGATTCTCTTAACATTATCTTGATTTATCAAATGTAAATTTATTAATCAATCAAGAAACATGTTGAATAAACACCAATACGGTATACACACCATAAGATGTCAGTTATTAATTTTCATCAGGTTCGCCCTTTCTGAGTTGCTTTTCCATGATCTAGGGTTGTATTTAGATGGTCCATTGGAAATGGACGTTTGATCGGCCCATGCAGGAGCCATTGCAATTTATATATTCCAACCTTCTCTTATTTAAGAGACACCTGATTCTCAAGAGAAAGAGCAAGCGGCTATATGCCTGTAAATTCATAAACTATTATCCAATAAATAATGGCTGCAGGGTGAGCCGATGGATCCAAATGTGAAATTCAAGATGGCCGCTAGATAGCGGATTTTGGAAAAACATTATGGCTCCCATCTAGTGGTCACCCAGAAGATACATATGAAGTATTTAGTGACAATTTGATCAGGGATGTGGCCTGTATGGAGAAGGATGTAGTCATGCAAAGGAGTAAAATCCAATATAGACACTGGAAGTTTCGTGTAACCAATCTTTAAAGGCACGGGCGGCGTTCGTTGCAGAAATATTCATATTTGTTCAAATCGCCATCAACAGAAGGAATATTAAAATATATATAGTTTTGTTCATATGACAAACATAATCAGCGCGTAAATAGTATATTGTAGTCAAGACGTACGATGGTGTACGTAAACAAGAGCCTGCTCGTGTTACAGAAGTTTTGCTTCTGTTTACACAACACAGCTCAATTCTATTGGTTAATCACACACAAATGATATAAAGGCTCTTTATTATTTCCATATCAGGAAAACAGTAACAAATACCGCTCTTTATGTTTACCATATCCGGATCTAAACAAAAGCCAGGTTCTGTAACGTTTTTTTGCTAATTACATACTGTTTATGCCATATTTCTGATTGGTACAAGAACAAGGTCTGTCTATATTTTACTATCCTTTCTGTTTATGGCGGTTTTTGACGGACGTGAATATTTTAACAGCATACCCACCGCCAACCGTATCTTTAACCCACCACTAACGCCGCCCGTATCTTTAACCCACCACTAACGCCGCCCGTATCTTTAACCCACCACTAACGCCGCCCGTATCTTTAACTCCGGTGGTGTTAAGACCGGTTGAAGATCGGAACGTAGGTGTTTAATCGTACTTTCTTACCATCAGTTATTTTCGGCATTCTATGAACATATGTGACTCGACGTGGAGCCAACTGAGTCAATATATCAGACTCAGATATATTCACGGGTTCTCAACATACCTGCTGCTAATTAAGGTCTTATGAGCAGTAACCAACACATGTGTTTGTGCAAGAGTTATTATCTGAGGGGCGTCAGATTGAACTTTCTTTGAACATTCAGTCAGGATATATTCTAGTCATGACCTAGTCATGATTGGCTTTCAACTATCCGGCAATAAATGCAAGCGTAGAATACTGAAGGTTCAGCCTGTTCCCCAAAAATCCGCACATTACCTGCTTATAATAGAACTTATTTTAGGTTGATAATATACTGAGAATCGACATATTTTGAGTCGATAATGTGCTGAAAATGAGAGCATTTTAGTCACATTATCGACTCATAATGAGGCGCTTCAAAGCAGATTATAAGCCGACTGATGTCTTTTTAGGGTACGCTCTTTCAAATTTGTTTTCAATGTGGCCCGCGTCATAAAACGAAATAACGGATATGACTCCAGCATCTGCTTATTTCAGAATCAAATAATCACTTTATAGGTCGAGTATGTGCGTATTTCTGCGAGAACATGTTGGAAAGTTTGTTGACATGAGGATGAAAACTAAGAACCAAGTACTGCGGATATACGTCAGCATTGCTGGGACTTGGAAGGTCATACCTACGTCCGATGTGTTGTTTTTTAATTTGAGTTGCCATATATATGAGAGGCAAACATCGACAATTAGAACATAGTACGTGTAGCCTCGGACTACCCTTCAAATTATGGTGGGACTATAGAACATAGCTGATGCGGTGATTCGTTTAGCCACTGCATATAGCAGCCTCGCGTTACCTCCATACACTGAAGCAGGCGTGAACAGTACTATATTCAAACCAAGCCTTGAAATATTGTACCAAGCGTGTTAGAGCAAATCATTGGTTAATCGCTATATAAAACTGGTAATTATTATTATTATTATGATGAAACAGTGTGTCTGTCATTTGCAGAACGAGGTCACCAGAGGGTGATTTTTAGTTATGCTATCAGTGGAATAGCATCACTAAATTCACCCTCTGGTGACCTCATTATGCGTAGGCCTCATCTTCCGGGAAGTATGTATAGTATCAAATTAACATTGTTTTTAATTACATTTTCCCGTCTGTTCAGTTTCTATATCCCCTAATTTGCAAAAGATAAATGCATTATCGATGTGATTAATGGGTCAACTTCACAAAGTTCAGCTGGGGAACTTCAATCTGTCTCCCATAGCGGTTGATGCCTCAGCAGAATGAGGTTACCAGAGGGTGAATTTGGTGACGCTAGGTGACCCTATGTGGACCGCATTCTGCAAATGACAGACACATTATTCTATGTTCGTTCAAACCGATTGATTGAGTGGGATCAAGATCAAATCAACCATCCGTCTTGAAGAGATGTAGGACCAAAGTTGACCGTGAGTTAAGCCGTACCGCAGGTCGATGCCCTAGTGATACGGCCGCCAACATGACTCCTATACACCATACTCCTATCGGTTACACTGGTGTAAATAAGGTTCCGAGTGACATCTAGCGGATGAGGGAGGAATATATAGGAGAGAATAAAATAGACACTGGGCCCTGATTGATCAATAGCCTTGTGTGCTTTTTGCTTAAAAAAATCATCACACCTCTTCGCTATGATTTCCCATAGGTAAAATAGCCATTGGCAGAGGAATTAACCCTTTGTAGTGAAGTTTGAATTTTTTGGTGTGGTCTAAAATATGACAGTATTTTTTTATGCGGATCTGACACTAGTTATGAAAACACAACATTTAAAGGCGAATTCCCTGCTAGACAGACATGATTTTTTTGTGTAAAAAGTTTCCCCAAATGTCAATTTGTCAGATTAAAAAAATAATTTGGACCCAATATTTATATAGCCAACAGCATACGCTAAAATGTTAGCACTGAGGCATATGGAAACATTTACACCAGTGTAACCTATACACCATACTCACGGGATGCACATCACGGCAAACCGGGTGCCACATTAGGGGATTCTAAACCATCACAGTGGGGCGATATGCCTGTTCTAACCGCGCCCACATGGGCTTCCATGCACTCCCTTCAATGTTAATGTGATTCGTATTATGTTAAACGTTACCATCATCGGTGAGATATGTGACCCGCCATATCAAATCCAGTCGTAAGTCGGGATTTTTTTTTACCCTGTGCCAATGCATTCTCTTATATATGCGAGTCGACTATAGGTCGCCTCGCATATATAAGAGAATGCATTGGCCTAACAATTTTAATAAATTTTTGTTGTATTCTTTAACAATTTTATAATTTCACCCACACAGAGCCCCAGACAAACATGAGCAGACGACACTCTTCTATATGCTTCTATATATGTGTGGGGTTCCCTGCAGGGTAATGGATGTTTTTTTTATTTTATGTCCTAAAAATTGTAAGAAACATTTATTTAAAAAAATTGTTAGGCCAATGCATTCTCTTATATATGCGAGGCGACCTATGGTCGACTCGCATATATAAGAGAATGCATTGGCACAGGGTAAAAAAATCCCGACTTACGACTGGATTTGATATGGCGGGTCACATATGGTTTCCAGTCTGATTGAAATACAGACTACGGAACAAGCTACACGCGTTCCAGAAAGCGTATATAGCTTAATCAATGGACTATTTCAATCAGACTGCGTTTGCCATTACAGTAATGGAAACTAGAGGTGACTGTCTCGATGGGACTACCGCAGAGTATTGTGCTACTTTAATTGTAGCCATGTTAGTATATTTGTTTTTCGAAAAAATAAACCAAGCACAAGGAATACAATATCGGACAAAACTATGCATGTTGCGAGCAATTTTTAAGTCGAAAACGGGGATAATTCCACTAAAATAAGGCCCGCGGACCTCATAATTGCAGGTACATATGTGTCCATAGTACTAAATATATGTGCCAAGTTTCCAAAACAATTTTCCAGAAAACCACAAGGAATACATGCTCGGACAAAACTATGCATGTTGCGGGCAATTTTTAAGTCGAAAAAGGGGGATAATTCCTAAATATATGTGCCAAGTTTCCAAAACAATTTTCCAGAAAACCACAAGGAATACATGCTGGGACAAAATTATGCATGTGGCGAAAAATGTCCAAGTCAAAAAGGGGGATGACACCACTAAAGTCGGACGGATCTCTTAATCGCAGCTGCAATTGCCATAGAAAACGTACCCAATCGAGCAAGGATAAGCCATTTCCACATTAGCACGTCCCGGGTGGGAGGATAACGAGGATTAATATTATTACATGTAATTTAATAATATCATAAATATAATCATATGACACGAAAGTGTCATAGTCGTCGAGTCAATTAAGCAATTGTCCATTGAACAACTTTTGTCATGGTTCAATTGGATGAGCATCTAACGGTTTACATGTTTAACCCTTTGAGTGCCAGGTCCGATTTGTGTATCAACCCATATACCCTGTGCCAATGCATTATCTTATATATGCGAGTCGACCATAGGTCGCCTCGCATATATAAGAGAATGCATTGGCCTAACAATTTTTCATCATTTGTTATTATTTTTTACAATTTTTTACAATTTTAATCAGTGATTTTAATAATTTTTTTCTTATATTCTTTAACAGACTTATTTTGTAGGTTTAGTGCCAGGGAATCTTACGTTTTTCATCGGCATAAAAATTATTACTATGAATACTTGGTGATAGTTTTGAGTTATAACATGCCCCTAAGTTTGTATCCGGTTTGTTTTTAAATTCGCTATAGCATGCTTAACCATACCCAAACAAAATTCAACCCAAAAAAATCTAAAAAATAAAATAAAACATTTTATAGGGACGATTTTACAGACCGTAAATTAGGGCCGATGAGATCGGCCACTGGCACTGAAAGGGTTAAAACACCAAAGATGTTTTCACTATCACCTGCATTACAATTAACCTAACCACGTTAGACGTAGGTTATATTTAAATTAAATTTAGGTAGGTTGCGAACTAAAGTTCCAATTCAAACGGCTAACGACAATCACGACCCGGAAAGTACATTCCGCATGATGCGCGTCACAGTATTTTGTTTGTTTTGCTATCGAAAGTGGATTTATCTTAAGTCCGTATTGATTTAACGGCAAGTTTCGCACGCGTAATCTTTATGCCCCAATGACAAGATGTATTGTGATCGTCCGACAATGAAGATGTATGGAAGATCGAAATTGTGATTTTTGTTCTTGCATCCCGCATTTCTCTGCTTAAAGGTACGGTTGGCCTTGGCGGTGGGTATCCTGTGAAAATATTTCCACCTATCAAAAACAGCCACAAACAGAAAGAACAACAAAATGTATACAGACTTTGTCCGTATACAAATAAGAAATATCGCATAAACAGTATGTTATTGTCATATATTTGACCATTGTTATGTAAACAAAAGCATAAAAAGTTACTTTTCTGGTGTTTGTTTATATTATGATGGTAAACATAAAGAGCGTTCTTTGTGGGTGAATTCCTGATATGGAACGAATAAAGAGCGTTTATGCCATTTGTGTGTGATTAGCCAGCAGTATTGTGCTGTCTTCTGTAACACAATCAGGCTCTTGCTTAGGTAAAATATAGTAAATCTTGCTGTTTACGCGATTGTCATGGTATATATGAACGAAACTGTATGCGATTTAATGTTTTTCTGTTTACGGTGATTGGAACAAATATGAATATTTTCGACAACTAAGGCCTCACGTGCCTTTAACATAGCGGGTTCTGTATACTCCGAAAGACAATTCGCCCAAACATATCAAGCAGGCCTCAAACAAATTGAGAAATAAACACCATTCGAATTTAGATCGAATCTCACATGCCGGCCATTTGCATTTATATTGCCATGTAGTACCCAATGTAACTCTGTACCCGTAAACGCGTTCCAAATACATATATATATCGAACGCAAACTGCAAGTCACTGACTTAAATAGAACAACGAAACACGTTTTCTCCCAATTTACAACTTGACGTTAGCCGTTTGGACGGGAATAGTAGTTCGCCTGTTCTCCCTAAAATAAGCTCATCATATTGAACTTATTTCAATACACAAATAAGCCCATATCGACATTGTTTGAATCTGAGTTATGCTCTATAAGAACTTAACTCGACTTGCCAAATGTACACTCTTTATAATGTGTTTCACTGTGGCCCGCGCCATAAAACGGAATAACGATTAATAGTCCACTATATATGGGCTTATCGAACTGATATGTGAATATTTAGGCCCAATATGAACATATGTGCACGAGGATATGTACACATTGTTAACTGTTGAGGGCAGATTAGTGTGTTAGTTATATAACCAAGGATTGAGTCAAAATATGCAAGAACCATATGAACGATGGTGGAGGTGGACACTTGAGACGAACTCGATATTACCTGTATATCAAATATGTTGTAAATGATTCACATTTTGATTTGAAGCGCGAAATAAGCTTTGGTGCCGTCTCGAATATTTCTGTCATTGCTTTCTATATCCATCCTGCGCGACTGTTACAATTCGTTCGAACGATCCTCAATATAGCAGTTTGTATATACGGATATGAGCAGTTTAAGTTAACTGCAGCCCCACATATAAATAGTGGGTCTGACTACTTGTCGTGGTCTTCCATTATCGGAACCGAGGGATTCCACGTCGATAGCGCAAATCAGAACTCAATATATCCAACATATCCTCACGTCAATACGCACGTAATCGACCTATCATGTGAGATAGATACATAATGTGATTACTTGATTCTGAAATCAGCAGATAATGGAGTAATAGCCGTTAATTCGTTTTATGGCGCGGGCCACAGTGAAAACACATGTTTAAAGAACGTACACATGAAAAGTCGTGAGTTGGCTCATTTGTACCATTGTCCGCACATAACATGCTTAAATTGCCTCATTATGAGTCGATAATGTGACTAAAATGTTCTAAGTTTCAGCACATTATCAACTCAAAATGAGGTCATTCTAAGCAGATTATCGACCTAAATCAGGTTATATTATCGACCTAAATCAGGTTATATTATAAGCAGATAATGTGCTGGTTTTCCCAAGAAAAGGCTGGATTATCGATTGACGTAATTTTAGGAAATCATGCACGCTTCAAGCAAATGACGTTTCGATGAGACTACAATCGACTCAGTTTGTCAATATGACAATGAGTGTATGTTTACACAGACTGGATATATGAGCTGATATAGCATATGCTGTCCACATATTACATTCGAACAAGACTCTGATAGGGAACTGATTGGCACAAAAGACCGCCAGGTATTTTCAAGTTCCCCGGAATCGGTCACCTTTCTGGGGGTTTCGTCGTTTGATTCTCGACCCGAGAACTTAGGTTATCACTTCCGACGGAAGAAACACTATTTATTGACGCGATCAAGGTCCCAGAAGCAACGCTCTCTATGTGGTCGTGCATTATCTGCATTCCTGTTACCACACCCACTTCGAAAACAGATTTGAATCCAAATGATCGCCAGTGAATGTACACTAAGCAGCCCCCTAAGGTACTGTAGAAAACTATAACTAATGAGATAAGAATTGTAACCACGGAAACAGCCAGGTTTCCGTCTCTGTTGGGGTGGCATTTGCTAGAAATCATCTGGTTCTGAGACGTGCAATAAACCACACCGAGGATAGCGAACCCGAGCATGAGTATTCCAAGTAAACAGCACAGTAAACATCCACAGTTGTATGCTAAGATCTGAAAATAAAATAAAATTTTAAAAGATGATCTGTCCGATTTTATACAATAAAACCACTACCTGCATGTACGTGTTATATGCCAATAATTAGATGGAAATAATTAGATTGGACACACGAGCCCATTAATATGAGGATTTGGTGATCAGATATCGACTTACAAAAAGAGAAATTCAGAATTTTGTCAGCCTAGCAAAAAATTCAATTATCGCCTCTTATAACAACATATCCCCGCGGAATTACACACATAATCGACCTATAATATGAAATAGGTACATAATGTGATTATTTGATTCTTAAATATGAAGATAATGGACTCTTACCCGTTATTTCGTTTTATGGCGCGGGCCATAGTGAAAACACCTGTTAAAGAGCGTACACACGAACAGTCGTGAGTTGGCTAATTTGTCATTGTCCGCACATAATCTGCTTATAATTAAGTCATTATGAGTCGATAATGTCACTAAAATGTTCCTATTTTCAACACATTATGGACTCAAAATGAGACGATTCTAAGCAGATTATGTGCCTAAAATATGTTAGATAATGTGCTGGTTTTCGGGAGAACAGACTGCTTATAAAGAATTTCAATGCTTCTGTCGCTCAGAAGTGATAGATTTATACTAAAGAGTGTTCTCAATAATGAGCGTTTGTGACGTATTACTTATGGATGTATTTGTGAACCGTGGATCTTTAAGACCAGTTGTTAAAATCACCAACAAATATCAAGTCACGGGAGGGAGATTTTATTTCCTGGATTAACGGCAGTTGGAAATTTCAGTTCAATTTTCAATTAAAATTTGGTTTAAGCAATGTAACTTTTAGAACGATATTCGAAAAATTCCCCACTTCTCTGCACTTTTAGTCAATATTAACGGGAATGTAAACGAGGTTTCCCAGAGTTGGGCGACGAGTTGGTTGGTTTAAACATATTTATTACCAGTAAGTATATAACAATACAGATTGGCATTGGGATTGGAGGACAAGTGCGATCCACTTATACATAACCCCCTCTCCTAATTGCCGTTATAACACTGATACATAATAATTTGGGTTGTCAACACAATATGTATAACATATTTACAAGTGTATACATACAGTATATCATTGTATATTATTTGAAGTATAGTTTGTATAGTCTCACCACCCCACCAATTCTAAATAATTTCAATAATGATTTCATGTAGCTGTTTTAAATGTGATACACGTACCTCATGGTGCATTGTTAAAATTTTTATAATTTGCATTCAAATGATGCGAGCGTTTTAATAGAACTTAGTCGGATTTTCCTCTTGAGTTGTATATCGTAAGTAATTTTGCACAGCTTTAAAGATATGTTCATTTTCTAACTGTTTTAAGTTCGGGTCCCCAAATATTAGTGTCTTAACTGAATGTATATTAAAGCGCAGAAGATTATTACGGAGTGTAATTCTTTCTTCAAAGTGTAGGTGGCATTCAACAAAATAGTGGAAAGCATTTTCTACAGAATGTCCACACCTACATGTAGCAGAAATTGCTATATAATTTTGAAGTTTATCAGCTTGTAGATTACTACATTCACACCTCAGTTTACAATGAAGGATGTTTAATAGCCGTTTACCATATGAAAAATATGTTGGTGGTTTTAATGGCTTAGTTACTAGTGCTTTCTTGAACCTATCGAGTGGAATGTTTCTTTCTTTTTTTTCATCCAATTTGTTCCAATCCATTACGCATGTGGGGAAGAAAGTTTTATCTGTTCTTTTGCTATTTGAAATGGGACGATTTAAATTTGATGCATTTCTCAGTTCGTAATCACATTTATCCTTAAAGGCACGGTTGGCCTTAGTTGTCGAAAATATTCATATTTGTTCCAAACACCGTAAACAGACAAACATTAAAACGCATACAGTTTCGTTCATATATACCATGACCATCGCGTAAACAGCATGCTATCATAAAGACTTACTATATTTTACATAAGCAAGAGCCTGATTGTGTTACAGAAGACAGCAGAGTGTCACTGGATAATCACACACAAATGATATAAACGCTCTTTATTAGTTCTGTATAAGCAATTCAGCAACAAAGAACGCTCTTTATGTTTACCATCATAATATAAACAAACACCAGAAAAGTTACCTTTTATGCTTTTGTTTACATAACAATGGTCAAACAAATGACAATAACATACTGTTTATGCGATATTTCTTATTTGTATACGGACAAAGTCTGTCTACATTTTGATGTCCTTTCTGTTTGTGGCGGTTTTTGATGGGTGGATATATTTTCACAGGATACCCACCGCAAAGGCCAACCGTACCTTTAACCTTTGACGGAAGAAGCTGAGTTAAGTAGGCGGGGGCTTTGCCGTTTGCAATATTGTAAAATATACTCATTCGTTTAACATACCGCCTACTTTCCAGCTTCTCCCATCCGAGTTCAAAGAGCAACCTATCATGGGGGACCGATTTTGAACAACCTGTAACTATACGCACAGCTTCGATCTGTATATCATCTAGTCTTTTTAATAGATAGTCAGGTGCTCCAAACCATACACAACTAGCATACTCCATTAATGGACGGACGTGAGATAAATATAATATTTCGAGAGTCTGACGGTTAAGAAGATATTTCAGTTTTCTCATTTGGGAAAGTCTTGCATAGGCTTTAGTACATATATTTTTGATATAAATATTCCATGATAAATCTTCTGAGATGTCAATACCCAGGTGTGTGTGACCGTGCGTATAATCAAGGGTAGCTCCATTGAAAACTATATATGGTTTTATAATATTTCCTATACTTGTAAACAGCAGTACTTAATTTTTGCACTATTAAATTCACACCGTATTACCACCGTCACGATGCGGATCACTACCGGCTGTTTTGACAAAAGCGTGCCACGTGGCATCATTGTAGTTGGATCATTTTCGCCCTACATTCTGTGGAAGGTGTGAATTTTTTCTGGGCTAGCGGAGGACGCCGATAAATCTGATAAGTATACAATATATGTTCACTTATTCTTATATTTGTAACGCATGTTTACCATTGTGTTTCATTATTTCGAGCAGTAGCTGATATGGATGGTTCATGTTTTATTTCTTTATGCGGTATTCTCGTGGTACGAAAAGATAGACCATTTACTAAGTCATTCGCCTAATGTACACGTTTGTATGTTCGATTTGTGGCCATCTGGGACGTTTTGAACATAGATACCCATGAAATGAACGGGTACGGATCTGTACCGGCAGGTGATGCGGATGTGTACACAAAATAGTGAACGGTGCCGATCCGCATCCTGTTTTTTGGAACCCATGAGTATGGAAATCGATACTACGCGTTTAATTTACATTCAACTTGACAAACCATATTGCCATTTTGTACAGTTATGGACATTCTTGTATACGCAACAGAAATAAGAGAAAATTCCATGCATTTGCATCATGTATTGTGCCAATGAAGATAAATAATGGGCCACGTGCAACTAGATCCTAGTAACATATGCTACCTCTAAGGTTATCGTAGGCGATCATTTTATATTTTCTTGGCGTGGCCATTTTCTAATGTATGTAAGAAAGACGGCGGCAACAAACTTTGTGTGGGTTACATTCAGATATATAATATAATTAACGTTTTAGTCGACCTACCGTTACACAAATTGCCACTTTCAGCCGGTAGGGATCCGCATCGTGACCGGTGGTAATCCGGATCGGTAATACGGTGTGAAATTTGACTATCCACTTTTCAGCCCATTCATTGATTTTCCGCATGCCATTATTTATCGACGATTCTAAAGTTTGTAGATCAGAGTTTGCATTCATGAGACATGTATCATCGGCAAATAGTCTAGCTCGGGATTCTAAATTGTCCGAAATGTCATTTATATATATGAGAAACATAAGAGGCCCGATTACGGATCCTTGAGGGACTCCTGCTGTTATAGGTGCGTATTTGGAAAAACTGGAGTTAATTCGTACGCGTTGTTTGCGATTTTCAAGGTAGTTCACAGACCATTTAAGAATATCTCCTTTAATACCATATTTATCAAGCTTATGTATAAGACCACGATGCCACACTTTGTCAAAGGCTTTGGAAATATCACAGAATACTGCACATGTCGTTTCACCTTTATCCAGCGCTTCTACTATATTATGAATAATTTCTATCAGTTGTAGTTCCGTTCCATGACCGGGAATAAAACCAGACTGGTGCGAATATAGGAGATCTCTGGATTGCAAATGTGTAAACATTTTATTGTGAACGATTCTTTCGAGAACTTTTCCAACACAACTGAGAAGTGAAATGGGTCTGTAATTATTTGGATCTTGTGATTTTCCTTTTTTGAACAATGGTATGACATCAGCACGTTTCCATGTGTCGGGAAAACAACAGCTCTTAAGCGATTTATTAAAAATTATTTTGAGTGGTTTGCATACTGAGCTGTGGTTTTCCTTTAACATTTTGTTACTGATACCATCCGGACCATTGGCTTTATTTATGGATAAAGATTTGAGAATAGTTGAAATTTCATCTTCGGATGTATCTATCGAGCTTATATTTGATGCTGTTCTATTTGCGAAATTGGGAATGTCAGATTCCGAACTGTCTATGGTGCTATTCATAATAAACATTTTGTTCAACAGTTCAGCCTTTTCTTCATCAGAATCATAAAATGAGTTGTCAAACTCTAGAGTTGGGATTTTACTCTTATTAGAAAATTTGTTAAGCAGCTGTTTCACGACATGCCATAATTGCTTTGGACCTGTGTTGAGTTTCAAATTTTCATCCAGATTTAACAAATATTTCTCTTTTGCAAATTTTTTCATGTTGTTTATCTTATTTCGAAT
The DNA here is from genome assembly GCA_032622095.1 of Siphonodentalium dalli. Taxonomy (NCBI): domain Eukaryota; kingdom Metazoa; phylum Mollusca; class Scaphopoda; order Gadilida; family Siphonodentaliidae; genus Siphonodentalium; species Siphonodentalium dalli. The sequence goes on from CP136064.1 coordinate 29,923,023, forward strand.
TTGTTTATACTTGTCCCAGTGCATTTGTGTATTTGATTTTAAAGCTTTCTTTCTTAAGCGATTTTTTTTTCTTATATTTAATCTAATAGAGCTATCAAACCATGGTTTATCATTTGTCCTAATTGTAATTGTTTGAAATGGTATATACTTTTTTGCAATATTAAGGTACATGTCTGTGAAAATGGTTACCATTGTATTTACATTTATGTTTGTGCCTCTTTCAGATAAAACATCTGTCCAATTTATTGCATGGATCTCTGCATTCATATTTAAGTAATCACCTTTGGTATAATTCCATACCTGACGAATGCATGTCTCTGATTTACGATTGGGTGTAAGTAGTTCTATGGTGGTCGCATAATGGTCTGAGTGGCCCAGATCAATAGTGGATGCGTTAACGAATGATAGAGTATCGCTTAACAAAATTGGGTCGATCAAGGTCGAGGAGCTTCCAGTCACACGAGTTGGGTTGGTGATAGCGTTCGTTACTTTTTATATCGTGCAATGGTCCTGATTGTTTCAAAAGGTCACAATTTAAGTCACCGACAATAATCAGGGAGGGATTTATCGAAAGAGTTGGTTGTTGATGATTTCCAAAAATATATTACTAGACTTAATTTGAGGCACGAATTTATTGAGTCACTTTAATAATCAGACGTTCAATGTGCCACAACTCTCTTGATCTCATCAACTGGATTACATATTATATATTAGAGTTGTATTCCTTTCACCGCCTTTGTTGTCTGGACACCTCGTGGAAGAATAGTAATGTATCATCGGTGTTTGAGAGATCGACACAATAAGATTTATAAGGGTTATTCGGTACTGTCAGTTTTAGGCTCAAATGAAAAATAGCCAAGTTTCCTTCGACATAACAACCAGCTAGTGAAACCGTTAAGGGATAATACTGGTTTGCGTCGAAGTACGGTCGCCTTACGCTGCTATAGCCTACTTTTGGACATAATTGCGAAAGTAACCTGGTTTATTCCATAGCAAACATTAAATTAGTTCTGAATTCCAAAAGTAGTAATTCAATGTGAAAAATATATTTTATTACAATATTAACATAATTTCAAAAGAATACGAACTCTTTTGATATCGCGGAATTCGTAACAGTTTGGGTCTTCTCTAGACGTAAACAAACATATCATGAATGCTAGGTTACTCCTAATTACACGGCGTATTATGTGCGTAATTTAACACAACCGTTAGATTATAATACATCATATGACCGTAAAATATCATTTCTGATAAATATAGCGTTTTGATAAAGTCGATTAAATTGACGAACAATCCCGTTACCGGGTCGGGACGTAAAAGTCCGCCTGAGAAGAGTAAGACAACTTTACTTCGATGTAAACCAGGATGGGGAAACTCCAGAATACAAGGTTGAAAGTGTTGGTTGTTTAATTTTTAGGACCCAACACCCCTGGAACGCAATTTTTTTTCCTTTCAGATATCGGATACCCACCCCTCCAATACACGTTTTTTTTTCAAGTGCAATTGACGACCACCCCCACAGTTTGATAAAACGGTGAAAATAGCTGGACACGGCAGACAGAGCGTGTGCAATGTTTAAAATAACCATCCGGATGAAATGAAATCAGGTAAGCTAGATAGAAATATCATAAAATCACAAAACATCCATAACCATAGGTTACCCGCATTATATATGCGACAACGATGTGTATGCACAGCAGCATATTCTCTCACATTGTTACTAGCCGAGATTCCTAAATGGTCACTCAGTCTCTGTAATAATTATATAATTTTTTTTTTCAAGTGCAATTGACGACCACCCCCACAGTTTGATAAAACGGTGAAAATAGCTGGACACGGCAGACAGAGCGTGTGCAATGTTTAAAATAACCATCCGGATGAAATGAAATCAGGTAAGCTAGATAGAAATATCATAAAATCACAAAACATCCATAACCATAGGTTACCCGCATTATATATGCGACAACGATGTGTATGCACAGCAGCATATTCTCTCACATTGTTACTAGCCGAGATTCCTAAATGGTCACTCAGTCTCTGTAATAATTATATAATTTCCCATCTGCATTCTGTTCCATTAAGCAATAAGTAATTGGACACAGATGAATTGTTTGCCAATGGCAGAAAAACAGGGGCTTGTAACGCGCTCGGTGGTCCGCCACACCCCCAACCACACTACCCTTATATGTCGAACATATGCAGCATATTTACCCTATCCGCACATACCTTATACACCATACCTACTCGTATATGCAATCGTGCTTTACGCCACTGTATTACACACGAGATACGTGTATACTACCATGATATATATATATCGGTCACGTATATAAGGGCAGTGGGGGTTTTGAAGGGAAGTGGGCATTGGGTCGCATCACAAGCACATGTGGCAGAAAAAGTAATCCCGAAATACACTGTTAGCATCTCAAAGATGAATACTTGTTTTGTAATACTTAGCATGTTATGTTCAATTACTCATCTTTTCATTTATATATCGGTAGGTAAGTAATCCAAGGTCTCATTTACCCAAAATGATGAACATACAATAATACAGTATATCTATGTTTATCTTCCAATAGACATACCATTTAGAGCACCAGAAGAATTATGTGATATGACGTTGTCATCGCAGCGATGATTGAATGTCAAAAACAACAATGAGAACTGATGGAAAATCTTATTTTTTTCCCCAATTTAATATTTTCCTCGTAAGAAGTGGAACCCACCCTATGTTATCGTGCTATAAAAGAACAATTATTGGGAAATAGAAATGTCCAATCCATACAAATATATAGTGTTGCCCACTCGCTAAGCTGAGTTTCTGGGGCATATGTGACCCGCCATATCAAATCCAGTCGTAAGTTGAGATTTTTTTACCCTGTGCCAATGCATTTTCTTATATATGCGAGTCGACCATAGGTCGCCTCGCATATATAAGAGAATGCATTGGCCTAACAATTTTTTATCATTTTTTATAAATAAATGTTTCTTACAATTTATAAAAAAAATAAAATACAAATAAAAAACATCCATTGCCCTGCAGGGAGCCCCACACATATATAGAAGCATATAGAAGAGTGTCGTCTGCTCATGTTTGTCTGGGGCTCTGTATGGGTGAAATTAAAAAATTGTTAAAGAATACAAGAAAACATTATTAAAATTGTTAAAAATTGTTAAGCCAATGCATTCTCTTATATATGCGAGGCGACCTATGGTCGACTCGCATATATAAGAGAATGCATTGGCACAGGGTAAACAAATCCCGACTTACGACTGGATTTGATATGGCGGGTCACATATATCACGCTTGGCATTGCACTTGTGATATCTGACACTTGCCCGAAAATGATCCTTCAATTACCTGACATGAATCGACCGCGCAACAATGTTTAACTCGTGGTAACTATTTACAAAGCGATGAAACTATCGAAGACATATTCTGTAATTCCAAACTGTATCACTCATAAGTATGCAATAGATCAGCCTGTTCTCCGGAAAACCAGCACATTATATATGCTTATAATATAACTTATTTTAGGTAGATAATCTTCTTAGAATCGACTCGTTTTGAGTCGATAAAGTGATGAAATGAGAACATTTTTAGTCACATCGACTCATACTGAGGCGAATTCTAAGCATATTATATGCGGACAATGACACAAATAAGCCAACGCACTACTTTCCAGGTGTACGACCCGCTCCATAAAAAAAATAACGGGTAAGAGTCCCTTATCTGCTTATTTCAGAATCAAATAATCACAAAAAATGTACCCATTTCACATTATAGGTCGATTTTGTGCGTATTTCTGCGAGGATATGTTGGATAGCCATATATGAATTTTAGCCGCATATAGAATGGGAAAAAGGCATTTGGTGTTTCGCAAAGAGATTGAACTTACGATGTATTTTGCTGCGGACGACCTGGAGCCACCGCCTGCTGAATACCGCACAGTATATACAGCCAGCAACCCAGTACAAAGCACCTGGAATTAATAACCCACGGTATAAACAGCCATCAACCCAGCACAAAGCACCTGAAATTAATAACCCACAGTATATACAGCCAGCAACCCAGTACAAAGCACCTGAAATTAATAACCCACAGTATATACAGCCAGCAACCCAGTACAAAGCACCTGAAATTAATAACCCACAGTATATACAGCCAGCAACCCAATACAAAGCACCTGAAATTAATAACCCACAGTATATACAGCCAGCAACCCAGTACAAAGCACCTGAAATTAATAACCCACAGTATATACAGCCAGCAACCCAGTACAAAGCACCTGAAATTAATAACCCACAGTATATACAGCCAGCAACCCAGTACAAAGCACCTGAAATTAATAACCCACAGTATATACAGCCAGCAACCCAGTACAAAGCACCTGAAATTAATAACCCACAGTATATACAGCCAGCAACCCAGTACAAAGCACCTGAAATTAATAACCCACAGTATATACAGCCAGCAACCCAGTACAAAGCACCTGAAATTAATAACCCACAGTATATACAGCCAGCAACCCAGTACAAAGCACCTGAAATTAATAACCCACAGTATATACAGCCAGCAACCCAGTACAAAGCACCTGAAATTAATAACCCACATTATATACAGCCAGCAACCCAGTACAAAGCACCTGAAATTAATAACCCACAGTATATACAGCCAGCAACCCAGTACAAAGCACCTGAAATTAATACCCACAGTATATACAGCCAGCAACCCAGTACAAAGCACCTGAAATTAATACCCACAGTATATACAGCCAGCAACCCAGTACAAAGCACCTGAAATTGAGGCATGGAAATACTGTAACTCAGTGTTAGATGGACAAGTGTAGTCGGCATTATGGAAAAAAAAATCATCTGATTACAGATACGTTAATCCTTATTGCATAACACGGACTCCAGCTACCAACTTGATTCCCGGGGAATTTACAGCGATGACGACTTACAGCCGACATTCAAATTGAACCACATATTCGGTTGGCCATAACTGTTAAACATGGACCAAAGACGGCCCATCCAAGTTGACATATTAATAAGTCGATCGTAAAACTGCAAAAAGAAGCTCCAAACATTCTTTAATAAACCACACATGGCAAAGATCGTATATGGTTTCCTTGTCCATTATCGACGTATACTAAAAGGCGTTAAAAATAGGATTTGGGTCCATTCACATTGTATTGTTTTGGGCGAGTTAGTGTTTTATACGCCAATAAGAGGGAAACAGAAAATTTCGACTTATTTTCTGTCATATTAAGGTCACAATTTAAGGAGAATCTTAGAGTCAACTCTCTAAAAACAATCTAGAACTTATTACTATATGTGACCCGCCATATCAAATCCAGTCGTAAGTCGGGATTTTTTTTACCCTATGCCAATGCATTCTCTTATATATGCGAGTCGACCATAGGTCGCCTCGCATATATAAGAGAATGCATTGGCCTAACAATTTTTTACAATTTAAATAATTTTGTCTTGTATTCTTTAACAATTTTATAATTTCACCCATACAGAGCCCCAGACAAACATCAGCAGACGACACTCTTCTATATGCTTCTATATATGTGTGGGGCTCCCTGCAGGGTAATGGATGTTTTTTATGTTATGTCCTAAAAATTGTAAGAAACATTTATTTAAAAAAAATGATAAAAAATTGTTAGGCCAATGCATTCTCTTATATATGCGAGGGGACCTATGGTCGACTCGCATATATAAGAGAATGCATTGGCACAGGGTAAAAAAAATCCCGACTTACGACTGGATTTGATATGGCGGGTCACATATGATATATTTGTGGTTTGTGTTGAAAACCCGAAACCCTAATCCTAACTACGGATATCACAAAACGACAACTGATACAACTTATATAGTGACGTAATACAACTTATATAGCGACGTAATACAACTTATATAGTTACGTAATACCCTACAAAACGACAACTGATACAACTTATATAGTGACGTAATACCCTACAAAACGACAACTGATACAACTTATATAGTGACGTAATACCCTACAAAACGACAACTGATACAACTTATATAGTGACGTAATACCCTACAAAACGACAACTGATACAACTTGTATACAAAACGACAACTGACAAAACTTATATAGTGACGTAATCTATTATATATTTTGGAAGATCTGTTTGTTTGTTTGTGTGTGTGTAATCGATGAACTCGAAAACGGCCGATGAAACTTGGTATGTGGGGGTATTTTCGGGTCAGGAGTAACATAGGCCTATTGATTTTCAGATCCGAGGTCAACTTTTCACGTGCCGAGGTCAAATCTGTTTTTACGCTGTGTTACGGGACTTTCATTTGAGTTCGGTGCTTACAAATCGATTCGAAACAGCGCGAATAATAAAATGCCAGTCATAATAATGACACTGTGAGAATCTTTCGTGTTTCCTCTTTCCAACGATATATAATGCGTATGTATCCGTTTTAGTTATCTGCCTCAATTATCAAGAAGAAGTGGTACTATCTTCCATCAGGATAAAAACAATGCGTAACTTCTATGACGTCGTTAGAGGTCATAACGTTAGATCACGTTAACGCTTAAACGGCCGATGCATTTGACTGTTTCAGACGTCTTGGCGATATCTCGGGCACCGATGGTAATTTATCTTTACGTTGAAACTTGATAATTAATGAGCGTGTGTATATGAGGCGCGTTTATATACTTGAGTGGAAATCAAATCGGGTTAAACTGGCGGATTTTTACGGACGAAATTTGATGCATAGGGTATCTCGGTATCCGCTGGGCCGATTTCCCGGTATCCGCTGGGCCGATTTCCACCATTTTTGGGGTGTTGGTGTTTGACCCCACCTGACCTTCAAAATGGTCAATTCAAGGTCAAATCGGGTAAAACCGGATGGATATCGACGAGTACTTTTGTCGGGTACTTTTGTTCGGGCACTGTGTTTTGGACGGGTCAAATCGTGACCCCACTTGACCTTGGTCTTCAAAATAGACAATTCAAGGTCAAACCCGGACGAAGTCGGGTCACCTTCTAGTACCCTACAAAACGACAACTGATACAACTTATATAGTGACGTAATACCCTACAAAACGACAACTGATACAACTTATATACAAAACGACAACTGATATAACTTATATAGTGACGTAATACCCTACAAAACGACAACTGATACAACTTATATAGTGACGTAATACCCTACAAAACGACAACTGATACAACTTATATAGTGACGTAATACCCTACAAAACTACAACTGATATAGTGACGTAATACCCTGTTCGTAATTCTTGTCAGTAGTAGCTCATTGTGCGAAACGCTGTCTAAAACGCCTAATCTATTCAGTTTTACTGTTAACAACATTACCACGGATTATCGTTTCAAAACTTATAATGATGTGATCTACTTACTATCATGCCAGACCATAATGGCACAGCGGTCTTGAATGGCAACGGTTCGCTGTCGGAAGCAAAGTATAAAGAAATAGCACCAACGGACATAGAAATCACCCCGAGTGTGACCTGAATAGCACCGAGCCTTTGTAAGCTGCTAAACGCTTTCTGTCTTTTACCCGTGTCGTTCTCGTCATCTGAATGGAAAAACAAACAACATCTAGATTCAGTGCATGTGAAGGTCGCACGTAATAGGCCTCAATTAGATGCATATACTATACTTATTTCACTAGATATACCATTGTCAGACAAGGAACACCCCGAGGCTCAGGATTGAGACTACACTGTATATAGTAGGCATACTCCTTATTCACCACAACAACTACTGACGACCCTCCCTTAAAGACACGGTTGGCCTTGGCGGTGGGTATCCTGTGAAAATATATCCACCCGTCAAAAACCGCCACAAACAGAAACATCAAAATGTAGATAGACTTTGTCCGTATACAAATAAGAAATATCGCATAAACAGTATGTTATGGTCATATGTTTGACCATTGTTATGTAAACAAAAGCGTAAAAAGTAACTTTTCTGATATTTGTTTATATCATGATGGTAAACATACAGAGCGTTCTTTGTTGGTGAAAACCTGATATGGAACGAATAAAGAGCGTTTCTGCCATTTGTGTGTGATTAGCCAGTAGCATTGTGCTGCCTTCCGTAACACAATCAGGCTCTTGCTTAGGTAAAATATAGTAGGTCTTTATGATAACATGCTGTTTACGCGATGGTCATGGTATATATGAACGGAACTGTATGCATTTTACTGTTTTTCTGTTTACGGTGTTTGGAACAAATGTGAATATTTTCGACAATTAAGGCCGAACGTGCCTTTAACGTACAAGAGCTGACATCGATCACGAAGAACCAAAATTAACTTAGTAATAACGGAAAGACCCACAGCAACCATTCCAGCATTATTGAGTATTGTATACTTACCTCATATGAGTACACTTTGTAAACATTGTACTTATCTGCTTATATTACAACTTGTTTTAGGTAGATAATCTGCTTAGAATCGCCTCATTTTGTGTCGATAATGTGCTGAAAATGAGAGCGTTTTATTCACACTATCGAGGCGATTCTAAGCAGATTATGCGCTGACAGTGACACAAAGAAGCCAACTCACGACTTGTCAGGTGTACGCTCTTTAACACGTGTTTTCACTGTGGCCCGCGCCATAAAACGAAATAACTGGTATGCGTCCATTATCTGCTTATTTCAGAATAAAAATAATCACATTATGTGCCTATTTCACATTATAGGTCTATTATTATGGGCGTATTTGTGCGAGGATGTTGTTCAGTCGCTGTACCATATCACGACTAAAAAGCATTGAGTCGTCAAAATTGTAGCGAAGTAACTGTGTATACAACGCAGACAGTGGACGAGACTAAAACAACGAGATACGTACTTATAAACGCACCCAAGAGGAATTTGTTCCGCTTGGAGTACGGAATATAAATTCATGAACTGACTAGTGTGCAAACATATATCATAAAATGCATACAATTGGTACAAGGAAACAGGTAGAATATATAATCAATAGCAACTATATAAAATTAAATTCACCAAGACTTCACATCGAGATATGCAAAGTAATTTTTTACGTAAGTCTTTGCATTGGCATTATATTTATGGCACTTGATCAAAATTTATCAATGCGTCAAGTTGAAGATCGGGTGTGTGAGACAGAAGGTCGTCGTTCACCAAACCGACCGCTTAAATGCATAAATAATGTTTTGTATCTTTCAACGTTATTCTTCGAGCATTATGTTGAAGTTTTCTGTTTGATAAGAATCAAAATGTTCGATGGACTTTGGTGGTGGTTTTGTAGGAAGATATTCAATATGTGACCCGCCATATCAAATCCAGTCATAAGTCGGGATTTTTTTTACCCTGTGCGAATGCATTCTCTTGTATATGCGAGTCGACCATAGCTAGGTCGCCTCGCATATATAAGAGAATGCATTGGCCTAACAAATTTTTTTTTACAATTTTAATAATGTTTTCTTGTATTCTTTAACAATTTTATAAATTCACCCATACAGAGCCCCAAACAAACATGAGCAGACGACACTCTTCTATGTGCTTCTATATATGTGTGGGGCTCACTGCAGGGTAATGGATGTTTTTTTTATTTTATGCCCTAAAAATTGTAAGAAACATTTATTAAAACAAAAATGATAAAAAATTCTTAGGCCAATGCATTCTCCTATATATGCGAGGCGACCTATGGTCGACTCGCATATATAAGAGAATGCATTGGCACAGGGTAAAAAAAATCCCGATTTCCGACTTGATTTGACATGGCGGGTCACATATGTTTAGGTTGTTTTGAGGCAACTGCTTTAACTCGAGTAGATCTTTTGGGAATAACTTCCTCAATCCAGGAACATAAGCAATATTGGTAGCTTCAACTTGGGTTGCTAGCGCTACAATGACAGCATTGGTTTGACTCTCTTAGTGTTGGCATCAACGCATTTCCATGTGGACACAGCGCAGAAAATGTGCGATGTCCAGTTGTCCATTCAGGATATGAGAGTTGTTTCTCAGCTTTGATTTTCTGAATTTTAAATTCATATTGGCAAAGGGGACAGGAACGACCAAATTCTGTGTGCGCACCATGACAATTTGAACACTTTTGTGGTTGTGAGCAATCTGTGTTCGTGGCCTGTGCCAGAATCCCGTGCACATGTTGCGTCTTTGTTCTTACAACGCAACATTAACGACCCGGTGCCAATGCATTCTCTTATATATGCGAGTCGACCACAGGTCGCCTCACATATATAAAATTTATTGACCTAACAATTTTTTTTATCATTTTTGATCAATTTTTCTTACATAACATTTATAAAAATTGTTAGGCCAATGCATTCTCTTATTGTCGACTCATATTAAGAGAATGCAATGGCACAGGGTTTTCGCAAAAAATCAGGAAGCTCCCATCATGAAAGGGCTAATATCACTTTCTTACTATTATTTGTTAAATTCATTCTGTGTACATTTTTGACTCCCTGTTGAGCCAGCTCAGGTGATATATCAGAATCCGATATATTATGGGTTCTCAATAGTCTTGCTGATATTCAATGTCGTGTGGGGAGTAACACAGGCAGGTGTTTAGAACTGGTAGAGACGTTAACTGTAGCAGACCGTCTGATGGGGAGAGCCATTTACTGGCCCAGTCCTGATTGGTTGAACACATTTCAATTGTCCAGCTATACTGTGTATCGTTTTGTCTTTTAGCATGTGGATCAAAACTAAGAACCAGGTACTGAACATTTATCTCAGCATCCTTGGGACTCAACTGGCCATCATTTGGACGTTCAATACATTGTTTTTTAAAGGCACGGGCGGCGTTCGTTGCAGAAATATTCATATTTGTTAAAATCGCCATCATCAGAAGGAATATTAGTGGGGGTTTTTGCCATTACCACCGGAAATATATCAGTTGAATGGCATATATATATATCGGAGGCTGCAAAGAGAATAGAAATAATCTATGCCAATTACCCATTTAAATCAATGATTTTTTTTAGAAACGAAGTGAGTTTCTCCACAACGTGCATTTACTAATTTACTATTGCCACCAAGCATACGGAAACGGAAACCGCCTAGTCGTTTTTGCGTGTATTTGATGGAAACGATACTAACTGTAAGATATGTGTTTTATCATAACAGAATAACACCCATATACTGGATTCATAACACAATAACACCCATATATTGGATTCATAACACAATAACACCCATAAACTTGCATTGCGCTATGGCCTATCATCGAAAACAATCAAAGCAAATCTAATTAATTTGCTAACAGCAGTCGACATTAAGGCGTCCTTCTAGGTACTTTAAAGGTACTCAACCCGTAAAGAGGGTCCCCATCTCAACAGATTCCAACAACAACAATCCGATCAGAGGGTCCTATATTACTATTTCTTTGGCTTTGGGGGTAAAAAATATTTGATTCGAGTCGAGGAACCCATCAAACAAAGCTCAGAGTTATTAGATATTGATTTTTGAAAATTCTTATGTTCTCGAGATGAGTACTTATAACTGCCGTCAATTTGGTAACATGCTCGAGATTTTACGCCAAAATTCTATTCAAACAGACAAGGATGGATAACTCTATAATCAAGTGGTAATAATTGACTACGTACTGGGCCAGTAAGAATTCCCGATAATGAAAAATAATAGATTTCTAAAATCGATATCTAACAAATCTGAGCTTTGATGGGTGACTTCCTCGACTCGAATCAAATTTTTTTGACCCCCGAAGCCATTGAAATCGTAATTGAGAGGAGTTTTATCGGGTTGAGTACCTTTAATCAACATTTTGGAAATAATGGGTACACAAAATTAACACGTTACAGATCACGGCACGAATCAACGGAGAATGCGACCTTTGTCAATTCAGCTATAATATATTCCGATCGGCGACCGGGAAGAATATAAGGTAATTAGAGATGAGGATGGATTTAATTTCCCCACCCGCACTTCCGCCATCCTCGGTTATTTCCGCAGCTTACACTCCTCATGAGAACCTTATTGAATGTGCACTGCCTTACAATAATAAAGCACAACAATAAATGTCTTGATAAATAATCGGTTTTCTATGGCAACGGCGAAAACAATGATGTCTAATTGGAATACCTTGTTTGTGCCCAAAAGCTTGAATGGATAATGGCTTGGCAAAGACATTATGTGCCCTTGCATGATGTGGCCCAGAATAGTAGTTTCGATCACTAAATTAATTATCTTAAGCTTGAGCAACGCATATACATTTGGCTACAGATATGTGAAACCGATGAGGGCACGGAGACCGACTGAAATATGCCTGGCTGATCGTGATTGAGTCACATATAGAAACGACTTTGCCATTTTCAATGTTACACAATAGTGTTCCAAATAAACGTGCATTTAATCCAGATTTATTGACGAACGGACTCATAACATAATTTATATGAGTGTTCATTTCTCCAATAAGCTTACTTCAGTCAGCGTGAACAAATTCTCATTTCTTAGGCCATGAATGACGTCATGTATCGATAGAAAAACAATCCCGAGTTTCGCCCATGTCGGGGTTCGAATCTGTGGCATTCTCGTCTAGCCCAGACTGCGGTGATGGCATAAACGACCTAACGACATCGGCTACGTAAAATCGAAACCCTTTTATCGATGTGACCCGCCATATCAAATCCAGTCGTAAGTCGGGATTTTTTTTTTACCCTGTGCCAATGCATTCTCTTATATATGCGAGTCGACCATAGGTCGCCTCGCAAATATAAGAGAATGCATTGGCCTAACAATTTTTTACAATTTTAATAATTTGTTCTTGTATTCTTTAACAATTTTATAATTTCACCCATACAGAGCCCCAGACAAACATGAGCAGACGACACTCTTCTATATATGTGTGGGGCTCCCTGCAGGGCAATGGATGTTTTTTTATTTTATGTCCTAAAAATTGTAAGAAACATTTATTTAAAAAAAATGATAAAAAATTGTTAGGCCAATGCATTCTCTTATATATGCGAGGCGACCTATGGTCGACTCGCATATATAAGAGAATGCATTGGCACAGGGTAAAAAAAAATAAAAGGTGGCTAAAAAATATTGGCACTGTTCAATGATTATTTTGGTCTGCAAGTTTATTCTATGGTATTTGCCCCCCCCCCAAGCAAACTAGATTAGAGAGAAATGCACTTACATGTAAACGGAAATAACTCGAAAAAAAAATGCAATTTCGGGTACTGTTAGTCCGTTGACACTGAACTACCATAAAAGGTTAGAAAACACACCTATTTATCACATGTGTAGCGGAAAAAGCGATCTTACAAATCACCCAGAATACTCTTGTAGTTGGTGACAAAACTAACAAGTGCACATTTATGTACATGCATATACACTTGGTCGTGCCACATGGATCTGCCCTGCGACTATTAATCATTATAATCTTACAATTCAATTTATTATATACTCTCATCGTATGACAATACACATTGGGAGGAAAGGTGTCAGAATTAACATTCTATGTGTGATGTATATGTATAAATATATGCAGCAATTATTGATAAGTGTTCATATCTTTCGTACCGCTAGGGGGGGGGGGGGGGGGCTCGGTGGCTCAATCGGTTAGGGGTACAACTCCAAGCCGTTTCGCCCTCCAGCGCTGGCGATTAGGGTTCAAATCCACATGTTTCCATCGTGGACTTTGTAACTCGAAATCGTTAACTGGTGGAGTTACCAGTTACTCGCCGATGGCCGGTGGTTTGCCGCACATGGTTGACGAGTTTATCAGCCATTGAAATCACTGTTAGATTAGTCGCAAGTGTGCGGATTTCCTCCACCACTAAAACTGGCAATGTCGTGATATGCCTTAGTGGCTAAAGCGACAATAAACCCCAATCAATCAATCATTCACACCGCTAGAGTTAAATATGTCATGAAGTTATATTACGTTAGGTCGACTGTATTAGTTAAAGTTTTATATATTTCAATCTCAGATCTATTAACCGTAAACCACCCGCACTTTTATCTGAGTTTGTATGCATGTTTATTTGAATTCATCAGGGCTCGTATTCACCAATTCGGTTCATTATTTTATAAACCAGGTAGTTTTTTGGTAGCGGGTGAACGGACAAGGTACCTTCGGTTGAGTGTATGACATCCACAGTCGTCGACATGATTGATCAAATATCTCAGATTAGCCATCAAATGTTTTCAATAGATAAGTAAGATAACTACTCATCACTTGCAAAATCGCGAACACTCACCGGGTACAATTCGCATTTTTGAAGATATAATTTCCTTTCGCAAGTCATTTATTTTGTTCCACGACCATCCCCATCGCTACTCGTGATTGAAATGAGAACGAACGACGAAAGCATTTAAAGGCACGGTTGGTCTTGGCGGTGTGTATCTTGTGAAAATATTTCCACCCGTCAAAAACCGCCACAAACAGAAAGAACATCAAAATGTAGACAGACTTTGTCCGTATACAAATAAGAAATATCGCATAAACAGTATGTTATTGTCAAATTTTTGACCATTGTTATGTAAACAAAAGCATAAAAAAGTTACTTTTCTGGTGTTTGTTTATATTATGATGGTAAACATAAAGAGCGTTCTTTGTTGGTGAATTCCTGATATGGAACTAATAAAGAGCGTTTATGCCATTTGTGTGATTAGCCAGTAGCATTGTGCTGTCTTCTGTAACACAATCAGGCTCTTGCTTAGGTAAACTATAGTATGTCTTTATGATAACATGCTGTTTACGTGATGGTCATGGTATATATGAACGAAACTGTATGCGTTTTAATGTTTTTCTGTTTACGGTGATTTGAACAAATATGAATATTTTCGACAACTAAGGCCTCATGTGCCTTTAAGTGCCACCCGAAGGTCGGCGACGGGCTTATCCGTGGATTGAACCAAGAAAACTGCTTTGCCAACGTTTTATGTAACCGCGGCGATCAACAATATTTATTGTCAAATTCCTTTGATTGGATAATCCTATAGAGCGGCCACCAAAGCTATAGCTTGGCATTGAGCCTCGCCCGGTATAAACTACATTACCTATATATAAAATCAGTCGGTGAATACGAAGCCTGTGGGCCCATCCTGCATATTTATATATATGTGACTACGTTTATTTGGATCACAACATTAATATATACAATTGACTGGTAAGTCCACATCGGATCTGCTGAAAGTACACCTGGTTACCCACAATCTTCAACTCTAACCAGACACAGGATTTTAATCTGAGATACCCTGGCAACACAATCCACAACTTGTCTTGATATCCCGGTAACGTCGCTGTCTTTGGGTAACGGGTTCGCTTGTAATGCATGCATGTTAATATTAAATTAATTATTATCTAATCAACATACCTCGCAACGAATGTTCCCACAGATTCCCACAATCCATGGTCTGGAAAAGCCCCATCGATCACAGAATGTCACGAGAAACTATGCATTCCCCGTCCTCACGTTCAGCATCACGGAACATGCCTCGAAGCTAATGAGTCGTATCAGAGAGAAATCAGAATCGACAACTCATCTCCGTCGAATGATTATTCTTCCGGCGGTTAGATAATGCGTGCTCGGCACGACTTATGTCCATATATAATCATTAGTAATGGGTCTCGCGTAAATAAAAGAACGCGTCCTTCGGATGTACTTATACTCCCACAGGTCGAAGTATTGTCAATTCGAGAATAGCGCCACGTGGAGTATTACAGTATGATCCCAAGACGCCATTATATGTGGTGATATTCAGATCACTTTCATTCAAAGACCCCTGGTACGTTTTTATATGCCAGCAAATGGATTAATTTAATGACCCTCGGTGTGGTATATGAATGGATTTACAACATACACTTCATTTGTTTTTGCCATGAAGGGTCGCTTGCCCTATGTACCCAGTGCAAGTACAGCTATATGTCTGTGTCGTGCGCACACATTACATTTGCATTACACTAAATCATCCGAGCTTGGTTGGTTAAAGCCACATGGCGGTTTGCGCTCAAAAACTACACCTAACAATATTCGCTTTTTAATTTTCCCAGTATCGAAATAGGTCGATAAATAATTAACTATCTTTCTACTGACATGTGTCCCAAAAGACGCATTGAAGTCATAAAAAATACAAATTTGAACACGATGTTTGGACCCCCCCCCCCCCACAAAAAAAAAACAGCCGTTGCATGGCACGGAACAGAAAAGAGAGTTCCGTGTTGGTCTATTCGTGACATGGTAGAAATAAAGAGCATTTGTTTCACTTATGTGCGAAAAAATTAAAACACTTGGAAAGTGGCAGATATTTTTCAGAGCATATGAAGCAGATATATCAATATTTCGTGTATTTGTCAACCAATCTTATACCTCCTTCCATATTACGTAGACACAATTTGGAAGCACGAATGAGCCATGTCAGTTTAAGTGGTATATAGTCACCCAGCTGCAAATATACAGTAATTTTTCGATCTTGAATCCGGAGTTTGAATAGCTCGGAAGTATAAGCAATGCCTATATGCAGACGATACATGCCAATGGAAAACAATGCAATGCTGAGCTATGTACAGATAAAAGCACCCAAGAGGAATGTTTCCACTTGGAGTCAGGAATATAAATTGAAGAACTGACTAGTGTGCAATCAGAATACGTATAAATGTAGTACGAGAATAGATAATAAATAGCAACTAAATAGCAAGAAATTACCAAGGATCCACAATATAGGTAAAGTATAGCTTTTAAAATCAGATTTTGCAGGTATTTATAATATTTGATGAATCGCGCGTGAATCTTTATCAATGCATCAAGCTGGTGGTGGGTGGGTGGGTGAGAAACAATGTCAACCTTCACCCAACCGACAGCCTCGATCTACAAATACTGTTTCTTTTCTTTGAGAGTTAACCGTTTCTCCCCAGTCATGCGATCAAATTTTGAAAGCTCAAAGATGTACCTCTCTTTTTGAGAGTCGAAACGTTTGAGTGACTTCGGCGATCTTTATATCGAAGCAACAGGCGATTTTTCTTTTGGACCAATAGGATTAAGTTGCATAGATTGTTTCGGAGTAAATGTACCAATGTCAGAAGCTGTATCCATAGCCCGCGCTACAGGTTCTGGAACAGGAATAACATCAGTCTCCGCAACTTGTGTTGCTACATGTAGTGATATACTGACGTGTTTGGTTTGACTTTGTGTCCGAGTGCTGGCATCAACACACATCAAATCTCAAATTGAATCATTGCATCAGGCATATGTGACCCGCCATATCAAATCCAGTCGTAAATCGAGATTTTTTTTCCCTGTGCCAATGCATTCTCTTATATATGCGAGTCGACCATAGGTCGCCTCGCATATATAAGAGAATGCATTGGCCTAACAATTTTTTTACAATTTTAATATGTTCTTGTATTCTTTAACAATTTTATAATTTCACCCATACAGAGCCCCAGACAAACATGAGCAGACGACACTCTTCTATGTGCTTCTATATATGTGTGGGGCTCCCTGCAGGGTAATGGATGTGATCTGTGGAATTGATGGTCGAGGACCAACTATTTTCTTAGCATCTATGTATGAGATGTTTCTCAGTTTTACATCGTTGAATCTTGAAATCATAATCCCAAATGGGACATGAACACTCCATGCCAGCATGTGAACCTTGACAGTTCGAATTTTTTTTAGGATTTGTACACAATCATTATGATCATGACCAGAAACAGAACAGCGTGTACAAATGGTTTCTTTACTTTTACAGTGTTCATGTACATGGCCATAGCTCTGGGATTTAAAATATCGTAATGGATTTGGAACATAGGCAGTTATATCTATCTTCATGTACCCAACCTTCAATGTTGATGGATGTTCGCACCGAATGAAGCTTAGAAGATAACTATTCAGATGAGCTCTTAGTCCATCAACAGTCTTTGCAAATCTACGGACTTCTGTAACTCACTGTGGTGTCAACTCCGCCAATATTTCTGATTCCGAAGAATCGGCTATATCGCAACACAGCTCTGCTACTAGTCAATGTCTTGTGGGGAGTAACCAACACTGGTGTCAGTGCAACAGTTGTTAACTGCAGCAGAGCATCAGATTGAACTTTCTTTGAACATTCAATCGAGAAAGAGCCACTTTTTGGCTCAGTCCTGATTGGTTTAACAGATTTCAACTGTACAGCAATGATTTGTAGCGTTTTATCAATGACAAAGATAGAAGGTCTTTTCGCATTTGGGATAAAGCCAAGAAACAAGTACTGAGGGAATACCACAGCATCATTGGAACTTGGCGAGTCATCATTCGTACGAGTAAAAGGTTGTTTTTTTTATTTGAGTTGGCATACGAAAAGCAAAAAATCGACGACTAACCCAGCAGCCGCCGTGTACTACCCTTCGAATACTGGTCGGACCAAAGACGGATACATAGCTGAAGTGGTGACCCGTTTAGCCACTGCATATAGCAGCGTCCCGGTACCTCGCCAGTGAAAAGGCGTAAACAATACATGATTCAACACTCCAACAACCATCAGGACGAACACAAAAGAAACAGGAGAGAACAGAAACATCATACGTGAAAAAAAACCAGAAAACAATATTTCAAACATCAGACGAGCAATACAAATTATAACAAAGATTGAATCTGAAACACTGTATGGAGGCATAACTAGCCGATTGATTGACTCAACCAACGTCGTGGAGAGATGTAGGACCAAAGAGGACCATGAGCGAAGACGTATCCGCAGGTCGATGCCTCACGTGATACGACCGGCCTGGTACCTCCAGGACTCCTACACAACCCTCACGGGATGCACCCCACGGCAAACAGGATGCCACATTAGGGGATTATTACACTTCGCATTGGGGCGGTAGGCATATTTTACTAACACTGGGGCCCCTCAGTATAATGATACGAGTAATTAGGAACATGTCTCCGTTTAACGTACGATTCACTGAGAAGGAACTTACATGTGGCGCAAAATAACTGGTCGTCGGATGTTCATCAGTTGAGACAGTTTTCATGGTCGTAGGATTAGTATAATAGTAAGTTTTAGTAACTGGCTATATTTTCCGCCTGTCCTGTTCTAATTTATCGCATATAATAATACATGAAATTCGTCACCAACTGAATTGTTGAATAGTGTACAAAGTCTATTATTCATATCTATATCATACCAATCCCCAACTTCTATTGGTAATCGATGATTGCGTGTTCGGAATTTGACAAAACTGCAACTTCTTTATGGTTAAGCATATTAAAGTAAGGTTCACATTCGAATGTTGTCTTCACTGTACGGTAAAACGCATACATGGATGAACTAAAAGATCCATACCAGTCCTGGAGATATGTATCACGCAATTTAAGTTTAGTAGAAGATCTGAACCTCTCAACATTTGGGATAAAGTGTTATGCTCATTCCAATATCATCTAATATGTTTTTAACCCGAGTAATCCAGTCTATTCGACCACGTTTCTGATAACCAGTTCGTCGCTTACAACTTACAATTTGAGGTGAATATAGAAGGTGGTCAACAATCTTGCGTTACGACACGTCAGCTGACCAATCCCATTATCTGCTACAATTTGGCCGTTCCCGATAAGTAGTGTTGCACTTTTACAAAATAGATACTTATAACCAAAGTTGTTTGTTTTTGGATCACGGGAACACCGCTGAGTGTGTTGCACGGGTGCACTATTGTCTTCATGGCTGTACTCAATCACAGTTTAGCAGTCCTAGCATTAAAATCTCCAACCATGATATTATCACAATGGACTGTCTTAACTTTTAGCTACCGGGAACAAATAGTCCCTCTCGGGTATTTCATACGTTCTTATGTTGGAGACATTTGGTTCCCTAACTGATTTCTTGATCATATCGCGCTGTTTATGGCAGAATCTGGCTATCATATGGCTGTTACCTCTTTGGTTTCTGGGCCTGTACACGTCTATACGTTCAGTAATGTACAACTTTTCAGAAATTAATTCCCTAAGCACATCCTCGGAGGAAAAATCAACAGATTCAATTTCAGGAATTCCAACAAATATCAAGTTATATTTCATACATCTCGCCATCTCTGTGGTTTTTAGATTAGCGTCGCATACTTTGTCCAACTCGGCGACTATTCTATTGAAATTCTGGAGCAAACCATTCACCGACTGGCCTATATTCGATTGTGTCTGGTGAAATTGGGTAACTGCACGTGAGTTATTGTCTGATCTCAATCTCACGTCGCTAACATCTGTACACTCTAAATCGACCTTGTTCTCAACAGCTGACAAGCGAGTACCGAATGTTTTAATGTCATCTTTGATTTGGTCTACTGTGTCGAACCGTTTTTCCAAATTTTAGAGTATTGTTATAATCGCGTCACTAATATCGGAGTTGTTGGGGAGGAACGAAACTATTCGGTGAGTGTACATATTCAATGGGGTTTTGGGAATTGTGGTTTCACTGATAAATTCGTCACTCAAACCAACACACTGTTTACTACCATCATAATTTCTCATTAAGTATTGAAGATTTTATAACATGTGCGATCTCTCCCAAAGATGAGTCGTTCGTCTCCGATGACAGCATCTGAATTCCTTTGCTGGCGGTGGTGTTAAGTATTGACAAGTCTTCCGTCTCGTCAGAATTTCATTTCAGTCTTTCATCCTTTCGAAGTAAGCTGTATTTAGCTTCACAATATCGATCTTTAGTATTAATGTTACAATTATATCTGAATTCCAAATTGTCGATTGACATGCATAAATAAGCAAAATGTAGTCGAAAACGAGGGAGAATTTCAAACTCCAACCGACACGAATCCGGCGCATGAACTTAGTAATGTCGAAGGGGCCATTGTCGCCACATTTTGGTGTACCCAGCTTTCGTAAAGGATGTATTGGGTTCCCAGCTTGACCTTTGCATTATTTTGAGCGCACAATCGTTGGTCAAATAAATATAGCATCCTATCAAATGGGCGGCGGGAGTCTCCCGATATTGGGCACCATCTCCCAGGCTCCCGATCGGGAGATGGAATCTCCCGATATCACGCACCCCCGTAAATAAAAATGAGAGTGCCTACGATTTTATGGCCTATCGCTGACACAAAGTGCAGGAAGTTATCTGCTTGTTATAATCTCCGATTGCAATTAGTCCTGAGTCAATTAAACAGGTCTTCATTGTCAAAGCATGCCTATCATTCGACCACCGTAATTGCGGCGATGCATAGTAAACAAAGGCACCATTGTTTACTGGCCGTCGCTTCGTATTTCTGTACTGGCTTCAACAGCGGATTACCAAATGACGAGATGCTTAAAACGTTTAAACCAACAATGGCCAGCTCTTCAGAACTATTTCGAAAGTCACAATGATGTCCGTACGACAGCGGATCAGCTCGGTGACCCACACATGACATTAACGTGTCTATTCGTACAGTACATTTTGAACCCAGTAAACGAATTCAATACAGTGTTTCAATCAGACGAAACGATGATGGACTTTATGCAAAGCGAAATGCACCGTCTCCTACGGAAGTTTATGGGAAAATTTGTTTCGACCAAAGTTATAAATAAAGCTGACGACATCACAGTGGTTCCATAGGACGTCAGTGAGAATCAATTAGCCAATGATATTATCGCGATCGGATTTGTGGCACGTGACTACATCGATGACAACGAAGAGTGCGATGGAGTACTTTCCAAATTCTACCGAGATGTGCGGGCTTTCTACTCTGCGTTTGTCGGTAAACTGATAAAGAAGTTCACCTTTATCGAGAAAGTGTTACCGGATCTCAAACTCATCAATCCGAAACGAGAATTACGCGAGGAGATCGACATTAAATCGGTTGTGCGCTTGGCGAAGCGGTTCAATTTAGATATAAACTTTGACGATCTGTGCGATGAATGGAACGATTCACTGCAGTGAATCTTCCAGTTTACAACGATGAATTAGACAGGTGTGATGAATACTGGATGTTGATTACAGGACTGAAAACCCTAGATGGACAATTACGGTTCCCAAATTTGAGGACTATCATGGTATCTGTGTTGTGTATACCAAACAGCAATGCCGATAGCGAGAGAGTGTTCTCGATTTGCAAAAAAGTGCACACATGCTTTCGTTCGGAATTGGACAATGATACCATTTGCGCATTGCTATCATGCAAACTAAACACAGACAGTTCATGTTACGACTTTGTTCCAAACATTGAAATGTTGAAAGATGCCAAATCTGCTACAATGTCATATAACAGGGAGCATTCTTCCAAGAAGTAATTTGTTAATGTTAATATTGTTGATAATTATGTTGGAATAAAATTAATAAATTTAAATAAGTTTTATTTTCTTTATTTTCATGTTATGATGGAGGGATACTGCGATGAAAAAATTCTCCCCATTTCTCCCTATATTGGAAGACTGATCTCACTATTTCATATAATACCAGGTTGACATGTCTGATATGGCGCATGAGTACTAATCTTGAAAAATTATGTGTCTGACTAATAATTGCTTTTTGTAAGCGATATAACAATGATTTAAGATAACATAAAACCGCAAAGGTCAAGCTGGGTACTTAAAACACATACTCCAAGAGCTGGGTAACCAACACACCAAAATTTGACAATGACATCGTTATACATAGTAATGCTTGCCTTTGTCAAATTCCAGTCATACCAAGTCCAAATATGTTGATACTTTTATATTGACTTTACATGCCATATCACGTTTTATTCACGTCACGGATTATAGCCTTCAGCAAAAACTCAGTATGTTCACCATTTTCGAGAATAAACAAATGTGACATTTTAAAATTCAGAACTTCCAGTTTAAAACATTACCAAAGTGTTCTGAATTGAATAGGCTTCCAGAACTTAGAAACTACAAACTGTTCAAAAATTTATTCGAAATGGAATCATGTCAGTAGCCATGTGACGAAATCTGAAAGATCTATCACTGTTCAGTTTAGATGTGGTGTTCTTCATTTAAACATTGAAACAGGGCGACACCGAAGGGAAGACTCTGATGAGCGGGTTTGTGATTGATGTGATGCCCGCAAAGTGGAAGATGAAAAACACTTTTTGTTACGGTGCTCTGCCTACAGGCATCAGAGATCCAAGCTATTAAGCTCTCGTAAATTATAAACAGTGTGCTAAATGACGATCTGTCTTAATTAAGGTGTTTACAATTCATTATCCGATTCAGGTAGCAAATTATTTGTAAAGCTCTTACCAACATAGACAAACTCTAACTCTAAATAAGGTGAGCGAAAGTAATGATATGTTTTAGACAAACTCTCCTACGTAGAAGTGTAGATCAATATTAACCACACTGTGCACTTACGTTTATATTTAATATACTAAGTTTAAAGTGACATAAAGCCTTGATGACCGGGAGTATCGATGTATATATTTAAAGTGATGTTAGAGCCACATGTATGTTACCTTGTTGTTGTATGATAGATATTCATGTCACTATAATAAATCAGTTTCATTCATTCAGAAAGAGGCACGGAACAATAGACGACATTCCTTGTTAAGTCTATTCCTTATATATGGTAAAACAGCGACCGCTTATATCAATTCTGTGAGAACAATAAAAACAGCTGACAAACTTCTCTTTGTTGAGAGTATATGAAGTCTGTATATCGGTATTTGCTGTAGTTATCGACCTTTATTAAAAGCTTCTGACCTGATTCCAGAGATAGAAAACGATAAAGAGAGACATTTTGTGCTGGAGGAAACGGACGCCGATGCCAGATGGCTTGTCAGGGAGACAGTGATTCCGTCAGCAATAAAGGAACTTGAGATAGAGAGGAAGTGTCAGACGCTTCTCGGCGGTGGCGATGATGAACGTTAGTGTGACCCAAATAACAGATATGACGGATTTCCCAGAAATACACGTTTTTCTATTTTTAGTCCAGTGGTTTCCATTAAATTCTCCGGTTCTGTTTACCACGCGATCGAAAGAAAATGTGAACATTAATTAGATTTTCGTCCGCCGAGAAACGGAATTTCAATAGATGATGTCCCAAATTAAATTATGTTCATTCTGTTCGTGTGGAATAGTAACAAATACTTTGTTTAACTGTGCCAATAGTACGAAATCAACTAAGGATAAAATAATGTTGCAAATATGGCGTATATTTTTGAAGTGAACATTTCTATTTTCAATTGCAGAATATGTCGAAAGTGTCTCCAAACTTTAAATAAGTGCTATGAATTAAAATATATGGTTGTTACTAAACTGACATCAAAGGGAATAATGTGCAGGATATGGGACAGACATAATTGACACAAAACGAAGGATTGTCACGGTGGAATCAACACCCAGATCTGTTCCAGTCCATGTTGATGAGATAGCTTTAGTTCCAGTTCAGGTTGATACAAGATCTGACCAGAGAGTGTGGCGAGTAACTCAAGTTGATGTCACACCTACTCGGCGACAGTCAAAGAGGCAGAAGGTTGTGGAGCAGCTAATAAAGTTGGTCGAAAAGTTTATGTGAGGGCGGAACGTGGAGACAGTACGTCTACCACAGTAAGGTCACAACCAGTTGCAAAAAGCAAGTGAGCACAGTTATTCAGTAGTGGATGGGAAACAGGTTGAATTTGCTTGTGTTTATTGTTAAAGAGTGTGTTATGCAAGCTATCAAATGATAGTGAAGTTGAGGATACTGAGAATATTTGAGTTTTCAAATAGTCGAATGGAGCACAACATAGTAGTTGTTATCCCAAGATATTTCAGGAATACCTGTTTAATCTTGGACCGAATGGATGGTTTCCCTTCCAATTGGCATTGAACGTATGGTCAGGCGAAATTACAGATGTCAGACAAACGAAAATGCTATATTGGCAGAAAGTCGCAAGCAAATCACAAGAAACACCAACTATTAAGTAACATAAGTCGTGGCATTGCGATTTTTTGGTAAATTATGTGAGAATATAAAACAGTGAACAGACTGTAGAGGGTATATGTAGTATGTATATCGGTATTTGGTGTAGTTATCGACCTTTATTAAAAGCTTCTGACCCGATTGCAGAAAAGGAAAAAGAGAGATACATTTTGTGCTGGAGAAAATGGACGCTGATACCAAATTGATTGTCAAGGAGATAGTGATTCTGTCAGCAATAACGGAGCTTGAGATTGAGTCAGCAGAGGAATAGTCAGATGATGCTCGGCGGTGGCGATGACAGTTGGTGTCAAACTCCAGTCAGGGTTATATCTCATCGCGCCACTGAGATACCACTGCAACAAGGTCATTTTTGTTAGGATTTCTTTTATATTCTTATGTTTTAGCATTAAAATGGTCAATGTCTGACTCAGTGAAACCCTATGAAAGGGTTAAGATGTATTGGGAATTCTGACCTGAAGAAGGCAAAGATTGAAATTTTTGCTATGCCTACAAATTCAAAACATAAAAACTTCCTCGTTTCGAAAGTCGATATATTGTCACGAAAACCTCTTATCATTGGGCTCATAGGTCTGATGTAATTATTTTCTGGTATAGAACACATACATATGGTGGTTTAATGGTTACAAATCAAGACTGGGCATCTTTCATATCACAGTGTTATTGGCCAATTCTGTCCTAATTTGATTGATGGTCATGTTGAAATTTGGGTGATTACTTATTACAAAAGCTGAGATTTCTAAGAATAGGTTACATAATTAGTATTCATCACCGTAAATGACTAACCAGACATGAAAATATATTTTTCACAAACTTGTAGTTACAGGTACTCAAATTCAGCTTTCAAATGCAGTTTTCTTAGTTCATTAAACTAGATGGTCACTTCCATACTGATTCGCTGCTTGTTGTATTTGTGAGAACTTATATTAAAGTGATGTGAAACACTATGGTAGGGTGATCAAATAGAAATGGAGCATAAAATCTTACTCAAAGTAGTTATTTTTAATTTTGATCTATCTGTATATGTGTCTGGTGCAAAAATATGTAGAACCTGTTTGAGACAGCTGAACAATGCTTACATCTTCATGGAAATAGTGAAACGTTTGTTAAAACATGAGAACGATAACAAGAAAATGTCAATCTACTCCATCTGGATCAGCTTCGCAATCAATGTCTACTAATACTAGTACCAGTACTAGAATCAATAAACCAAAAAGGCAGAAGGTCGTGGAAGCTCTGATCTGATCAGTGGAGAAGTTGAAAGTTAGCAGTAGCACATGTAAAGCACCAGCAAAGAACATTCTGTTGTTGGTGAGGTTTGATCAAGAGTTTGTTTTGGTTTGTTGTAGTTCAATTTACTTGTTATTGTTATATTTGAAGTTTGTGAAATTGGGATCTGTGCATATAGCAAATTGTAATTGTATATATATATCACATTAGTTAGAGTTACTGAGAATCAAAATAAAACACCCTCCTTCAAATTGAGATATGTACATTATACAGTTTTGTTTAATTTTGAGTGACTCGTCTGAAGGCTTCATGCGAGCATGGTGTTCTCTTGCAAGTCTCTCTATATATATATCCATGCATCGTCATACTATATGCTTGTTTATGTCTGATTGCCTACTGGATTGCCTGCCAATACCCCGGGTGCATGTGTTTATGTATATGTATGTATACACGTATGTATGTATGTACGTACGTATATATGAATGTATGTGTGCATGCATGAAAGTATGTATGTTGGTATGTGTGTTTATGCATATATGTCTGTATGTACGTACGGCCTGTTGTATGCATGACCAACAGTCTGCTTACCGACATATATTGCTATGTTTGAGCATGGCTGCCTCGGCCAGTGTGTGGCTGGCTAATCCGTCTACCACACACATTAATGTTTGTTTACTTACATATTAACTTTTTTTGTATTCGTTCATTTGTTCATTGCAATTGTGTAAACATTTAAAATATATTGTAAAAGCTCTTCGTTAACGGAGGAAATAAAGGATATATATATATATATATCACATTTTTAATGTATCTGTTTTTAAGGCTTGCCAAACTCTCGATTGTAGTATGCCATAGAATGTTATGAGGGATTTATTTTATAAATGGCATGTGATTAATATTTATAGCTTGTCACTAAAATTAAATATGCAAGTATATGTTGACATGCTAATGGATCAAAATTATATTTTAAAAATTGCCCATCTGAGTAATGACACATTTATGCCAAGTGTAAACTAAAAAGTTAATTACTACACTTAACGGTTAAGACATTATATCAAATCAGATTGAGTAATATCAAGAAACTGGTTTAGTTAAAGGTACGGTTGGCCTTGGCGGTAGGTATCCTGTGAAAATATTTCCACCCGTCAAAAACCGCCACAAACAGAAAGAACATCAAAATGTAGACAGACTTTGTCCGTATATAAATAAGAAATATCGCATAAACAGTATGTTATTCCATTGTTATGTAAACAAAAGCATAAAAAGTTACTTTTCTGGTGTTTGTTTATATTATGATGGTAAACATAAAGAGCGTTCTTTGTTGGTGAATTCCTGATATGGAACTAATAAAGAGCGTTTATGCCATTTGTGTGTGATTAGCCAGATTACGAGATGGTCATGGTATATATGAACGAAACTGTATGCGTTTTAATGTTTTTCTGTTTACGGTGATTAGAACAAATATGAATATTTTCGACAATTAAGGCATCGCGTGCCTTTAACTTTCTATATATATATTACTAGATAGTACTCTCAAAAAAGATTTACCTGGTAAATTGCAATTTCAGCTCCCAATTTTACCAACTTCCAATTTATTATGTTGACCTTTCAGTATAGCATATTAAGTGCCACGATCAAACATGTTGGAATATGCAATCAATAAACATATATACATGCAAAAAGTATTCAAAACTAGACATATGTTAATCTTACACCAATTATAAATATCGTGTAAATAGTATGTTCGTACGCTTTGTTATGTAAACAAAAGCCAGACTTGAACATTTTTGGCTTTTTTTTTATCGGACAAAGGGTACCAACTTGACAATACCAAACTATTTCGCGTGGTATTTATGATTGGCATAAAAACAAAATCTGTCTATATTTTTAATATTCTTTGTGTTTATAGCGGTTTTAAAGGAAGCGACTATTTTAACATCAATACCACTGCAAAGGCCATCCATGCATTTAAAGTGATGTCAAACAATCCGGAAGGGTGATGAAATAGAAATGGCGAATACTCTTGATGAAAGTAGTTATTTTTACGAATAGTAATCCAAATTTACAACACACATCGTCATTGTTATATATTAATTAAACGCAATGAGTCTCGATGGCGAAATCATTTGCGTTAGTTTATCGCCCATTGTTGCGTCCCGAATCGAGATGTCAATATTTACAATTGAGAGTAGATCAAACGGTGTTTTCTATGGAGTGGTATGGTCGATTTCTTTGAGATTTTCGGCGATGTTAGTGTAATGATACATTCCCCCAGTTGACTAATAGAATTATGACTAAGAAGTACACTTATGGAAAATCAACTAATAAATCAGTGAATTTCGCCTCCTATATGGCAATATCCCCACATATACACTTGCGTGAATAGCAACTTGTGAGCTACATACTAGTACAATCACGGATGCATGCCAAATTGAGTGGGGTGAAATATAGTAAGTTAATAAATCAGTAGAAATTGAGATCTTTGTTGAACCATGGCATCAGTCTAATAGGCACACATTTTACTGTCAGCAGTGCTATCAATTAGGAAAAATGTCCCAGGGCAAATTTAAATTCTACGACATGTGAAGATTCCAAAAGTTGCCTCAGCATTTCTTATTCCCATAGCTAATTTCAAGGACTGAATCTTGTGATGTGGATCCATAATAATCTGAATAAAACTGTCGTTACAAACTTCTGAAGTGGCCTTGTCAAATATAGTGCACCCCTTTATGTTGACTTCCAAATCAGAAATGGTGTCACATTATATAGACAGAACACAACGCGCATCTTAATCGAGAATATTTTATCGAATGAGTTGCGGATGGCGCAAGGATATATTTCGCGAGAGCGTAGCTCGAGCGAAATATAACTTTGCGCCGTCCGCAACGAGTTCGATAAAAGATTCGAGATTATGATGCAAGTTGTGTTCTGTATTTATTCTACACCGTTCTGTCAAATAAGTTCAATCCATGAATGTCACCTCCATTGTTTCTATAGCTACCTTTATTGTTATTTAAGTCTGACAAATAACCAGTAATTATCGGGGGATCACCGGAAGCGGATGATCGACGTAATGTACGTCATCTTTCTTGGTGACAACGTCAAAACAAGAATAGTTCCGGCTTGTATTCCACTAGAGGTATACACTAATATGTATTCAATGGCTGGGATTCCGTTGAATACATGTGTCTCACGTCAATGGGTGTGGAATAAATAGATATACTCGTAAATTCACCCTTGGGATGCAGAAAATGCCTCCCCGCAAAGTATGAACAATATATGCAAGTGTGGAAGGATTCCTATTCAAGGCTGGAAAATGTTCAGATTATAAGTTGAACTTATTATCTGAGCATTTCCTAAGTGAACACATTTTTTAAAGGGTTAATGTAACTGCCCACATTGGATTCATTTCACAACCTTAATTCAATTGACTTACCAGAAAGAGGTTAATGTGATAGATATGTGTATCAACTTACTTATGTGTCAATTTTGAAGAATGGACAGAACAGATGATTTATTAGCTACAGGATTTGACAGACAAAAGTAACAGGTTTGTGGGAATTTTTTTGTGTGGAGATAAATCAAATTCAAAATGTACCAAGTTAACAATGAGAAAATATACATGTAGTAACATAAAGATGACATAAATAAAAAAAGAGTCATTGTCTTAATTTAAATTAAGGAGCAATTCTGTGCTTATTCCATTGTGTCAAACTGATAACTAGGCACTTTATTTGCTGGGGAAAAAAGTTCATTGTTAACATTAATATATACTGCCAACAATTAAAACAATGAACGTACACATTCCAGCAACCACAATGTCTGAATTACTCATAAGCCCCCACCCCGATAGCAGCATGTGCGGGGGAAACCTGAGTCACTTCCAGAAAGCTCAAAGATGTACCTCTCTTTTTGAGAGTCGAAACAATTGAGTGACTTCGGCGATCTTTATATCGAAGCAACAGTTGCATAGATTGTTTCGGAGTAAATGTCTCAACGACATAAGCTGTATCCACAGCGTGCGTTGCAGGTTCTGGAACAGGAATAACACCAGTCTCCACGACTTGTGTTGCTACATGTAGTGATATACTGACGAGTTTGGTTTGACTTTGTGTCCGAGTGCTGGCATCAACACACTTTTTGTAGACACAATTGCTGAGTATGTGACCTGTGGAATTGATGGTCGAGTACAAACTATTATCTTAGCATCTATGTATGAGACGTTTCTCAGTTTTACATCGTTGAATCTTGAATTCATAATCCCAAATGGGACATGAACACTCCATGCCAGCATGGGAACCTTGACAGTTCGAACATTTTTTATTATTTGTACATAATCATTATGATCATGACCGGAAACAGAACAGCGTGCACAAATGGTTTCTTTAATTTTACAGTGTTCCTGTACATGGCCATAGCCTGGGGATTTAAAATATCGTAATGGATTTGGAACATAGACAGTTATATCTATCTTCATGTACCCAACCTTCAATGTTGGTGGATGTTCGCACCGAATGAAGCTCGGAAGATAAATATTCAGATGAACTCTTAGTCCATCAACAGTCTTTGCAAATCTACGGACTTCTGCAACTCCCTGTGGTGTCAACTCCGCCAATATCACAGCTCTGCTACTAGTCAATGTCTTGTGATGAGTAACCAACACTGGTGTCAGTGCAACAGTTGTTAACTGCAGCAGAGCATCATATTGAACTTTCTGTGAACATTCAATCGAGAAAGAGCCATTTATTGGCCCAGTCCTGATTGGTTTAACATATTTCAATTGTACAGCAATGGTTTGTAGCGTTTTATCAATGACAAAGATAGAAGGTCTTTTCGCATTTGGGATAAAGCCAAGAAACAAGTACTGAGGGAATACCACAGCATCATTGGAACTTGGTGAGTCATCATTCGTACGAGCAAAACGTTGTTTTTTATTTGAGTTGGCATACGAAAAGCAAAAAATCGACGACTAACCCAGCAGCCGCCGTGTACTACCCTTCGAATACTGGTCGGACCAAAGACGGGTACATAGCTGAAGCGGTGACCCGTTTAGCCACTGCATATAGCAGCGTCCCGGTACCTCGTCAGTGAGAAAGGCGTAAACAATACATGATTCAACACTCCAACAACCATCAGGACGAACACAAAAGAAACAGGAGAGAACAGAAACAGCATACGTGAAAAAAACAGAAAACAATATTTCAAACATCAGACGAGCAATACAAATTATAACAAAGATTGAATCTGAAACACTGTATGGAGGCATGACTAGCCGATTGATTGAGCCGGGTCAACTCAACCAACGTCGTGCAGATATGTAGGACCAAAGATTACCATGAGCTAAGACGTATCCGCAGGTCGATGCCTCACGTGATACGACCGGCCTGGTACCTCCAGGACTCCTACACAAACCTCACGGGATGCACCCCACGGCAAACAGGATGCCACATTAGGGGATTCTTACCCTTCGCATTGGGGCGGTAGGCCCATTCTACCAACACTGGGGACCCTCAGTATAATGATACGAGTAATTAGGAACATGTCTCGTTTAACGTACGATTCACTGATAAGGAACTTACATGTGGCGCAAAATTACTGGTCGTCGGATGTTCATCAGTTGAGACATTTTCATGGTCGTAGGATTAGTGGTTAAGCACGTTAAAGTGAGGTTCACATTCGAATGTTGTCTTCACTGTACGGTAAAACGCACACATGGATGAACTAAAAGATCCATACCAGTCCTGGAGATATGTATCACGCAAATGCAGTTTAGTAGAAGATCTGAACCACTCAATATTTGGGATAAAGTGTGATGCTCATTCCAATATCATCTAATATGTTTTTAACCCGAGTAATCCAGTCCAGTCGACCACGTTTCTGATTACAAGTTCGCCGCTTACAACTTACAATTTGAGGTGAATATAGAAGGTGGTCAACAATCTTGCGTTACGACACGTCAGCTGACCAATCCCATTATCTGCTACAATTTGGCCGTTCCCGATAAGTAGTGTTGCACTTTTACAAAATAGATACTTATAACCAAAGTTATTTGTTTTTGGATCACGCGAACACCGCTGAGTGTGTTGCACGGGTGCACTATTGTCTTCATGACTGTAATCAATCACAGTCTAGCAGTCCTAGCATTAAAATCTCCAACCATGATAATATTATCACAATGGACTGTCTTAACTTTTAGCTACCGGGAACAAATAGTCCCATACTTCTCTCGGGTATTTCATACGTTCTTATGTTGGAGACATTTGGTTCCCTAACTGCTTTCTTGATCACATCGCGCTGTTTATGGCAGAATCTGGCTATCATATGGATGTTACCTCATGGGTTTCCGGGCCTGTTCAGAAATGTACAACTTTTCAGAAATGAATTCCCTAAGCACATCCTCGGAGGAAAAATCAACAGATTCAATTTCAGGAATTCCAACAAATATCAAGTTATATTTCATACATCTATCCTCTGTGTCTGGTGAAATTGGGTAACTGCAGTGGGTTATTGCCTGATCTCAATCTCACGTCGCTAACATCTGTACACTCTAAATCGACCTTGTTCTCAACAGCTGACAAGCGAGTACCGAAGGTTTTAAAGGTACGGTTTGGCCTTGGCGGTTGGTATCCTGTGAAAATATTTCCACCCGTCAAAAACCGCCACAAACAGAAAGAACAACAAAATGTAGACCGACTTTGTCCGTATACAAATAAGAAATATCGCATAAAGAGTATGTTTATATTGTCATATTTTTGACCATTGTTATATAAACAAAAGCATAAAAAGTTACTTTTCTGGTGTTTGTTTATATTACGATGGTAAACATAAAGAGCGTTCTTTGTGGGTGAATTCCTGATATGGAACGAATAAAGAGCGTTTATGCCATTTGTGTGTGATAAGCCAGCAGCATTGTGTTGTCTTCTGTAACACAATCAGGCTCTTGCTTAGGTAAAATATAGTAAATCTTTATGATAACATGCTGTTTACGCGATGGTCATGGTATATATGAACGAAACTGTATGCGTTTTAATGCTTTCTGTTTACGGTGATTGGAACAAATATGAATATCGACAACTAAAGCCTCACGTGCCTTTAATGTCATCTTTCATTTGGTCTACTGTGACGAACCGTTTTTCCAAATTTTAGAGTATTGTTATAATCGCGTCACTAATATCGGAGTTGTTGGGGAGGAACGAAACTATTCGGTGAGTGTTCATATTCAATGGGGTTTTGGGAATTGTGGTTTCACTGATAAATTCGTCACTCAAATCAACACACTGTTTACTACCATCAGAATTTCTCATTAAGTATATAAGATTTTATAACATTTTATAAGATGAATCGTTCGTCTCCGATGACAGCATCTGACTTCCTTTGCTGGCGGTGGTGTTTAGTCTTGACAAGCCTTCCGTCTCGTCGGAATTTCATTTCAGTCTTTCATCCTTTCGAAGTAAGCTGTATTTAGCTTCAAAATATCGATCTTTAATATTAATGTTACAATTATATCTGAATTCCAACGACCAAATTGTCGATTGACATGCATAAATAAGCAAAATGTAGTCGAAAACTAGGGAGCATTTCAAATTCCAACCGACACGAATCCGGCGCATGAACTTAGTAATGCCTAAGGGGTCATTGTCGCCACATTTCGGTGTACACAGCTTTCGTAAAGGATGTATTGGGTTCCCAGCTTGACCTTCGCATTATTTCGAGCGCACAATCGTTGGTCAAATAAATATAGCATCCTATCAAATGTCGCATGAGTACTAATCTTGAATTTTTTTGTTTCTGACTAATAATTGCTTTTTGTAAGCGATATAACATTGATTTAAGATAACATAAAACCACAAAGGTCAAGCTGGGTACTTAAAACACATACTCCCAGACCTGGGTAGCCAACACACCAAAATGTGACAATGACACCATTATACATAGTAATGCTCGCCTTTGTCAAATTCCAGTCATACCAAGTCCAAATATGTTGATACTTTTATATTGACTTTACATGCCATATCACGTTTTATTCACGTCACAATTTATAGCCATCAGCAAAACTCAGTATGTCCACCATTTTCGAGAATAAAAGATATGTGACATTTTAAAATTCAGAACTTCCTGTTTAAAACATTAACAAAGTGTTCTGAATTGAACAGGCTTCCAGAACTCATAAACGACAAACTGTTCAAAAATGTATTCGAAATGGAATCGTGTCAGTAGCCATGTCACGAAATCTGAAATATCTATCACTGCTCAGTTTAGATACCGGGCGACACCGAAGGGAACACTCTGGTGAGCGGTTTTGTGTGATGTGATGCCCACAAAGTGGAAGATGAAAAATACTTTTTGTTACGGTGCTCTGCCTACAGGCATCAGAGATCCAAGCTATTAAGCTCTTGTAAATTATAAACAGTGTGCTGAATGACGATCTGTCTCAATTAAGGTGTTTATAATTCATTA
The DNA here is from genome assembly GCA_032622095.1 of Siphonodentalium dalli. Taxonomy (NCBI): domain Eukaryota; kingdom Metazoa; phylum Mollusca; class Scaphopoda; order Gadilida; family Siphonodentaliidae; genus Siphonodentalium; species Siphonodentalium dalli. Next base: position 29,957,567 of record CP136064.1, read on the forward strand.
TCCGATTCAGGTAGTAAATTATTTGTATAGCTCTTACCAACATAGACAAACTCTAAATAAGGAAAGCGAAAGTAATGATATGTTTTAGACAAACTCTACTTTGTAGAAGTGTAGATCAATATTAACCACACTGTACACTTAACTTTATATTGAATATACTACATTTAAAGTGACAAAGCCTTGATGACCGGGAGTATCGATGTATATATTTAAAGTGATGTTAGAGCCACATGTATGTTACCTTTTTGTTGTATGATAGATATTCATGAAATTATAATAAATCAGTTTTATTCATTCAGAAATAGGCATGGAACAATAGACGACGTTCCTTGTTAAGTCTATTCCTTAAAACAGCGACCGCTTATATCAATTCTGTGAGAACAAACTTGTTTGTGGAGAGTATGTGAAGTTTGTATATCGGTATTTGGTGTAGTTATCGACCTTTATTAAAAGCTTCTGACCTGCTTGCAGAGATGGAAAACGATAAAGAGAGACATTTTGTGCTGGAGGAAACGGACGCCGATGCCAGATGGCTTGTCAGGGAGACAGTGATTCCGTCAGCAATAAAGCAACTTGAGATAGAGAGGAAGTGTCAGACGCTGCTCGGCGGTGGCGATGACGTACGTTAGTATGATCCAAATAACAGATATGACGGATTTCCCAGAAATACACGTTCTTCTATTTTTAGTCGGGTGGTTTCCATTACATGCTCCGGTTCTGTTTACCACGCGATCGAAAGAAAATGTGAATATCTTTTAATCTTTTTGGCGGAAGATATACGTCGGCCGAGAAACGGAATTGCAATAGAAAATGTCCCAAATTACATTGTTCATTCTGTTCGTGTGGAATGATAACAAATACTTTGTTTAACTGTGCCAATAGTACGAAACAAACTAAGGATAATATTGTTGCAAAAACTGCGTATATTTTTGGAGTCAATATTTCTAATTACAATTGCAGAATATGTCGAAAGTGTCTACAAACTTTAAATAAGTGCTATGAATTAAAATATATGGTTGTTACTAAACTGACATCAAAAGGAATAATGTGCAGGATATTGGACAGACATAATTGACACAGAACTAAAGATTGTCACGGTGGAATCAACACCCAGATCTGTTCCAGTCCATGTTGATGCGATAGCCTTAGTTCCAGTCCAGGTTGATACAAGAGCTGACCAGAGAGTGTGGCGAGTAACTCAAATTGATATCACACATACTCGACGACAGTCAAAAGAGGCAGAAGGTTGTGGCGCATCTAATAAAGTCGGTCGAAAAGTTTAATGTGAGGGCGGAACGTGGAGACAGTACGTCTACCACAGTAAGGTCACAACCAGTTGCAAAAAAGCAGCTGTTTGGTGAGCACAGTTATTATGTAGTGGACGGGAAACAGGTTGAATTTGCTTGGGTTTATTGTTAAAGCATGTGTTATGCAAGCTATCAAATGATAGAGAAATTGAGGATACTGAGAATATTTGAGTTTTCAAATAGTCGAATGGAGCACAACATAGTAGTTGTTATCCCAAGATATTTCAGGAATACCTGTTTAATCTTGGACCGAATGGATGGTTTCTCTTCCAACTGGCATTGAACGTATGCCAGACAAATTAGTTTGAAATTTCTAATTTCTATCCTTTGAAACGAACATGCAATATTGGCAGAAAGTCGCAAGAAACACAAACTATTAAGTACATAAGTTGTGGCATTGCGAAATTTTGGTAAATTATGTGAGAATATAAAACAGCTAACAGACTTCTCTTTGTGGAGAGACCCCCGTGTGGTGCCCGGGGGATATATATAGGCCCACCACTGGTAGCCAGGTTGTGAATGCACAGCTGCAATGGCCTGGCTGTTCACATAAAAGCTCCATCTTCTCATGTAACAAATTCAGTAACATTTGTTCCATTGGAATATTGAGCTGTTTGTGTGGATGAGCTTGTTAGTTCCTTGCCAGTGGTTGGTTTGTCATTCTGGCTCTCCTATGGATTCGCTAGGTTGACTTCACCTTCAAGTGGGAACTGACATAGTTGTGATATGGCCTAGCGGCCGAAACGACGTTAAACCCTCAATCAAACAAACTTTGTGGAGAGTATATGAAGTCTGGATATCGGTATTTGGTGTAGTTATCGACCAATATGGAACAATAGACGACGTTCCTTGTTAAGTCTATTCCTTGTATGGTAAAATAGCGACAGCTTATATCAATTCTGTGAGAATAAAAACAGTTAACAGACTTCTCTTTGTGGAGAGTATATGAAGTCTGGATATCGGTATTTGTTGTAGTTATCGACCTTTATTAAAAGCTTCTGCCCAGATTGCAGAGATAGAACACGATAAAGAGAGACATTTTGTGCTGGAGGAAACGGACGCCGATGCCAGATGGCTTGTCAGGGAGACAGTGATTCCGTCAGCAATGAAGGAATTTGAGATAGAGAGGAAGTGTCAGACGCTGCTCGGCTATGGCGATGATGTATGTTAGTATGATCCAAATAACAGATATGACGGATTTCCCAGAAATAAAAGTTTTTCTATTTTTAGCCGGGTGGTTTCCATTACATTCTCCGGTTCTGTTTACCACGCGATCGAAAGAAAATGTGAATATCTTTTAATCTTTTTGGCGGAAGATATACGTCCGCCGAGAAACGGAATTGCAATAGAAAATGTCCCAAATTACATTGTTCATTCTGTTCGTGTGGGATGATAACAAATACTTTGTTTAACTGTGCCAATAGTACGAAACAAACTAAGGATAATATTGTTGCAAAAACTGCGTATATTTTTGGAGTCAATATTTCTAATTACAATTGCAGAATATGTCGAAAGTGTCTACAAACTTTAAATAAGTGCTATGAATTAAAATATATGGTTGTTACTAAACTGACATCAAAAGGAATAATGTGCAGGATATGGGACAGACATAATTGACACAGAACTAAAGATTGTCACGGTGGAATCAACACCCAGATCTGTTCCAGTCCATATTGATGCGATAGCTTTAGTTCCAGATTGATACAAGAGCTGACCAGAGAGTGTGGCGAGTAACTCAAATTGATGTCACACATACTCGACGACAGTCAAAAGAGGCAGAAGGTTGTGGCGCATCTAATAAAGTCGGTCGAACAGTTTAATGTGAGGGTGGAACGTGGAGACAGTACTTCTACCACAGTAATATATAAGGTCACAATCAGTTACAAAAAAGCAGCTGTTTAGTGAGCACAGTTATTCTGTAGTGGATGGGAAACAGGTTGAATTTGCTTGGGTTTATTGTTAAAGCATGTGTTATGCAAGCTATCAAATGATAGAGAAGTTGAGGATACTGAGAATATTTGAGTTTTCAAATAGTCGAATGGAGCACAACATAGTAGTTGTTATCCCAAGATATTTCAGGAATACCTGTTTAATCTTGGACCGAATGGATGGTTTCCCTTCCAACTGGCATTGAACGTATGTCAGACAAATTAGTTTGAAATTTCTAATTTCTATCCTTTGAAAAGAACATGCAATATTGGCAGAAAGTCGCAAGAAATACCAACTATTAAGTAACATAAGTTGTGGCATTGCGAAATTTTGGTAAATTATGTGAGAATATATAACAGCTAACAGCCTTCTCTTTGTGGGGAGTATATGAAGTCTGGATATCGGTATTTGGTGTAATTATCGACCAATATGGAACAATAGACGACGTTCCTTGTTAAGTCTATTCCTTATATGGTAAAATAGCGACCGCTTATATCAATTCTGTGAGAATAAAAACAGTTAACAGACTTCTCTTTGTGGAGAGTATATGAAGTTTGTATGTCGGTATTTGGTGTAGTTATCGACCTTTATTAAAAGCTTCTGACCTGATTTCAGAGATAGAACACGATAAAGAGAGACATTTTGTGCTGGAGGAAACGGACGCCGATGCCAGATGGCTTGTCAGGGAGACAGTGATTCCGTCAGCAATGAAGGAACTTGAGATAGAGAGGAAGTGTCAGACGCTGCTCGGCGGTGGCGATGATGTACGTTAGTATGATCCAAATAACAGATATGACGGATTTCCCAGAAATACACGTTTTTCTATTTTTAGTCGGGGAGTTTCCATTACATTCTCCGGTTCTGTTTACCACGCGATCGAAAGAAAATGTGAATATCTTTTAATCTTTTTGGCGGAAGATATACGTCGGCCGAGAAACGGAATTGCAATAGAAAATGTCCCAAATTACATTGTTCATTCTGTTCGTGTGGAATGATAACAAATACTTTGTTTAACTGTGCCAATAGTACGAAACAAACTAAGGATAATATTGTTGCAAACACTGCGCATATTTTTGGAGTCAATATTTCTAATTACAATTGCAGAATATGTCGAAAGTGTCTACAAACTTTAAATAAGTGCTATGAATTAAAATATATGGTTGTTACTAAACTGACATCAAAAGGAATAATGTGCAGGATATTGGACAGACATAATTGACACAGAACTAAAGATTGTCACGGTGGAATCAACACCCAGATCTGTTCCAGTCCATGTTGATGCGATAGCCTTAGTTCCAGTCCAGGTTGATACAAGAGCTGACCAGAGAGTGTGGCGAGTAACTCAAATTGATATCACACATACTCGACGACAGTCAAAAGAGGCAGAAGGTTGTGGCGCATCTAATAAAGTCGGTCGAAAAGTTTAATGTGAGGGCGGAACGTGGAGACAGTACGTCTACCACAGTAAGGTCACAACCAGTTGCAAAAAAGCAGCTGTTTGGTGAGCACAGTTATTATGTAGTGGACGGGAAACAGGTTGAATTTGCTTGGGTTTATTGTTAAAGCATGTGTTATGCAAGCTATCAAATGATAGAGAAATTGAGGATACTGAGAATATTTGAGTTTTCAAATAGTCGAATGGAGCACAACATAGTAGTTGTTATCCCAAGATATTTCAGGAATACCTGTTTAATCTTGGACCGAATGGATGGTTTCCCTTCCAACTGGCATTGAACGTATGTCAGACAAATTAGTTTGAAATTTCTAATTTCTATCCTTTGAAAAGAACATGCAATATTGGCAGAAAGTCGCAAGAAATACCAACTATTAAGTAACATAAGTTGTGGCATTGCGAAATTTTGGTAAATTATGTGAGAATATATAACAGCTAACAGACTTCTCTTTGTGGGGAGTATATGAAGTCTGGATATCGGTATTTGGTGTAATTATCGACCAATATGGAACAATAGACGACGTTCCTTGTTAAGTCTATTCCTTATATGGTAAAATAGCGACCGCTTATATCAATTCTGTGAGAATAAAAACAGTTAACAGACTTCTCTTTGTGGAGAGTATATGAAGTTTGTATGTCGGTATTTGGTGTAGTTATCGACCTTTATTAAAAGCTTCTGACCTGATTGCAGAGATAGAAAACGAGAAAGAGAGACATTTTGTGCTGGAGGAAACGGACGCCGATGCCAGATGGCTTGTCAGGGAGACAGTGATTCCGTCAGCAATGAAGGAACTTGAGATAGAGAGGAAGTGTCAGACGCTGCTCGGCGGTGGCGATGACGTACGTTAGTATGATCCAAATAACAGATATGACGGATTTCCCAGAAATACACGTTTTTCTATTTTTAGTCGGGGAGTTTCCATTACATTCTCCGGTTCTGTTTACCACGCGATCGAAAGAAAATGTGAATATCTTTTAATCTTTTTGGCGGAAGATATACGTCGGCCGAGAAACGGAATTGCAATAGAAAATGTCCCAAATTACATTGTTCATTCTGTTCGTGTGGAATGATAACAAATACTTTGTTTAACTGTGCCAATAGTACGAAACAAACTAAGGATAATATTGTTGCAAAAACTGCGTATATTTTTGGAGTCAATATTTCTAATTACAATTGCAGAATATGTCGAAAGTGTCTACAAACTTTAAATAAGTGCTATGAATTAAAATATATGGTTGTTACTAAACTGACATCAAAAGGAATAATGTGCAGGATATTGGACAGACATAATTGACACAGAACTAAAGATTGTCACGGTGGAATCAACACCCAGATCTGTTCCAGTCCATGTTGATGCGATAGCCTTAGTTCCAGTCCAGGTTGATACAAGAGCTGACCAGAGAGTGTGGCGAGTAACTCAAATTGATATCACACATACTCGACGACAGTCAAAAGAGGCAGAAGGTTGTGGCGCATCTAATAAAGTCGGTCGAAAAGTTTAATGTGAGGGCGGAACGTGGAGACAGTACGTCTACCACAGTAAGGTCACAACCAGTTGCAAAAAAGCAGCTGTTTGGTGAGCACAGTTATTATGTAGTGGACGGGAAACAGGTTGAATTTGCTTGGGTTTATTGTTAAAGCATGTGTTATGCAAGCTATCAAATGATAGAGAAATTGAGGATACTGAGAATATTTGAGTTTTCAAATAGTCGAATGGAGCACAACATAGTAGTTGTTATCCCAAGATATTTCAGGAATACCTGTTTAATCTTGGACCGAATGGATGGTTTCTCTTCCAACTGGCATTGAACGTATGTCAGACAAATTAGTTTGAAATTTCTAATTTCTATCCTTTGAAACGAACATGCAATATTGGCAGAAAGTCGCAAGAAACACAAACTATTAAGTACATAAGTTGTGGCATTGCGAAATTTTGGTAAATTATGTGAGAATATAAAACAGCTAACAGACTTCTCTTTGTGGAGAGACCCCCGTGTGGTGCCCGGGGGATATATATAGGCCCACCACTGGTAGCCAGGTTGTGAATGCACAGCTGCAATGGCCTGGCTGTTCACATAAAAGCTCCATCTTCTCATGTAACAAATTCAGTAACATTTGTTCCATTGGAATATTGAGCTGTTTGTGTGGATGAGCTTGTTAGTTCCTTGCCAGTGGTTGGTTTGTCATTCTGGCTCTCCTATGGATTCGCTAGGTTGACTTCACCTTCAAGTGGGAACTGACATAGTTGTGATATGGCCTAGCGGCCGAAACGACGTTAAACCCTCAATCAAACAAACTTTGTGGAGAGTATATGAAGTCTGGATATCGGTATTTGGTGTAGTTATCGACCAATATGGAACAATAGACGACGTTCCTTGTTAAGTCTATTCCTTGTATGGTAAAATAGCGACAGCTTATATCAATTCTATGAGAATAAAAACAGTTAACAGACTTCTCTTTGTGGAGAGTATATGAAGTCTGGATATCGGTATTTGTTGTAGTTATCGACCTTTATTAAAAGCTTCTGCCCAGATTGCAGAGATAGAACACGATAAAGAGAGACATTTTGTGCTGGAGGAAACGGACGCCGATGCCAGATGGCTTGTCAGGGAGACAGTGATTCCGTCAGCAATGAAGGAATTTGAGATAGAGAGGAAGTGTCAGACGCTGCTCGGCTATGGCGATGATGTATGTTAGTATGATCCAAATAACAGATATGACGGATTTCCCAGAAATAAAAGTTTTTCTATTTTTAGCCGGGTGGTTTCCATTACATTCTCCGGTTCTGTTTACCACGCGATCGAAAGAAAATGTGAATATCTTTTAATCTTTTTGGCGGAAGATATACGTCCGCCGAGAAACGGAATTGCAATAGAAAATGTCCCAAATTACATTGTTCATTCTGTTCGTGTGGAATGATAACAAATACTTTGTTTAACTGTGCCAATAGTACGAAACAAACTAAGGATAATATTGTTGCAAAAACTGCGTATATTTTTGGAGTCAATATTTCTAATTACAATTGCAGAATATGTCGAAAGTGTCTACAAACTTTAAATAAGTGCTATGAATTAAAATATATGGTTGTTACTAAACTGACATCAAAAGGAATAATGTGCAGGATATGGGACAGACATAATTGACACAGAACTAAAGATTGTCACGGTGGAATCAACACCCAGATCTGTTCCAGTCCATATTGATGCGATAGCTTTAGTTCCAGATTGATACAAGAGCTGACCAGAGAGTGTGGCGAGTAACTCAAATTGATGTCACACATACTCGACGACAATCAAAAGAGGCAGAAGGTTGTGGCGCATCTAATAAAGTCGGTCGAACAGTTTAATGTGAGGGTGGAACGTGGAGACAGTACTTCTACCACAGTAATATATAAGGTCACAATCAGTTACAAAAAAGCAGCTGTTTAGTGAGCACAGTTATTCTGTAGTGGATGGGAAACAGGTTGAATTTGCTTGGGTTTATTGTTAAAGCATGTGTTATGCAAGCTATCAAATGATAGAGAAGTTGAGGATACTGAGAATATTTGAGTTTTCAAATAGTCGAATGGAGCACAACATAGTAGTTGTTATCCCAAGATATTTCAGGAATACCTGTTTAATCTTGGACCGAATGGATGGTTTCCCTTCCAACTGGCATTGAACGTATGTCAGACAAATTAGTTTGAAATTTCTAATTTCTATCCTTTGAAAAGAACATGCAATATTGGCAGAAAGTCGCAAGAAATACCAACTATTAAGTAACATAAGTTGTGGCATTGCGAAATTTTGGTAAATTATGTGAGAATATATAACAGCTAACAGCCTTCTCTTTGTGGGGAGTATATGAAGTCTGGATATCGGTATTTGGTGTAATTATCGACCAATATGGAACAATAGACGACGTTCCTTGTTAAGTCTATTCCTTATATGGTAAAATAGCGACCGCTTATATCAATTCTGTGAGAATAAAAACAGTTAACAGACTTCTCTTTGTGGAGAGTATATGAAGTTTGTATGTCGGTATTTGGTGTAGTTATCGACCTTTATTAAAAGCTTCTGACCTGATTTCAGAGATAGAACACGATAAAGAGAGACATTTTGTGCTGGAGGAAACGGACGCCGATGCCAGATGGCTTGTCAGGGAGACAGTGATTCCGTCAGCAATGAAGGAACTTGAGATAGAGAGGAAGTGTCAGACGCTGCTCGGCGGTGGCGATGATGTACGTTAGTATGATCCAAATAACAGATATGACGGATTTCCCAGAAATACACGTTTTTCTATTTTTAGTCGGGGAGTTTCCATTACATTCTCCGGTTCTGTTTACCACGCGATCGAAAGAAAATGTGAATATCTTTTAATCTTTTTGGCGGAAGATATACGTCGGCCGAGAAACGGAATTGCAATAGAAAATGTCCCAAATTACATTGTTCATGTGGAATGATAACAAATACTTTGTTTAACTGTGCCAATAGTACGAAACAAACTAAGGATAATATTGTTGCAAACACTGCGCATATTTTTGGAGTCAATATTTCTAATTACAATTGCAGAATATGTCGAAAGTGTCTACAAACTTTAAATAAGTGCTATGAATTAAAATATATGGTTGTTACTAAACTGACATCAAAAGGAATAATGTGCAGGATATTGGACAGACATAATTGACACAGAACTAAAGATTGTCACGGTGGAATCAACACCCAGATCTGTTCCAGTCCATGTTGATGCGATAGCCTTAGTTCCAGTCCAGGTTGATACAAGAGCTGACCAGAGAGTGTGGCGAGTAACTCAAATTGATATCACACATACTCGACGACAGTCAAAAGAGGCAGAAGGTTGTGGCGCATCTAATAAAGTCGGTCGAAAAGTTTAATGTGAGGGCGGAACGTGGAGACAGTACGTCTACCACAGTAAGGTCACAACCAGTTGCAAAAAAGCAGCTGTTTGGTGAGCACAGTTATTATGTAGTGGACGGGAAACAGGTTGAATTTGCTTGGGTTTATTGTTAAAGCATGTGTTATGCAAGCTATCAAATGATAGAGAAATTGAGGATACTGAGAATATTTGAGTTTTCAAATAGTCGAATGGAGCACAACATAGTAGTTGTTATCCCAAGATATTTCAGGAATACCTGTTTAATCTTGGACCGAATGGATGGTTTCCCTTCCAACTGGCATTGAACGTATGTCAGACAAATTAGTTTGAAATTTCTAATTTCTATCCTTTGAAAAGAACATGCAATATTGGCAGAAAGTCGCAAGAAATACCAACTATTAAGTAACATAAGTTGTGGCATTGCGAAATTTTGGTAAATTATGTGAGAATATATAACAGCTAACAGACTTCTCTTTGTGGGGAGTATATGAAGTCTGGATATCGGTATTTGGTGTAATTATCGACCAATATGGAACAATAGACGACGTTCCTTGTTAAGTCTATTCCGTATATGGTAAAATAGCGACCGCTTATATCAATTCTGTGAGAATAAAAACAGTTAACAGACTTCTCTTTGTGGAGAGTATATGAAGTTTGTATGTCGGTATTTGGTGTAGTTATCGACCTTTATTAAAAGCTTCTGACCTGATTGCAGAGATAGAAAACGAGAAAGAGAGACATTTTGTGCTGGAGGAAACGGACGCCGATGCCAGATGGCTTGTCAGGGAGACAGTGATTCCGTCAGCAATGAAGGAACTTGAGATAGAGAGGAAGTGTCAGACGCTGCTCGGCGGTGGCGATGACGTACGTTAGTATGATCCAAATAACAGATATGACGGATTTCCCAGAAATACACGTTTTTCTATTTTTAGTCGGGGAGTTTCCATTACATTCTCCGGTTCTGTTTACCACGCGATCGAAAGAAAATGTGAATATCTTTTAATCTTTTTGGCGGAAGATATACGTCGGCCGAGAAACGGAATTGCAATAGAAAATGTCCCAAATTACATTGTTCATTCTGTTCGTGTGGAATGATAACAAATACTTTGTTTAACTGTGCCAATAGTACGAAACAAACTAAGGATAATATTGTTGCAAAAACTGCGTATATTTTTGGAGTCAATATTTCTAATTACAATTGCAGAATATGTCGAAAGTGTCTACAAACTTTAAATAAGTGCTATGAATTAAAATATATGGTTGTTACTAAACTGACATCAAAAGGAATAATGTGCAGGATATTGGACAGACATAATTGACACAGAACTAAAGATTGTCACGGTGGAATCAACACCCAGATCTGTTCCAGTCCATGTTGATGCGATAGCCTTAGTTCCAGTCCAGGTTGATACAAGAGCTGACCAGAGAGTGTGGCGAGCAACTCAAATTGATATCACACATACTCGACGACAGTCAAAAGAGGCAGAAGGTTGTGGCGCATCTAATAAAGTCGGTCGAAAAGTTTAATGTGAGGGCGGAACGTGGAGACAGTACGTCTACCACAGTAAGGTCACAACCAGTTGCAAAAAAGCAGCTGTTTGGTGAGCACAGTTATTATGTAGTGGACGGGAAACAGGTTGAATTTGCTTGGGTTTATTGTTAAAGCATGTGTTATGCAAGCTATCAAATGATAGAGAAATTGAGGATACTGAGAATATTTGAGTTTTCAAATAGTCGAATGGAGCACAACATAGTAGTTGTTATCCCAAGATATTTCAGGAATACCTGTTTAATCTTGGACCGAATGGATGGTTTCTCTTCCAACTGGCATTGAACGTATGTCAGACAAATTAGTTTGAAGTTTCTAATTTCTATCCTTTGAAACGAACATGCAATATTGGCAGAAAGTCGCAAGAAACACAAACTATTAAGTACATAAGTTGTGGCATTGCGAAATTTTGGTAAATTATGTGAGAATATAAAACAGCTAACAGACTTCTCTTTGTGGAGAGACCCCCGTGTGGTGCCCGGGGGATATATATAGGCCCACCACTGGTAGCCAGGTTGTGAATGCACAGCTGCAATGGCCTGGCTGTTCACATAAAAGCTCCATCTTCTCATGTAACAAATTCAGTAACATTTGTTCCATTGGAATATTGAGCTGTTTGTGTGGATGAGCTTGTTAGTTCCTTGCCAGTGGTTGGTTGGTCATTCTGGCTCTCCTATGGATTCGCTAGGTTGACTTCACCTTCAAGTGGGAACTGACATAGTCGTGATATGGCCTAGCGGCCGAAACGACGTTAAACCCTCAATCAAACAAACTTTGTGGAGAGTATATGAAGTCTGGATATCGGTATTTGGTGTAGTTATCGACCAATATGGAACAATAGACGACGTTCCTTGTTAAGTCTATTCCTTGTATGGTAAAATAGCGACAGCTTATATCAATTCTGTGAGAATAAAAACAGTTAACAGACTTCTCTTTGTGGAGAGTATATGAAGTCTGGATATCGGTATTTGTTGTAGTTATCGACCTTTATTAAAAGCTTCTGCCCAGATTGCAGAGATAGAACACGATAAAGAGAGACATTTTGTGCTGGAGGAAACGGACGCCGATGCCAGATGGCTTGTCAGGGAGACAGTGATTCCGTCAGCAATGAAGGAATTTGAGATAGAGAGGAAGTGTCAGACGCTGCTCGGCTATGGCGATGATGTATGTTAGTATGATCCAAATAACAGATATGACGGATTTCCCAGAAATAAAAGTTTTTCTATTTTTAGTCGGGTGGTTTCCATTACATTCTCTGGTTCTGTTTACCACGCGATCGAAAGAAAATGTGAATATCTTTTAATCTTTTTGGCGGAAGATATACGTCCGCCGAGAAACGGAATTGCAATAGAAAATGTCCCAAATTACATTGTTCATTCTGTTCGTGTGGAATGATAACAAATACTTTGTTAACTGTGCCAATAGTACGAAACAAACTAAGGATAATATTGTTGCAAACACTGCGCATATTTTTGGAGTCAATATTTCTAATTACAATTGCAGAATATGTCGAAAGTGTCTACAAACTTTAAATAAGTGCTATGAATTAAAATATATGGTTGTTACTAAACTGACATCAAAAGGAATAATGTGCAGGATATGGGACAGACATAATTGACACAGAACTAAAGATTGTCACGGTGGAATCAACACCCAGATCTGTTCCAGTCCATATTGATGCGATAGGTTTAGTTCCAGATTGATACAAGAGCTGACCAGAGAGTGTGGCGAGTAACTCAAATTGATGTCACACATACTCGACGACAGTCAAAAGAGGCAGAAGGTTGTGGCGCATCTAATAAAGTCGGTCGAACAGTTTAATGTGAGGGTGGAACGTGGAGTCAGTACTTCTACCACAGTAATATATAAGGTCACAATCAGTTGCAAAAAAGAAGCTGTTTAGTGAGCACAGTTATTCTGTAGTGGATGGGAAACAGGTTGAATTTGCTTGGGTTTATTGTTAAAGCATGTGTTATGCAAGCTATCAAATGATAGAGAAGTTGAGGATACTGAGAATATTTGAGTTTTCAAATAGTCGAATGGAGCACAACATAGTAGTTGTTATCCCAAGATATTTCAGGAATACCTGTTTAATCTTGGACCGAATGGATGGTTTCCCTTCCAACTGGCATTGAACGTATGTCAGACAAATTAGTTTGAAATTTCTAATTTATATCCTTTGAAAAGAACATGCAATATTGGCAGAAAGTCGCAAGAAATACCAACTATTAAGTAACATAAGTTGTGGCATTGCGAAATTTTGGTAAATTATGTGAGAATATATAACAGCTAACAGACTTCTCTTTGTGGGGAGTATATGAAGTCTGGATATCGGTATTTGGTGTAATTATCGACCAATATGGAACAATAGACGACGTTCCTTGTTAAGTCTATTCCTTATATGGTAAAATAGCGACCGCTTATATCAATTCTGTGAGAATAAAAACAGTTAACAGACTTCTCTTTGTGGAGAGTATATGAAGTTTGTATGTCGGTATTTGGTGTAGTTATCGACCTTTATTAAAAGCTTCTGACCTGATTTCAGAGATAGAACACGATAAAGAGAGACATTTTGTGCTGGAGGAAACGGACGCCGATGCCAGATGGCTTGTCAGGGAGACAGTGATTCCGTCAGCAATGAAGGAACTTGAGATAGAGAGGAAGTGTCAGACGCTGCTCGGCGGTGGCGATGATGTACGTTAGTATGATCCAAATAACAGATATGACGGATTTCCCAGAAATACACGTTTTTCTATTTTTAGTCGGGGAGTTTCCATTACATTCTCCGGTTCTGTTTACCACGCGATCGAACGAAAATGTGAATATCTTTTAATCTTTTTGGCGGAAGATATACGTCGGCCGAGAAACGGAATTGCAATAGAAAATGTCCCAAATTACATTGTTCATTCTGTTCGTGTGGAATGATAACAAATACTTTGTTTAACTGTGCCAATAGTACGAAACAAACTAAGGATAATATTGTTGCAAAAACTGCGTATATTTTTGGAGTCAATATTTCTAATTACAATTGCAGAATATGTCGAAAGTGTCTACAAACTTTAAATAAGTGCTATGAATTAAAATATATGGTTGTTACTAAACTGACATCAAAAGGAATAATGTGCAGGATATTGGACAGACATAATTGACACAGAACTAAAGATTGTCACGGTGGAATCAACACCCAGATCTGTTCCAGTCCATGTTGATGCGATAGCCTTAGTTCCAGTCCAGGTTGATACAAGAGCTGACCAGAGAGTGTGGCGAGTAACTCAAATTGATATCACACATACTCGACGACAGTCAAAAGAGGCAGAAGGTTGTGGCGCATCTAATAAAGTCGGTCGAAAAGTTTAATGTGAGGGCGGAACGTGGAGACAGTACGTCTACCACAGTAAGGTCACAACCAGTTGCAAAAAAGCAGCTGTTTGGTGAGCACAGTTATTATGTAGTGGACGGAAAACAGGTTGAATTTGCTTGGGTTTATTGTTAAAGCATGTGTTATGCAAGCTATCAAATGATAGAGAAATTGAGGATACTGAGAATATTTGAGTTTTCAAATAGTCGAATGGAGCACAACATAGTAGTTGTTATCCCAAGATATTTCAGGAATACCTGTTTAATCTTGGACCGAATGGATGGTTTCTCTTCCAACTGGCATTGAACGTATGTCAGACAAATTAGTTTGAAATTTCTAATTTCTATCCTTTGAAACGAACATGCAATATTGGCAGAAAGTCGCAAGAAACACAAACTATTAAGTACATAAGTTGTGGCATTGCGAAATTTTGGTAAATTATGTGAGAATATAAAACAGCTAACAGACTTCTCTTTGTGGAGAGACCCCCGTGTGGTGCCCGGGGGATATATATAGGCCCACCACTGGTAGCCAGGTTGTGAATGCACAGCTGCAATGGCCTGGCTGTTCACATAAAAGCTCCATCTTCTCATGTAACAAATTCAGTAACATTTGTTCCATTGGAATATTGAGCTGTTTGTGTGGATGAGCTTGTTAGTTTCTTGCCAGTGGTTGGTTGGTCATTCTGGCTCTCCTATGGATTCGCTAGGTTGACTTCACCTTCAAGTGGGAACTGACATAGTCGTGATATGGCCTAGCGGCCGAAACGACGTTAAACCCTCAATCAAACAAACTTTGTGGAGAGTATATGAAGTCTGGATATCGGTATTTGGTGTAGTTATCGACCAATATGGAACAATAGACGACGTTCCTTGTTAAGTCTATTCCTTGTATGGTAAAATAGCGACAGCTTATATCAATTCTGTGAGAATAAAAACAGTTAACAGACTTCTCTTTGTGGAGAGTATATGAAGTCTGGATATCGGTATTTGTTGTAGTTATCGACCTTTATTAAAAGCTTCTGCCCAGATTGCAGAGATAGAACACGATAAAGAGAGACATTTTGTTCTGGAGGAAACGGACGCCGATGCCAGATGGCTTGTCAGGGAGACAGTGATTCCGTCAGCAATGAAGGAATTTGAGATAGAGAGGAAGTGTCAGACGCTGCTCGGCTATGGCGATGATGTATGTTAGTATGATCCAAATAACAGATATGACGGATTTCCCAGAAATAAAAGTTTTTCTATTTTTAGTCGGGTGGTTTCCATTACATTCTCTGGTTCTGTTTACCACGCGATCGAAAGAAAATGTGAATATCTTTTAATCTTTTTGGCGGAAGATATACGTCCGCCGAGAAACGGAATTGCAATAGAAAATGTCCCAAATTACATTGTTCATTCTGTTCGTGTGGAATGATAACAAATACTTTGTTAACTGTGCCAATAGTACGAAACAAACTAAGGATAATATTGTTGCAAACACTGCGCATATTTTTGGAGTCAATATTTCTAATTACAATTGCAGAATATGTCGAAAGTGTCTACAAACTTTAAATAAGTGCTATGAATTAAAATATATGGTTGTTACTAAACTGACATCAAAAGGAATAATGTGCAGGATATGGGACAGACATAATTGACACAGAACTAAAGATTGTCACGGTGGAATCAACACCCAGATCTGTTCCAGTCCATATTGATGCGATAGGTTTAGTTCCAGATTGATACAAGAGCTGACCAGAGAGTGTGGCGAGTAACTCAAATTGATGTCACACATACTCGACGACAGTCAAAAGAGGCAGAAGGTTGTGGCGCATCTAATAAAGTCGGTCGAACAGTTTAATGTGAGGGTGGAACGTGGAGTCAGTACTTCTACCACAGTAATATATAAGGTCACAATCAGTTGCAAAAAAGAAGCTGTTTAGTGAGCACAGTTATTCTGTAGTGGATGGGAAACAGGTTGAATTTGCTTGGGTTTATTGTTAAAGCATGTGTTATGCAAGCTATCAAATGATAGAGAAGTTGAGGATACTGAGAATATTTGAGTTTTCAAATAGTCGAATGGAGCACAACATAGTAGTTGTTATCCCAAGATATTTCAGGAATACCTGTTTAATCTTGGACCGAATGGATGGTTTCCCTTCCAACTGGCATTGAACGTATGTCAGACAAATTAGTTTGAAATTTCTAATTTATATCCTTTGAAAAGAACATGCAATATTGGCAGAAAGTCGCAAGAAATACCAACTATTAAGTAACATAAGTTGTGGCATTGCGAAATTTTGGTAAATTATGTGAGAATATATAACAGCTAACAGACTTCTCTTTGTGGGGAGTATATGAAGTCTGGATATCGGTATTTGGTGTAATTATCGACCAATATGGAACAATAGACGACGTTCCTTGTTAAGTCTATTCCTTATATGGTAAAATAGCGACCGCTTATATCAATTCTGTGAGAATAAAAACAGTTAACAGACTTCTCTTTGTGGAGAGTATATGAAGTTTGTATGTCGGTATTTGGTGTAGTTATCGACCTTTATTAAAAGCTTCTGACCTGATTTCAGAGATAGAACACGATAAAGAGAGACATTTTGTGCTGGAGGAAACGGACGCCGATGCCAGATGGCTTGTCAGGGAGACAGTGATTCCGTCAGCAATGAAGGAACTTGAGATAGAGAGGAAGTGTCAGACGCTGCTCGGCGGTGGCGATGATGTACGTTAGTATGATCCAAATAACAGATATGACGGATTTCCCAGAAATACACGTTTTTCTATTTTTAGTCGGGGAGTTTCCATTACATTCTCCGGTTCTGTTTACCACGCGATCGAACGAAAATGTGAATATCTTTTAATCTTTTTGGCGGAAGATATACGTCGGCCGAGAAACGGAATTGCAATAGAAAATGTCCCAAATTACATTGTTCATTCTGTTCGTGTGGAATGATAACAAATACTTTGTTTAACTGTGCCAATAGTACGAAACAAACTAAGGATAATATTGTTGCAAAAACTGCGTATATTTTTGGAGTCAATATTTCTAATTACAATTGCAGAATATGTCGAAAGTGTCTACAAACTTTAAATAAGTGCTATGAATTAAAATATATGGTTGTTACTAAACTGACATCAAAAGGAATAATGTGCAGGATATTGGACAGACATAATTGACACAGAACTAAAGATTGTCACGGTGGAATCAACACCCAGATCTGTTCCAGTCCATGTTGATGCGATAGCCTTAGTTCCAGTCCAGGTTGATACAAGAGCTGACCAGAGAGTGTGGCGAGTAACTCAAATTGATATCACACATACTCGACGACAGTCAAAAGAGGCAGAAGGTTGTGGCGCATCTAATAAAGTCGGTCGAAAAGTTTAATGTGAGGGCGGAACGTGGAGACAGTACGTCTACCACAGTAAGGTCACAACCAGTTGCAAAAAAGCAGCTGTTTGGTGAGCACAGTTATTATGTAGTGGACGGAAAACAGGTTGAATTTGCTTGGGTTTATTGTTAAAGCATGTGTTATGCAAGCTATCAAATGATAGAGAAATTGAGGATACTGAGAATATTTGAGTTTTCAAATAGTCGAATGGAGCACAACATAGTAGTTGTTATCCCAAGATATTTCAGGAATACCTGTTTAATCTTGGACCGAATGGATGGTTTCTCTTCCAACTGGCATTGAACGTATGTCAGACAAATTAGTTTGAAATTTCTAATTTCTATCCTTTGAAACGAACATGCAATATTGGCAGAAAGTCGCAAGAAACACAAACTATTAAGTACATAAGTTGTGGCATTGCGAAATTTTGGTAAATTATGTGAGAATATAAAACAGCTAACAGACTTCTCTTTGTGGAGAGACCCCCGTGTGGTGCCCGGGGGATATATATAGGCCCACCACTGGTAGCCAGGTTGTGAATGCACAGCTGCAATGGCCTGGCTGTTCACATAAAAGCTCCATCTTCTCATGTAACAAATTCAGTAACATTTGTTCCATTGGAATATTGAGCTGTTTGTGTGGATGAGCTTGTTAGTTTCTTGCCAGTGGTTGGTTGGTCATTCTGGCTCTCCTATGGATTCGCTAGGTTGACTTCACCTTCAAGTGGGAACTGACATAGTCGTGATATGGCCTAGCGGCCGAAACGACGTTAAACCCTCAATCAAACAAACTTTGTGGAGAGTATATGAAGTCTGGATATCGGTATTTGGTGTAGTTATCGACCAATATGGAACAATAGACGACGTTCCTTGTTAAGTCTATTCCTTGTATGGTAAAATAGCGACAGCTTATATCAATTCTGTGAGAATAAAAACAGTTAACAGACTTCTCTTTGTGGAGAGTATATGAAGTCTGGATATCGGTATTTGTTGTAGTTATCGACCTTTATTAAAAGCTTCTGCCCAGATTGCAGAGATAGAACACGATAAAGAGAGACATTTTGTTCTGGAGGAAACGGACGCCGATGCCAGATGGCTTGTCAGGGAGACAGTGATTCCGTCAGCAATGAAGGAATTTGAGATAGAGAGGAAGTGTCAGACGCTGCTCGGCTATGGCGATGATGTATGTTAGTATGATCCAAATAACAGAT
Organism: Siphonodentalium dalli; assembly: GCA_032622095.1. Classification (NCBI taxonomy): domain Eukaryota; kingdom Metazoa; phylum Mollusca; class Scaphopoda; order Gadilida; family Siphonodentaliidae; genus Siphonodentalium; species Siphonodentalium dalli. Next base: position 29,976,631 of record CP136064.1, read on the forward strand.
ATGACGGATTTCCCAGAAATAAAAGTTTTTCTATTTTTAGTCGGGTGGTTTCCATTACATTCTCTGGTTCTGTTTACCACGCGATCGAAAGAAAATGTGAATATCTTTTAATCTTTTTGGCGGAAGATATACGTCCGCCGAGAAACGGAATTGCAATAGAAAATGTCCCAAATTACATTGTTCATTCTGTTCGTGTGGAATGATAACAAATACTTTGTTTAACTGTGCCAATAGTACGAAACAAACTAAGGATAATATTGTTGCAAACACTGCGCATATTTTTGGAGTCAATATTTCTAATTACAATTGCAGAATATGTCGAAAGTGTCTACAAACTTTAAATAAGTGCTATGAATTAAAATATATGGTTGTTACTAAACTGACATCAAAAGGAATAATGTGCAGGATATGGGACAGACATAATTGACACAGAACTAAAGATTGTCACGGTGGAATCAACACCCAGATCTGTTCCAGTCCATATTGATGCGATAGCTTTAGTTCCAGATTGATACAAGAGCTGACCAGAGAGTGTGGCGAGTAACTCAAATTGATGTCACACATACTCGACGACAGTCAAAAGAGGCAGAAGGTTGTGGCGCATCTAATAAAGTCGGTCGAACAGTTTAATGTGAGGGTGGAACGTGGAGACAGTACTTCTACCACAGTAATATATAAGGTCACAATCAGTTGCAAAAAAGAAGCTGTTTAGTGAGCACAGTTATTCTGTAGTGGATGGGAAACAGGTTGAATTTGCTTGGGTTTATTGTTAAAGCATGTGTTATGCAAGCTATCAAATGATAGAGAAGTTGAGGATACTGAGAATATTTGAGTTTTCAAATAGTCGAATGGAGCACAACATAGTAGTTGTTATCCCAAGATATTTCAGGAATACCTGTTTAATCTTGGACCGAATGGATGGTTTCCCTTCCAACTGGCATTGAACGTATGTCAGACAAATTAGTTTGAAATTTCTAATTTCTATCCTTTGAAACGAACATGCAATATTGGCAGAAAGTCGCAAGAAACACCAACTATTAAGTAACATAAGTTGTGGCATTGCTAAATTTTTGTAAATTATGTGAGAATATAAAAAGGTAACAGACTTCTCTTTGTGGAGAGTATATGAAGTCTGAATATCGGTATTTGGTGTAGTTACCGCTTATATCAATTCTGTGAGAATAAAAACAGTTAACAGACTTCTCTTTGTGGAGAGTATATGAAGTCTGGATATCGGTATTTGTTGTAGTTATCGACCTTTATTAAAAGCTTCTGACCTGTTTATAGAGATAGAACACGATAAAGAGAGACATTTTGTGCTGGAGGAAACGGACGCCGATGCCAGATGGCTTGTCAAGGAGACAGTGATTCCGTCAGCAATAAAGGAACTTGAGATAGAGAGGAAGTGTCAGACGCTTCTCGGTGGTGGCGATGATGAACGTTAGTATGATCCAAATAACAGATATGACAGATTTCCCAGAAATACACGTTTTTCTATTTTTAGTCGGGTGGTTTCCATTACATTCTCCGGTTCTGTTTACCACGCGATCGAAAGAAAATGTGAATATCTTTTAATCTTTTTGGCGGAAGATATACGTCCGCCAAGAAACGGAATTGCAATAGAAAATGTCCCAAATTACATTGTTCATTCTGTTCGTGTGGAATGATAACAAATACTTTGTTTAACTGTGCCAATAGTACGAAACAAACTAAGGATAATATTGTTTCAAAAACTGCGTATATTTTTGGAGTCAATATTTCTAATTACAATTGCAGAATATGTCGAAAGTGTCTACAAACTTTCAATAAGTGCTATGAATTAAAATATATGGTTGTTACTAAACTGACATCAAAAGGAATAATGTGCAGGATATGGGACAGCCATAATTGACACAAAACTAAAGATTGTCACGGTGGAATCAACACCCAGATCTGTTACAGTTCATGTTGATGCGATAGCTTTAGTTCCAGTCCAGGTTGATACAAGAGCTGACCAGAGAGTGTGGCGAGTAAATTGATGTCACACATACTCGACGACAGTTAAAGAGGCAGAAGGTTGTGGCGCATCTAATAAAGTCGGTCGAAAAGTTTAATGTGAGGGCGGAACGTGGAGACAGTACTTCTACCACAGTAATGTATAAGGTCACAATCAGTTGCAAAAAAGTGAGCACAGTTATTCTGTAGTGGATGGGAAACATGTTGAATTTGCTTGGGTTTATTGTTAAAGCATGTGTTATACAAGCTATCAAATGATAGAGAAGTTGAGGATACTGAGAATATTTGAGTTTTCAAATAGTCGAATGGAGCACAACATAGTAGTTGTTATCCCAAGATATTTCAGGAATACCTGTTTAATCTTGGACCGAATGGATGGTTTCCCTTCCAACTGGCATTGAACGTATGTCAGACAAATTAGTTTGAAATTTCTAATTTCTATCCTTTGAAACGAACATGCAATATTGGCAGAAAGTCGCAAGAAACACCAACTATTAAGTAACATAAGTTGTGGCATTGCGAAATTTTTGTAAATTATGTGAGAATATAAAAAGGTAACAGACTTCTCTTTGTGGAGAGTATATGAAGTCTGGATATCGGTATTTTGTGTAGTTACCGCTTATATCAATTCTGTGAGAATAAAAACAGTTAACAGACTTCTCTTTGTGGAGAGTATATGAAGTCTGGATATCGGTATTTGTTGTAGTTATCGACCTTTATTAAAAGCTTCTGACCTGTTTACAGAGATAGAACACGATAAAGAGAGACATTTTGTGCTGGAGGAAACGGACGCCGGTGCCAGATGGCTTGTCAAGGAGACAGTGATTCCGTCAGCAATAAAGGAACTTGAGATAGAGAGGAAGTGTCAGACGCTGCTCGGCTGTGGCGATGATGTACGTTAGTATGATCCAAATAACAGATATGACGGATTTCCCAGAAATACACGTTTTTCTATTTTTAGTCGGGTGGTTTCCATTACATTCTCCGGTTCTGTTTACCACGCGATCGAAAGAAAATGTGAATATCTTTTAATCTTTTTGGCGGAAGATATACGTCCGCCAAGAAACGGAAATGCAATAGAAAATGTCCCAAATTACATTGTTCATTCTGTTCGTGTGGAATGCTAACAAATACTTTAACTGTGCCAATAGTACGAAACAAACTAAGGATAATATTGTTGCAAAAACTGCGTATATTTTTGGAGTCACTATTTCTAATTACAATTGCAGAATATGTCGAAAGTGTCTACAAACTTTAAATAAGTGCTATGAATTAAAATATATGGTTGTTACTAAACTGACATCAAAAGGAATAATGTGCAGTATATGGGACAGACATAATTGACACACAAAACTAAAGATTGTCACGGTGGAATCAACACCCAGATCTGTTCCAGTCCATGTTGATGAGATAGCTTTAGTTCCAGTTCAGGTTGATACAAGAGCTGACCAGAGAGTGTGGCGAGTAACTCAAATTGATGTCACACATACTCGACGACAGTCAAAAGAGGCAGAAGGTTGTGGCGCATCTAATAAAGTCGGTCGAATAGTTTAATGTGAGGGCGGAACGTGGAGACAGTACTTCTACCACAGTAATGTATAAGGTCACAACCAGTTGCAAAAAAACAGCTGTTTAGTGAGCACAGTTATTCTGTAGTGGATGGGAAAAGGTTGAATTTGCTTGGGTTTATTGTTAAAGCATGTGTTATGCAAGCTATCAAATGATAGAGAAGTTGAGGATACTGAGAATATTTGAGTTTTCAAATATTCGAATGGAGCACAACATAGTAGTTGTTATCCCAAGATATTTCAGGAATACCTGTTTAATCTTGGACCGAATGGATGGTTTCCCTTCCAACTGGCATTGAACGTATGTCAGACAAATTAGTTTGAAATTTCTAATTTCTATCCTTTGAAACGAACATGCAATATTGGCAGAAAGTCGCAAGAAACACCAACTATTAAGTAACATAAGTTGTGGCATTGCGAAATTTTTGTAAATTATGTGAGAATATAAAAAGGTAACAGACTTCTCTTTGTGGAGAGTATATGAAGTCTGGATATCGGTATTTGGTGTAGTTACCGCTTATATCAATTCTGTGAGAATAAAAACAGTTAACAGACTTCTCTTTGTGGAGAGTATATGAAGTCTGGATATCGGTATTTGTTGTAGTTATCGACCTTTATTAAAAGTTTCTGACCTGTTTACAGAGATAGAACACGATAAAGAGAGACATTTTGTGCTGGAGGAAACGGACGCCGATGCCAGATGGCTTGTCATGTAGACAGTGATTTCGTCAGCAATAAAGGAACTTGAGATAGAGAGGAAGTGTCAGACGCTGCTCGGCTGTGGCGATGATGTACGTTAGTATGATCCAAATAACAGATATGACGGATTTCCCAGAAATACACGTTTTTCTATTTTTAGTCGGGGAGTTTCCATTACATTCTCCGGTTCTGTTTACCACGCGATCGAAAGAAAATGTGAATATCTTTCAATCTTTTTGGCGGAAGATATACGTCCGCCGAGAAACGGAATTGCAATAGAAAATGTCCCAAATTACATTGTTCATTCTGTTCGTGTGGAATGATAACAAATACTTTGTTTAACTGTGTGCCAATAGTACGAAACAAACTAAGGATAATATTGTTGCAAAAACTGCGGATATTTTTGGAGTCAATATTTCTTATTACAGTTGCAGAATATGTCGAAAGTGTCTACAAACTTTTAATAAGTGCTATGAATTAAAATATATGGTTGTTACTAAACTGACATCAAAAGGAATAATGTGCAGGATATGGGACAGACATAATTGACACAAAACTAAAGATTGTCACGGTGGAATCAACACCCAGATCTGTTCCAGTCCATGTTGATGAGATAGCTTTAGTTCCAGTCCAGGTTGATACAAGAGCTGACCAGAGAGTGTGGCGAGTAACTCAAATTGATGTCACACATACTCAACGACAGTCAAAAGAGGCAGAAGGTTGTGACGCATCTAATAAAGTCGGTCGAATAGTTGAATGTGAGGGCGGAACGTGGAGACAGTACTTCTACCACAGTAATGTATAAGGTCACAACCAGTTGCAAAAAAACAGCTGTTTAGTGAGCACAGTTATTCTGTAGTGGATGGGAAAAGGTTGAATTTGCTTGGGTTTATTGTTAAAGCATGTGTTATGCAAGCTATCAAATGATAGAGAAGTTGAGGATACTGAGAATATTTGAGTTTTCAAATAGTCGAATGGAGCACAACATAGTAGTTGTTATCCCAAGATATTTCAGGAATACCTGTTTAATCTTGGACCGAATGGATGGTTTCCCTTCCAACTGGCATTGAACGTATGTCAGACAAATTAGTTTGAAATTTCTAATTTCTATCCTTTGAAACGAACATGCAATATTGGCAGAAAGTCGCAAGAAACACCAACTATTAAGTAACATAAGTTGTGGCATTGCGAAATTTTTGTAAATTATGTGAGAATATAAAAAGGTAACAGACTTCTCTTTGTGGAGAGTATATGAAGTCTGGATATCGGTATTTTGTGTAGTTACCGCTTATATCAATTCTGTGAGAATAAAAACAGTTAACAGACTTCTCTTTGTGGAGAGTATATGATGTCTGGATATCGATATTTGGTGTAGTTATCGACCTTTATTAAAAGCTTCTGACCTGATTGCAGAGATAGAAAACGATAAAGAGAGACATTTTGTGCTGGAGGAAACGGACGCCGATGCCAGATGGCTTGTCAGGGAGACAGTGATTCCGTCAGCAATAAAGGAACTTGAGATAGAGTGGAAAGGTCAAACGCTGCTCGGCTGCGGCGATGACGTACGTTAGTATGATCCAAATAACAGATATGACGGATTTCCCAGAAATACATGTTTTTCTATTTTTAGTCGGGTGGTTTCCATTACATTCTCCGGTTCTGTTTACCACGCGATCGAAAGAAAATGTGAATATCTTTTAATCTTTTTGGCGGAAGATATATATACGTCCGCCGAGAAACGGAATTGCAATAGAAAATGTCCCAAATTACATTGTTCATTCTGTTCGTGTGGAATGATAACAAATACTTTTGTTTAAAGGCACGTGAGGCCTTAGTTGTCGAAAATATTCATATTTGTTCCAATCACCGTAAACAGAAAAACATTAAAACGCATACAGTTTCGTTCATCTATACCATGACCATCACGTAAACAGCATGTTATCATAACGACCTACTATATTTTACCAAAGCAAGAGCCTGATTGTGTTAGAGAAGACAGCACAATGCTACTGGCTAATCACACACAAATGGCATAAACGCTCTTTATTAGTTCCATATCAGGAATTCACCAACAAAGAACGCTCTTTATGTTTACCATCATAATATAAACAAACACCAGAAAAGTAAGGCCCGTTTTATACGTCGCGCCAGACACGGGTCGCGCTATCTTCGGCTGGCACGACATTAGCGCGTCTCTGGAACGTGCTACGAATGTTTGATTTATACGTCGAGCTGGCTGGCTCGTGTCAGAACGTATAGATCGAGCTCGGTGCGACAAAATGTGTAGGCCTATCCGACAAAGTTCATTTATTTTTCATCTATATCTAATTTAAAAGGTTCGTTTGTGATATGCGATAAGCTACCCAATTAGTAAATCGGCGTCCATTCGGCATACCTAATTATATATAGAACTATATGTCAACTTTTAGCGGGTTCACAGCGGAAATATCCACAAAGTTTGAAAAAAATATGACCTGCAATTGTTTTAGTATTTTAATTTGTTTACAATCTTTACAACTTGAAGGCACGGGTAGCGTTCGTTGCAGAAATATTCATATTTGTTCGAATCGCCATCAACAAAAGGAATATTTAATTTAATATATATAGGCCCAGTTCTGTTCATATATGCCAAATATAATCAGCGCGTAGACACTGGCGTAGATAGTATATTGTCGTCAAGAGCCTGATCGTGTTGCAGAAGTTTTGCTTCTGTTTACAAAACACAGGGCAATTATATTGGTTAATCACGCACAAATGATATAAACGCTCTTTATTAATTCCATATAAGGGAAATAGTAACAAATAACGCTCTTTATATGTTTACCATATCCGGATCTAAACAAAAGCCAGGTTCTGTAACGTTTGTGGCTTTTGTTTACAAAACAAAAAAAAAATCATTTGACATTAACATATAGGCCTACTGTTTATGCCAAATTTCTGATTGGTATAAGAACAAAGTCTGTCTATATTTTACTATTTCCGTTTACGGCTGTTTTTGATGGAGGTCAATATTTTAACAGCATACCCACCACCAGCGCCGCCCGTATCTTTAACCAAATACTGAACCTTTTTGTTTGCATAATAAAGATTGAATTATATAATCGGAAACAAGTAATTTTCTTTATTTGGACTCGTAGAGCCTATACATCTTTTAGTGTGCCCCATTTGCGAATCGTATCGGAATTCTATATTTTAAATATAGAGTTATCTTACTTTTTTTCTTCAAAATGTCGTCTGCTATAAATCTGAGACATATTTTATTTGCAAAACTAAACAAACTGAGATTGGAAAGATCGCGGAATTATGCGATTATAGCAAATATCATCAAAATGCGTGCTTTGAAGAGGTCCTTGTTGGTGTTGTTGTTACTTCTGCGAGCAAGTGTAAAGAAAAACAGGAGGCGCTCTTGTAGACGTTTGGCTAGGAATCAAGGGTGGTTTGACATGGCCGAACATTTTGAAGATAAACACTTTAAAAAGACATTCCGTGTCAGTAAAGGGACATTTGAGTACATACTGTGCAGAATCAAACCACATCTCGAACGAGCAACGGTTACTGAATTTCCAATATCACTCAGAGAGAGATTGGCCATTTGTATATATAGGCTGGCAAGGGGTGATTACTATTATACCCTATCTCAAATGTCTGGATTAGGTTTGGCTACCATTCGAAATATAGTGAAAGAAGTTTCGGAGGTCATTGTGCGTGTTATGTTGAAAAGCATACCCCAAATACCACAGCAGGAGTGGAATCAAAAATGATCGATATGGACCAAATGTGGCAATTTCCATATGCGTGGGCTGCTGTTGATGGTTGCCATTTACCAATAAAGTGCCCACCGGGGGGTCAGGAAGCACAAAAGGAATATCACAATTTCAAAAATTTCTATTCTATTGTACTTATGGCCATGGTTGATGCGCGTTATCGATTTGTTTGGGCGTCATGTGGATTCCCGGGAAACTCGCACGACTCCGCAATTTTCCAGTCTACCAAAATGTGGGAAGATTTGGCGAACGGCAATCTCCTGCCGAAAATGGTTGCGATTGAGGGATTGGCTGAAATTCCGCCACTTCTGTTAGGGGACTCAGCATTTCCATTGAGGAGTTGGATGATGAAGCCATTTACAAAAGCAGTTCTGAGTGCTGATGAGAAGTATTATAATTACCGCCAAAGCAGAGGGCGAATGATCGTTGAGGGGGCGTTTGGTCAACTGAAGGGAAGATGGCGAGTGTGTCAGAGGAAATGCGAATGTGATACAGCGCAAGTTAAAATGGCGACACTTGCATGCTTAGTATTGCATAACGTATGTATCGATCGAGGAGACTCTGTGTCAAAAAAGTTTGACCTGAGTTTGGATCCTGTAACCCAGGAACGGCGCCCACGAGAAGTTGTAGAAGAGCTTCTCCAAATGATACCATGCGCTGATGTTATTGACGCTAGTGTTGCAGGTGTGGAAGTCAGAGATGCACTGAAAAGCAAGTTTGCGACAGAGAAATCGCGGTTGCCGTGACAAGATTAAATTAACCATGCATTGTTATCGAAAAAATCAGTGTATAATGTCTCGTAAACACTGTAAATGTTATTAAACTGACAACACGTTTCCATTCGGTGTTTCTTGTATATAACCTGCCAGCCCCTCTTCGAACGGCCCAGAATGTGTCCATGTTATTGGTTTTGAGGGGTGATTTTGTTTTCAAATGTTTTTATGTGTTGTATCAACATGTCCATCCGTGAGTGAGAAAATATAATATGCCAGTTGTATGGGACTGGATCAACACATTGTGTTAAACACATACATCATTAAATGTACAATATAAAGTAGATCACTACATTTAAGATATTATTTGCTGATCCTCAGAATGATATACATTGGGTTGGCCTGTTCTTCATTTGTAGTGATGTTCTGCTAATACCAGCTAATATGACGATTTTTTACACCATTTGAGAATTGTTTCTCATTGTTTGATTTTCCAACCAGTAATATTATGGGGGGTATTTTTTTTAGACCGAATTGTAGCATATTTTTATACTTTGGGTCAAAGTTCCAACATCAGGGGGGGGGGGGGGTGTCAATTTGGAATTGTCCAAACAGTTAGAATACTTGACCAAAGTTGGGGTGTAACACATGTTTTTCTGTATCTCACTGGTTTACAAGGTCAATGTAAGTATTGTTTACTTGGGCCAATGTATTCTCTTAAAAATGCAAGGCTTGCTATATGCACCATCACTAACTCGCGGCCATTTTGGATCCACCAGGTCCGGTTCCGTGGTTTTACTTAACTTTCCATATATGGAAGTCATGAATAATTCAAAAGCTCCATATGTGGAAATGCTACTCCAAAACTTTGACCTGTAGCACTGAACCACGGAACCGGGGCTGGATGAATCTATGAAACCGAACCTGCTGAATCCAAAATGGCCGCGAGTTAGTTATAAGACACATTGGAGACACATATATAAGATAATGCAATGCCACAGGGTTTTTTTCTCCAAAATTTCAGGAAGCTTCAGTCATGAAAGGGTAGATATATACAGAAATTGAAGACAGCACTTTATGAGTTAAATGATAGCCCATGTATTTTCAGCCATTCCTCCACCACCAAGGGTCTCAATTAAATACACATATCAGACAGATTAATAATTTTTTTCACAAAAACATCTAAATTATTACATTTTTAAGTCACATGTTGTAATAACTCTGTCCAAAGTCCTGGAAAATATTACGCTCAGGGTCCACAGAAGACTGAGGCTGATTGTAAACTTGCTGCGGAGAGAAGTTTGATTGAGGTTGATCATAAGCTTGCTGCTGAGATGTATTTTGGTTTTGAGCAGATGTGCTGCTGGAAGTAAGAAGCTGCAAAACACGGAGTTCATGCTGCCTTGACTTTTCAGCTTCGTCTTTCATGAAGTTTAATATGTCCTGCGACGAGTCATTTTCTATTGATGATTTTAATAGTTCAATGCATTCGTCAAGCTTGTCAGTCTTAGTTCTTTTATTTTTAGCCTTCTTAATAGGTGTAAATATAACAGAATCATCCGAGATTTCCTGTGATTCTTGTATGTCAGCAGAATCAGCACTTGCACTAGTAGCACTAGCAGATGCGGTTGAGGCTGATGGCTCAATTGCAAGCTCCGGTTGACATGAATCTCTGGTCCTCACAACTGGATAGAGTGCAGTGAACCATGTGCCATAGCTTTTTTCCTCCTGAAAGCGCCTGATTCCCGATGATGTTTTTACTTTCAGAGCCGCTTCCTTACAAATTGATACTAATTTTTTTAATTTGTTCCGAACTTGTGTTACACTGAATGATATTTCAGAGTTTCTTTCCCTCAATGCTGTGAGTACCGCATCATATGTTATACTGTTTTGTTGTTTCTTATTATTTGTGAATATTAGTCTTTTTTTGAAGATAGGATTGTTAATAATAACATCAACCAGGTCGTGCTGGTAACTGTCGGTCCATGTTGCTCTTGTTGCTTTCCTTCCAACAATATCACGGTTATCATCAGACTCCGAGCCATCGTCAAGCTCTGTAGACATTCTGAAATGACAAGTATGAATGCTTACAGGTGTTTGTGGTAATTTGTATTGTTTGGCCTAACTTAACTTTTATTTTTAGCCTTCTTAATAGGTGTAAATATTTGAATGGTCTCCACAGCAAAAGTTAAATATGATTGAAGTAGTTGTCTGGGAACTAAAGTAGCCATATAATTAAACAGACATAGCATTTAACTGACCACTGCATGGGCTAGGAAAATTGTCAATCTCTGCTAAAATTTATTTTTGAAAATTATTTACCTGAATTACAACACTTGATTTACTAGTCGAACTATTACTTTTGAAATATCAATATACAATTCAATAAAAGGTCAGCAGACCACAGTCACAGTGTCCCCGAAAACGTGACAAGTCGATGCCACTTTGTTAAAGAAATAAAAAAAAATGATAACTAATCATAACTCCATAAAAAAAATTTTTTTTCCCTCATCTATATACATGTTGCACAACTCCGATATGTGGGTAACAATATTCTGAAGTTTCAAATATCTACGATCAAAACTGTAGGAGTTGATTACACCATGAAGCCTTATTGAAGGTACAATCAGGCCTCACCCTAGTACAGATTTTTTTTTTTTAAATGTTGAAAGTTTCTAAGTCGAAAAAGGTCAATAACTCCATAAAAAATAATGTTTCCGTCATCTATATACATGTTGCACTTCTCCAATATGTGGGTAACAACAATCTGAAGTTTCAAATAATGACAAATATCTATGATCAAAACTGTAGGAGGAATTGATTACACCATTAAGGTACTACCCTCAAACAGAAAAGGGTTAATAACTTTGTCAAAAACTATTTTTTCCGTCATCTATATACATGTTGCACATCTTCAATATATTGGCAACAATATTCTGAAGTTTCAATGCAGTGAATTAGATCATGCCCGGTAGCCAGAGAAGAGATTCATGGCATGATCTAGCAGTGAATCTGACAGTCACATTGTGATTGTCTATTAAAACTTAAATTCAAAATTGGTCACCTGTGTGACTTTATCTTTTAATACTATGTACAACGCAAACGGAATACTTTATATGTACAAATGTAATGTACAACACTCAGCATTTATATATGCGATTCGCCCAAATCATAGTGATACAAGTTATACAAACTCTGCTTCAACTGATATCTCTGCAGGAACTTCTGCCATTTTCGCCATTCGATGATTCGTGTCAACAAGTCAAAAATGATGACGAAATCGCGTGCAGACAGTCAAAGTGCGCATGCGCTTCGCCGATGAGGTCCCAAACGGGGAGCGATTTCGTGGGAAACTGGTTAGCGCGACGCGTGTCTAGCTCGTCGCATAAAACGGCGTCGAGCCACAGACGTGTAGCACGTCGGGGCCAGACGTGTAGCACGTCGGGTCGTGCTAGAGAAATTTTGACGAGCCAGATGGTTTTACACGTCAAGCCCCAGTCGCGCTTGTGTGGACTTAGTTGATTTACCACTAAAAAGCCTGGCGCGACCCGTGTCTAGCTCGACGTATAAAACGGGCCTAACAGACTTATCTTTGTGGAGAGTATATGAAGTCTGGATATCGGTATTTGGTGTAGTTATCGACCTTTATTAAAAGTTTCTGACCTGATTGCAGAGATAGAACACGGTAAAGAGAGACATTTTGTGCTGGAGGAAACGGACGCCGGTGCCAAATTGCTTGTCAGGGAGAGAGTGATTCCGTCAGCAATAACGGAGCTTGAGATTGAGTCAGCAGAGGAATAGTCAGATGATGCTCGGCGGTGGCGATGACAGTTAGTGTCAAACTCCAGTCCGGGTTATCTCTCATCGCTCCGCTCAGATACCACTGCAACAAGGATATTTTTTGTAAGGATTCGTTACATGTTCTTAGTTCTTTTGTATTATGATTAGAATGGTCTATATCTGACTCAGTTCATAATGTTCTTATCCATACGGAATGAATTACCATTATTGCAAACTTTTGGTGGTCGAAATAAGATAATAGGTGACTAAATATAGTTCCGACGATTTCTGTCACGGTGGAATCAACACCCAGATCGCTTCCATGAGATAACTACAGTTCCAGTCCATGTTGATGTGATAGGTTCAGTTCCAGTCCATGTTGATGTGATAGGTTCAGTTCCAGTCCGGGTTGATGCAAGAGCTGACCAGAGAGTGCGGCGATTAACTGAAGTTGGTGTCAAATCTACTCAACCACAGTCAAAGAGGCAGAATGTTGTGGAGCAGCTAATAAAGTCGGTCGAAAAGTTTAATGTGAGGGCGGAATGTGGAGTCAGTACGTCTACCACAGTAAGGTCACACAACCAGTTGCAAAAAAGCAGCTGTTTAGTGAGCACAGTTATTCTGTAGTGGATGGGAAACAGGTTGAATTTGCTTGGGTTTAATGTTAAAGCATGTGTTATGCAAGCTATCAAATGATAGAGAAGTTGAGGATACTGACAATATTTGAGTTTTCAAATAGTCGAATGGAGCACAACATAGTAGTTGTTATCCCAAGATATTTTAGGAATACCTGTTTAATCTTGGACCGAATGGATGGTTTCCCTTCCAATTGGCATTGAACGTATGTCAGACAAATTAGTTTGAAATTTCTAATTTCTATCCTTTGCAACGAACATGCAATATTGGCAGAAAGTCGCAAGAAACACCAACTATTAAGTAACATAAGTTGTGGCATTGCGAATTTTTTGTAAATTATGTGAGAATATAAAACAGCTAACAGACTCTTTGTTGAGAGTATATGAAGTCTGGATATCGGTATTTGGTGTAGTTATCGACCTTTATTAACAGCTTCTGACCTGATTGCAGAGATAGAACACGGTAAAGAGAGACATTTTGTGCTGGAGGAAACGGATGCCGATGCCAAATTGCTCGTCAGGGAGATAGTGATTCCGTCAGCAATAACGGAACTTGAGATTGAGTCAGCAGAGGAATCGTCAGATGATGCTCGGCGGTGGCGATGACAGTTAGTGTCAAACTCAGTCCGGGTTATCTCTCAACGCTCCGCTGAGATACCACTGCAACAAGGATATTTTTGTAAGGATTCGTTACATGTTCTTAGTTCTTTTGTATTATGATTAAAATGGTCTATATCTGACTCAGTTCATAATGTTCTTATCCATACGGAATGAATTACCAGTTCCAGTCCGGGTTGATGCAAGAGCTGACCGGAGAGTGTGGCGAGTAACTGAAGTTAGTGTCACATCTACTCAACCACAGTCTAAGAGGCAGAATGTTGTGGAGCAGCTAATAAAGTCGGTCGAAAAGTTTAATGTGAGGGCGGAATGTGGAGTCAGTACGTCTACTACAGAAAGGTCACAACCAGCTGAAAAAGCAGCTGTTTAGTGAGCGCAGTTATTATGTAGCGTGTGGGAAACAGGTTGAATTTGTTTGGATTGTAGTTAAAGCATAGAGAAGTTGCGGATACTGAGAATATTTGAGTTTTCACATAGTCGAATAGCCAACTGCCTTTTGACAATCAAAATGGAACACAACATAGCAGTTGTTTTTTATACCAAAATATTATTCAGGAATAACTGTTTCAGCTTGGACCGATTGATGGTTACCCTTCCTATTGTCATTGTACGTATGATAAGGCGAAATTGCAGAGATGATCAGGCAAATTGGTTTGAAATGTGTATCCTTTGTTCGCAGAAAGTCGCAACTAAGTCACAAGAAACACAAAATATTAATTACATAATTTGTCAGATTGCGACATTTAATCAATTGTGACCCGCCATATCAAATCCAGTCGTAAGTCGGGATTTTTTTACCCTGTACCAATGCATTCTCTTATATATGCGAGTCGACCATAGGTCGCCTCGCATATATAAGAGAATGCATTGGCCTAACAATTTTTTATCATTTTTTTTAAATAAATGTTTCTTACAATTTTTAGGACATAAAATAAAAAACATCCATTACCCTGCAGGGAGCTCCACACACATATAGAATCATATAGAAGAGTGTCGTCATGTGCTCATGTTTGTCTGGGGCTCTGTATGGTTGAAATTAAAAAATTGTTAAAGAATACAAGAAAAAATTATTAAAATTGTAAAAAAAAGTTAGGCCAATGGATTCTCTTATATATGCGAGGCGACCTATGGTCGCCTCGCATATATAAGAGAATGCATTGGCACAGGGTAAAAAAAATCCCGACTCACGACTGGATTTGATATGGCGGGTCACAAATGGTCATTGTGTTGGTTCTGTAGTTCAATTAAGTGACATAATTTGCCAACCTTGGTTTTAATTAGATATGACATGCTGTGTATCATTTTACATCACCAATCCAAGTAATATGATCTTATGGCCTCACAAATTCGAGTAATATGGTTTTTCTGCATTACCAAGTGCCGTAACTCAGTTCAGTTACTTTTTACAATTTTTTTATAACATTAAAAAAATATAAACCCCACACCCTTTCTCGCCTATACTCAAGTGGAAGATGAATAATCTTAAGATTATAAACATGTTACACCATGCTCACACAGGGGTGAATCTGAATTGAAACATGCTCACCCGGGGACAGCCATGATAACAACCAAACAAAAACACAAGCTTTCATTATAGTGACTCATATGACACGATTTAATGGTTTACATCAGCTTGTATAGGATATCAGTTATGCATGGGGAACACACATGGTAGCACATGTGGATAGATAACAGTAAATCTATACAGCTTCAGGCTCTTTGTATATTAAATCCGCGCATAGGACGTGAGACCATGTCACATTATGTGACCTGGACAACTAATACTATCTGAACAGCAGAGGGAATTGTCTATTATCAAAATTGTTTATTAGGTATATTCAATTATTGGATATTACCAACACATAGTAAGGACACAACAAAAGGGCAATTACATGTATAGCAGTCAAGTACATAAAGAAACAAAGTGTAGAATAAAGTATGCATTAGGTGCTTAGCTCTTTTAATTTTTTCAGAGCTCAAAATGGAGATTACTAATGATAAATATAGTTATTTGGATATAATATCTAAAGAGGGGTTTGATTTCGATAACTTCGCTAGCTCCTTCTGTTTCTTATACATTTGGTATATTCCCACCATACAAACATTGATCAGCGATGGTTATTAGATCAAATGATACAACTATTCTTTTTGGATGTGTCAACTTCATTTAAACCCAATATGAAATTAACTTTTTCGTCGTCGTCGCTATAGTTAATACATTCTGGAATACGGGACTGAATTTCCCAAGCATTACAGTTCTTTCGTGGTTCAGTAGCTGACAGTCTACAGTAAAATGCTTTTCGTCCTCCACTACTTTGTTGCAAATAGGGCATATTCGGTCATTTATATCAAGTTTAGGATCAAATAGTTAAACAATTGTTTAATCTAGCTGATTCAAACCCCAGAAGTTATTGGGACCTTATATCTAAGTTACAAGAAAAAAAACTTCCCAGAAAAGGTTGATGCGAGATATGGGTTGATCATTTTAAGAAATTACTAGGCAATCAGGAGAGCAATACACTTTCATCAACTAATAATCTTCCAGTTATATCCAATGATTGTCTTACCTTCAAAATGAAGAAATAGAGTTTGCAATTAATAAGTTATCAATTATTGCATCTCCAATGAAATGCTAAAATATGGATCGTCAACACTCTTATCCCCGTTGAAGAAACTTTTCAACAATATATTTAGCTCTGGAGTATAATCCTTCATAATGGAATTTAAGCATTTTGAAACCAATCTACAATCGTGGGACATCTCAAATCCAAATAAACAAAGAGGCCTCTCTATCACGACTTGTGTAAGCAATCTTTTTGGAGCAGTCATCAATAATCTCATTGCAAAGATAAACATAAATAAGTTTACCAAATTGGGTTCGAGAATGGAAAAAGACAAACTGATCACGTTTATACTGTAAAAACATTGATAGACATGTTATGCAACCAAAGGAGACCCAGTCTGAACCTTTATATCGGTTTCATTGATCTTAAAATGACATGTGTATAGGACGGGATTATATACAAAAATGTATCACAGTAATATCAGCACCAAAAACTGTACTCTGACGCACAACCCATGATAAAAGTAGCATGTGGACTGACATAAGCTTTATAATGCCCTGCTGGTCTTACACAATGATGGGGACATCGGTGGTTCAGTCGGTAAGGGATACAACAACAAGCCGTCTCGCCCTCCAGCTCTGAGGGTTCAAATCTACATGCTTCCATCGTGGACTTTAACTCGAAAACGTTATCTGGTGGAGTTGCCAGCTACTCGACAATGGCCGGTGGTATGCTGTTTATCAGCCATTTAAATCAGTTAGATTAGTCGTAAGTGTGCAGATTAACTCCACCACTAAAACTGGGAATGTTGTGATATGTCCTGATAAGGAGGTCAAATATGTTATGAAGAATTTAAAATAGACAATACACCAATCCATTGTACAAAGGAATATAACTATGGGGTGACAATATATTCTACAGGAACATTCAAAATGCAATAATAAATTTAAAGAATAAAGCAAGTAGAGCAGTTTTTAAACTAAAGCAATGCATTTAAACAATAATTTGCCAATACACATATCACTCAATTTATTTGATAAAACAATAGTTCCAATACTAACATATGGTTCCGAGGTATGGGGAGCTTTTGGGGGGGGGGGGGGTATCTCAGATCGACTAAATAACATTTCCCTGACAAACCAACATGATAAGGACCCCTTTGAAACAATTGCATTGAGTTTCTATAAAAGCATTGATACCTTAAAGCATGTACTAAGAAATTTCTTTCGTATATCAAAACTACAGTACAGGATCAATCCCTGCTCAGATACTCTTATTTATGCAATATCCATACAATGTTTAATGGGCGTAAAACAAACCTCGACAATATCAAAACTCAATTGTGTGATACGAATGTATAATAAATATACGAAATGTCCCAACACAATTGAAAAGCATATTAGACGAGGGTTGAAACACAGCTCTACAGAGCAATGGAACTTTCAATGTCGATAATCAGAAGAAGAAAACAAATACTATACTATAAGTACATATTTCAAAATTAAGGATAGTTTCAACTTAGAATGTTATCCCTTAATATCAAGTTCTTATACATAGGATATCACTAACTCGAATTAACGTTATTGCATAATGAACTGGCAGACACATGCGGCCTCATAAAACTGATTTTGATATACTGGAAGATCGTGTGTACGTAAAAATCGTAGGGTAGTTACGTGATCATCCGTACCCAAAGTCAAAATCACAAACTTAGACACAGAAAAAGAAGCAATGTTGGTGGAACTTTGGCACCAGCACGAGTGTCTATACAATGTTACGGTCCCCCTGCTTCGCCGATAGACAAGCGACAGAAGGCAGTTGTTGACATTGCCACGGAATTGCGTATGACAGGTGGGTATACATGACAGTTTTGATGCAGTCGCATGTATATATACTGCTATACTATATATCAATAGTACTAGTATGATGCAGGGGTTGCTGTTCATCCGATGTGGGGGTATTGGTGTGGTATGTGGGGCAAATTAACTGGTTATGCCTACTAATGACAATTCAGCAACCAAGTCCATGTGCAAAATTATCGCAGAAATTAAAGATTCAAGCCACGGTCGCCCCTGTCAGAAATTAGTAATGGCCGGGAGGAATATTCATAACACTTCAAAATAATATTATTAACAAATAATGGGAGATATTACTCCATTGTGGGACTACTAGTGTAGTAGACAATGGGGACAATTTAGCCTAGGGAGGGACGCATGGACTGAACTTTCCTAATGTATAGGGAGGTCCTTTCCACATTTATTTCTTATTTGCACTTAATCGCAAATTTGTATACATCAATCTATTTGCGCTTAAGCAAATAATGTGTGCTTAATGTAAATCATTTGCGCTTGAGCACAAATACCTAACCCTGCTTCATATACTTCCCTTAGATTAGGAATGATTGAGCCCATGTCATACTCATAATACGGGCTGAGATTTAGCTTTTTTGCTATACACTATATTAACAGTCAATGCTCGACACCAACATATGGCCTGCATTATTTAAATTCAGGGGGTGGGGGAATCACTGCATATTAATTTTATTTGCACTTAAGCTCTTACTAGCGCAAATGATTTGTGCTTTTAAAAGCGTAAATAAGATCCATTTGCGCTTACTCACAAATAATCTGTCGTTGACATTTAATATATGAACTGAAGCACAAATATGGACTAATTGTGAAGACGATTTAGGTTTTAAATTCTCCCAACACATTGGAATTGATGGCTTTATTGAATTTTGGTTCAGCGGCTTTCTCACTTTATCACTATTCTCAACGGCTCTAACTGCTTGTTTATATAACTCATCCTACTCTCACCGCTTGTGTATATAACTCATCGTACTTTCACTGCGTGTGTGTATATACACACATATTTTGTGTGTGACGCATTAAAAGGGTCAAAAAGCTTTTAATGGGGAAAATTACACAAACAAGACAATTTATCGATATTAATCTTATTACAGGTGCTGCTATACTGGTGTTAAAGTATATCAGGCGTAACAGGATCACAGCGACATCAGCACACCAACCACAGCTCATGATTCATTAATAACATTGAGTATTCCCTCCTCAACCTATACCTTTTTGGAACATATTTTATGGCACATTTACTACATGCACGACATTCTTTTTAAATATGTATATACCGTAATAACTGGCAGTCTCAGATTTTGCCCCCTATCACTTGTATTGCATTAATAGTGGTGTAATCTATGAATCTGCATGTATGTACATTTAAAGGCACGGGTGGCGTTCGTTGCAGAAATATTCATATTTGTTCAAATCGCCATCAACAGAAGGAATATTAAAAAATATATAGTTTTGTTCATATGCCAAACATAATAGTATATTGTCGTCAAGACGTACGATTGCGTACGTAAACAAGAACCTGCTCGTGTTACAGAAGGTTTTGCTTCTGTGTACATAACACAGCTCAATTATATTGGTTAATCACACACAAATGATATAAGCGCTCATTATTATTTCCATATCAGGAAAACAGTAACAAATGACGCTCTTTATGGTTACCATATCCGGATCTAAACAAAAGCCAGATTCTGTAACGTTTTTATGCTTTTGTTTACATAAAGGAAAAACATTTGACAATAACATACTGTTTATGCCATATTTCTGATTGGTATAAGAACAAAGTGTCTATATTTTACTTTTCTTTCTGTTTTTTTGACGGAGGTGAATATTTTAACAACATACCCACCGCTAACGCCGCCCGTATCTTTAATATTCATCTACATTTTGAAAAACAGCAACTCATTAAAACAAAACTCTTTTCTGATATTTGGAAATGTAATTAAGTTACCGATACATTTACCCAATTTTAATTTATATCTCCAGTATATACAGTGATTTAGGCTTTAAATCACCAACACATTGGAATTGATGGCTTTATTGAATTTTGGTTCAGCGGCTTTCTTACTTAATCATTAATCACTATTTTATCAACTCATCCTGCTTTCACTGCTTGTGTATATAACTCATCCTGCTTGTGTATATAACTAATCCTGCTCTCACTGCTTGTGTGTGTATATATCTACATATTTGCTGTGTGACGCATTGTATTGTCGCGAGCATTAAAAAGTCTAAGTTCAAAAAGATTTGGGAAAGAACACCACCAAGCTTCGAAAAATAATAAAAATGACCAGTTTTATACAGCGATTAACTAATTACTTGCTCCAACACGCTTGGTACAATATTACCCCAGTCATTTGTACAAGCCAACCAATGAACCGGCTGCAGCCATTGCATGCCACTGTCGACGTATTTGGCCATACAGTAGTATTCGTCCGAAATTTTCGGTCAACTTTCTCGGCTCATTTTTTTGGTTGCCGGCAGGGGGCGCAAATTGGCACGACGCACCGCCATTGTTCGATTGCAGTTGTGAAGTAACTGAAGAGGATGTTTTTTCGCCAATATTGTGCTATACAGGTGAACATTAATATAAATTATGTATTTTATTATAAGATAAATGTCGATGGTAACCGCAATCAAGGTGTTGCATGTTTCAATGTATATTTTATTCTTTTTCTTTGAGACATTAAGGACTTTGCTAACCCAATTTTCCCCAAATTTGATGGAGTCAAAATAAAGGTTTATGTTCACTTTTGTTAGTAATCACAGTAACCAAACACATGAATGCAACATGTTAAGAGCATTATTAATGGTGGAATATGTTAGAAATACTAAATGTGAAATTTATAGAGGTTTTTAAAATCTATTTTTTCGAACCCAAAAATCAATAAACACAAAGTCCATATCAAAGAAAAAAATATGGCAATGTCTACGGAACACTGTGAAGAATGATGAACAATAAAATAATATTCATATTTATCAAGCATTCTTTGATAAAATTACTAAGAACCAATTGTTTACAAATCATTGAGTAAGTTGCCTGACATCGCTTATAGTGAGGTGGAAGTTAAATGTTAATATATGTGGACAGCGGTGTGTTGTGAATCTCTTGACAAAAGAATTGGCTAATCCCCAATCTGGTGTACCCTCATAGCCCAGAAACTAGGTCACCAATCATCTTGAGTCAGGATAAAGTACAGCACTGGCTGGTCATAATCCCCATGAATCCCAACAGACTTGAGTGAACATTATCTTGACCCATCAAATTCAGTTCCCAAATAGCTTTGCTGAGCAATGAAAGCTATAATTTGTACACAACTGCTTCCAAGCCAAAAATCTTAATAAAACTGAAGAAATGTGAGTATATCTTTATTGTTCATCATTCTTCACAGTGGTCAGTAGACATACCCATATTTTTTTCTTTGATATGACCTTTGCGTTTGTTGATTTTGGGTTCGAAAAAATAAATTTTAAAAACTTCTATAAATTTCACATTTTGAATTTCTAACATAATCTACCATGAATTATACTCTTAAAATGTAGCATCCATGGGTATGGTTACTGTGATTAGTAATAAAAGTGAACATAAACCTTTATTTTTGGACTCCATTAAATTTGGGGAAAATTGGGTTAGCAAAGTCCTTAAACATTTTGTGAAAAGGCTCCAACCTCACCGCCATGTTGATTTTCTCAAATTTACGAAGACCTAACTCGCTTTTGCGGTGGAAAGCAAGGGCATTATCTGCCATTTATGTTTTGTATTTATTGTCAGTATATGACTTTATTATTGTGTTAGTGTTGGCATTATCTACAACCAGAATTGGTACCTGCACTGGAATATCAACACTTCACTCTTCAGACAGATCATGTTCATTTCAATTTTCATTCACATCGGTGTACTATAATGTAAATGCCAATGAACTCACTGCCAGTGTCAGTGACCAAAGCTAATTAATTTCCGGATTATTTAATACCATCTACCCAAAAGGAGACAAACGTTAGGGTGTTCATTGAGGAATGCAAAGAAGGGGGGGGGGGGCTCTGGTCTTATTTAGTTAATAAAATTTTGCTAGATCAGTGCACTGCACACTCACACTGGGGTTGTAATGTTTTATACATAGATGGACACCATGTGCATTTCTGGATACATAAATGCACACCAATCTCACGTAGTGCTATTCATCGATCAAACAATCATGCAGTTTTTTCGATCCCTGTTTAATACAGTCACCAAAAATAAGGTTTTAATCTAATTTCTAAAAGGTATCGCAAAGAGCGAAAGTAAATACACATTTCGATTATGCCAACTAGTACTTTCGATTCACTCTTTGTGATACCATTTAAAAAATTGTGTCCAGTCATTGTGACAGTTTACTGTTGTGTTTATTATACTTTCTATACCAGTCTGTTACTAGTAAGTGTGTTATTAAAGTTCAAGAATCGCTCATCTCAAATATTCTCACTTGACCTTATCTCATGTCACTCAAACATAAATGATTTATAGAATAACTACAAATTATAGAAACAAAGTTTTTAATCTAGAAATTCAGGTTAACTTCATTTGCTTCGAATATTTTTCACATCATATATATTGTTATCATATAATCATAAAAATACCTGTAATCCTATAAACATGTACCATACAATGAAATTAACTATTGCAATATATATTCTCCGATGTATTGACGATCAACTGTTTCAAACGCCAATATAATCAAATACATTACTAAATTTGGGTGGGAGGGTTGGCCAATCGTGCGCCTTATAAGCTGAACGTAGAATGAGCACTAATATCTTCATTTGCTTTCAAGCACACTTTAGAAAAACCGATAAACCCGGGCTGAATCTGTTAAATAGCTATCAAGATCAACGCTTATCACGCATGAACTACGTTCAACTACCGTAACCAGTCACCCAGATATGCCCCATTGTTTATTCTACGTCGATCTAATATTTTCTATTCACACCCAAATAATTATTCGTTGAACTTCAATAAAGTAATTTATTGCACACCCAATGGCTTATATGTGCGAAATACAGCAAAATACAGAAGAATTGAGACGTTCAATAAAAAAAATGCACATTGTTCTTGGAACTATTAATAGAAGCATATTACGTCAACGACTCAATGTCACTGGCGACTTCAACTTTAACAGAAAATGTCTTCGCTAAATTATGGGGTATAGTTTACATTAAGCGCACATTTGTTCAATTAAATACAATATCGACCTAAATCTTAGCATGTTACATGTAGCTTGGATTAAGTTGTATGTAATATATAATAAAAAATTCTCAATCGAATTCAGATATCTAATTAATTATATATTAATAATAATTGTGTAGCTGTTTTTAGGGAACTGGGACATCCAGTACTGATCAAACCCAGATCAAGTATCCAAGAATTATCAGGTCTTTTATATTAATACTCCTCGGTGAAATCTGGTCCGTAACTTTTTCTCTTTCGGGCCCTTTTGCCCTTGTTTTCATCAGAGTCTGAAATTTCAGAAAATTCATATATTCTGTACATAAAGTCAATATACTAACTAATAGTAACTAACTTGGAGATTGCAATTTATATTAATAATGATTAATGATCCATTGGTAGGAACTATATTCTGTCTGACATCTTTTTATTTTAGGCTGCTTTAAAAATGAAGAGCCAGTGGCTGCACCAGCATACATGTATTGATTTTAATTATGCACAGAATAATTTGGTAAGTTGAACAGAGGATACATGTTAAGTGTTATAATTTGTTAATATGGGAATAACATCTTATCTATAGGGCTGAATTTTACTATTATATATTTTTATACTTTAATATATGCATATCCAGTCCTCAAAATTTATAAAAAAGTCAGACAATAAGCAATGTCGTGGGAGACTCTAACATGCTACAGCATTAGATTTGCGTGGGGCATTTTTCCTAATTTCTAGGGCTGCATATCAATTTATATTGAGACAAAACTAACCTGCCACTATTTCCCTTGACAAGTTTACCATTACTTCACCTCTGCTGATCTCAGGCCTTTCTGTCCTCATGCACCTCACTTTATACTCCCTAGTTATTCTGTGCATATTTTGTGTCTGGGTCATGACTGCCACAAAGTGATCTGGTAATTTTTCTGGAATTTAATAACACCCATGCTATGAAGTAACAGCTTGAGGTAGAATGTTTTTTGGCATGACTGACGTTGCACAGTTGGGTCACACATGTAACTCAATCATTAATACACTCTACTCGGTGATCTAACATGTAGGGATGCATATGTCCATAATCCATCCAATATGAAATATTATATAATGCAGTTTTCATCCTAGACATTTGAAACTCCAGAATATTGTTGCCCAAATATTGAAGATGTGCAACATATAGATACAACTATTTTTTGATAGAGTTATTAAAGTGATGTGAAACGTAAATTGAACCTCACAATTGAGT
The DNA here is from genome assembly GCA_032622095.1 of Siphonodentalium dalli. Taxonomy (NCBI): domain Eukaryota; kingdom Metazoa; phylum Mollusca; class Scaphopoda; order Gadilida; family Siphonodentaliidae; genus Siphonodentalium; species Siphonodentalium dalli. Next base: position 30,001,272 of record CP136064.1, read on the forward strand.
TCCCTGCGTCATTCTGTGGGAAGAGTGAATAAAATAACTCAGATACACGAAATCCCCCATCCTGAAGTCAGTTTGTACACATTATACGGCCATTCGGCTAACTATTTATATTCATCAATCGTCCCGATTAATCTCACCATAATAACACGAAAATACAAACCGATGCGTTGTCTTGTGCAGTCACGGAAATGCCCGAGCACTTCCGACTCGATTGGGATTGAATCGGGTTTCGTTCTCAGAAATGGCTTCTAGGGAGGATGACCGTTCGCTGGAATAGCGTCATGCACATCAGAATATTAAAGCGAAAAACAAATTGACATCGCAATCGGTAGTCAATTCGACAGGGAAGGAATAGAAAGGGAATTGTTGCGTGAAATCACAAACGGAAGAACATTGGCCGAGTTAGTGGCAAAGATTATAATCGAACAGTGATCGAGAGGTAATAATTCCAAAATGTTACTATTTATAGAAAATTGTAAGCGCATTGACCGAATTTTTACATCAATCTGGCCGCAAGCACAGTACCGTGCAGAAAGAGTTGTCTTACTTTTGTAACTCAAAACTGTTTAATTACATTATACCTGTACAATAGTACAAATAATTGGTATTCAATATGCCAGTACAGAACATTTGTTAGCTCATTGGCCATGAAATGTTTTTAATGGCAAATTCTGTTGTCAAGCTTTAGTAAGCACTATTCATTCTGATGGATGATAACTATAATGGAAAGCCTTCTTCACATGTATTAGCTAATTGCACATTAGCGTAAGTGAATTACAATTAAGCGTAATGTATTACACTCAGGTGTAATGCACACATATAAAGCGTACTTCACTTACGCTTAACCGTATGATGTAGATAAAGCATTACTCCTATGAGTAATAGAATTATGACTAGTGTGCTTAAGCGTAATTGATTAAAGTGTGCTTAAGCGTAATTGATTTACGCTTAAGCTCACTGGTCATTTATTTTCATTGATAGATTAATTACACTTAATCATAAATGAATTATGCTTAAGCGATTATACGAGAAGCCGTTTTCACATTTATTCTGATTCTGCTTAATCGTAAATCATTTACGCTTAAGTGTAAATCATTTGCACTTAAGAGCAAATCATTGATACTTAAATACAAATCATATGCGCTTTAGCGGAAATAGTATGGGAGGCCATTTTCACATTTAGTATTTATTTGCGCTTAAGCGCAAATATTTGTGCTTAAGCATAAATCATTAAGCGCAAATATTTGTGCTTAAGCGTAAATCATTTGCGCTTAAGCACAAATATGTGTCTATCAATTTATTTGCGCTTAAGCGCAAATACCTAACACTCCATTACATCCCTCTGATGTGAATGATTGAGTCCATCTCATATTATATTAGCATGGGCCCATAGTAATAGCCCCATACAGACTCGAAGTTGAAGAAAAAACATATTTCCATATGCATATCAGCATCTCTGTCCCTGGTGTCCCAAGATTTGGTGCCTCACTCCCAGAGCTCATGTATATTTTATTATCTCCTGCACAGATATATACCATTTCCATGGCCATAAATAGGGAATTAGGGGTTACTGAGGTTTTCTTCCCTCATATGGTGTACTCATTGACTTGAAGTTGTGGGAAAACCCCTATTTTCATAATATCAGCATCCCTGTCCCCAAGAATTTGTGTCGCCATCCCAGAGATATAGTATATTTTATAAAAGAGACATATCCTACACAGATCTATATCATTTCCATGGTCATAAAACAGATCTTGGGGTTTCTGGGGGATTGTTTCCCTCATATGGTGGGGCTATATCAACTTTAGTGATGTGTTTAGGCCTGTGCCATGTAAAATTAATTCAGGGGGGATCATTGCATATTGATTTTTATTTGCGCTTAAGTGCAAATGATTTGCGCTTAAGCGCAAATATGATCTATTTGCTTAATTGCAAATGATAGAGGTTATTTGCGCTTAAGCGTAAATAAATAATAAATGTGAAAAGGGCCTCCCATATAATAGATCACATTTATGGCAATTTTATGCTAAAGCGCAAATATATTATTAGACACATATTTTTTGCGCTTGAGCGCAATTGATTTACACTAATAAATAATATATTTGAAAAGGCTGTCTCCCATGCGATTTTCTCTAAACTCAAATTTACTCTGGCAATTTAGACATCAATCAAACATCGGTTTAGACTCCCCCATATACTATGAGATGGACTCAATTATTCAGACAGAGGAAATCAGTTGGAGTTAGGTATTTGCTTAAAGGTACTCAACCCGATAAAACTCCTCTCAATTACTATTTCAATGGCTTCGGGGGTCAAAAATATTTGATTCGAGTCGAGGAAGTCACCCATCAAAGCTCAGATTTGTTAGATATCGATTTTAGAAATCTATTATTTTTCATTATCGGGAATACTATCTGGCCCAGAACTCAGTCAAAATTACCACTTGATTTTAGAGTTATTCATCCTTGTCTGTTTGAATATATTTGGAGTACACATCCAGAGCAGATTACGGCAGTTATTAGTACTGATCTCGAGAACATAACAAATTTGAAAAATCAATATCTAATAACTCTGAGCTTTGTTTGATGGGTTCCTCGACTCGAATCAAATATGTTTTACCCCCAAAGCCAATTAAATAGTAATATAGGACCCTCTGATCGGATTGTTGTTGTTGGAATTTGTTGAGATGGGGACCCTCTTTACGGGTTGAGTACCTTTAAGCATTATTCATATTAATTATGCTTAAGTGTAAATGAGTTCCGCGCTTAAGCGTAAATGAAGTACGCTTAAACGTAATTCATATACACTCTCATTGAACTCCCCTCAAGCTGAAATGGATGCAACCGCATTACTAATGCCAGTAACCTACATCAGGTTATACCAATATACATGAGGTATATGGGGAGCCAAATTAACATTTAATAAATAATAGAGCTTAAGCGATATAATTGAGCTTAAGCGATATAATAAGGGAAGATATAATTGCGATTAAGTTCAATAAGGAAATATCTAATTGCGCTAGCACAATAAGGAATATCTTATTGCACTTAAGCACAAAAAGGAATATCGTATTGCACTTAAGCGCAATAAGGAATCTCTAAGCGCAATAAGGAATCTTCTTATTGCACTTAAGCGCGATAAGAAATATTCTTATTGCACTTAAGTGTAATTAGAGATTCCTTGATTGGGGGGGGGGCTTTAGCTCAATTATTTATTAAATGTTAATTTGGCTTCCTCCCATAGAGGTGAGATAGCTGATGAACCCAATTACACTCAAGCGTAATTCAAATGTATTACGCTGATCGTAAGTTAATTATGCTTAAGCATAAATAATTTATGCTTAAGTGTAATTAGCTACTATAAAGTGAATCTGGGATAAGGGGAGTACTCTAAATTGTTCTTTCGATCAGCTGTTTCTACCAATTAAAAAAAATTCTCATTTATTTTGAAACTAATGAAAGACAATGGTATATTGTTTTACTAGTAATATTCATTATAAACTTGTACAAATCTGAAAACAAACAAAATTTTAATATTTAAGAAATTTAGAGTTCCCTCTCTTACAGCAGCAACCACTATGCCAGGAAGACCAATCGATCTAGTTCAGCCCGATTGGGCTATTATAATTTATAGATCGATCGGTGGTTCATGCACTCTCTGCGTTTGAAATATTGCTAATAATTTCCATTTACATAAGTCAATAATGCCATTGCAGATAACTTCATCTTAAATTCGACCAAATGTGTTGACGTTTGATAAGAAGGGCAGGAATTCCCCGATTTGTTTATTTTCAATCGATGAGAAGCATGACGACCTGGATCAGCTGATCGGTTCGGAGGTGTGCCAATCGTATTTTGCATGCTGTGCACGAATACCCATTCACGCCTAAATTTGCAAACAATCCATATATAACATATACACAGTGTGTACACTTTGTTAGTTGCCAATTAATTCTCGACATTTCAATTAGAAAACATGAGATATCGATGCAAAAATCAAGACATAATCACATTATCTAGTTTGTGTTTTGTTGAATCTACTTTCGGTTATCGACATGTCGGCTATTGTTTTTGGCTGTTCTCTTAACCGTGCGTGCCAGCCGATCGTCGTTTTTCGGGCGGTTCCGATTTCTTCCGAATATAATTCCATGACCTTGATTCGCGCCGAAAATGTGGTTGTATCTGAGAAGATTTCTTACTCTGACCGCAGTTTTCAACAATTTAATACGGGGCGAATACCGCATCAATAATATGCAACCTTGGGGTTTTATTTCTAGTTTTTTATGACCTTTCTTATGGTATATCGGATACAGTTCTGTCTGACATGAAATATATACCCACCGGGAGTGAAGCTAATGACTTTAAACCTTTTCGACTTAGAAAATTTCAACATTTTTTATAATTGTCTGTATGAGGGACATTGAGGATATCTTTATGGTGTGTAATCAACTCCTTCTATAGTTTTGATCGTAGATATTTGAAACTTCAGAGTATTGTTAGCCACATATTGGAGATTTTCAACATGTATATAGATGACGGAAACATTTTTTTTTACAGAGTTATTAACCCTTTTCGACTTAAAGAAATAAAAAAACGTGTTGAAATTTTCTAACAAAGCGGCATTGACTTGCCACGTTTTCGGGGGAGACTGTGGTCTGCTGACCTTTTATTCAAATATTTTTGGAAAGTGTAAATTAATTTCTAGATTCTTTGATAATTTGCCATCTGTATTTATGTGACAATTATCTCTCGGGCATCTCACATTATTCACATTTATGCTATCTATCGTTTGATAAAGAGGAAGTAAATTAGTAAAATTGGTCTATTATCATTGTTGAGTTTACCTTTTTCATTAGTCTCATCTACAACTACCTCTTCCCTGAGGGCAATTGGACAATCCCCTGTAATGTAAAGATTTTCATTTTTGATGGGTACATTAAATTTAATATAACTGTTATTGAATAGAGCTGAAGGTAAATTCAAATCAATAGTGCTGAAGGTCAAAACATACAAATTATTATGATATAATAATTCAATGATGTAAATTCATTTCAAGATTATTTTTTGAAAATTTGCCATCTCTTTTATGTGATAAATATCTCTTTCAGGCATCTCACATTATTCACGTTTATGTTACTGCTATTATGGCTTGGTTAATCCAAGAACATGCTTATAGATCTATCAATGGATAAGGCTGAGGCATACCATATTCCATGGCTGTGACCAACTCCCCTTGTCGTCCATGAGGTGAGTTTGTACACCTTTTGTTTGTAGGTCTTTTTGTGATATCTGGCGTGGGTAAACCTGAAAAGTTGTAAAACAAGGGTTTATCCAAAGTGCAATATTGGAATGAATAGCTACCAAATTCTTAAAGGTACGGTTGGCCTTGGCGGTGGGTATCCTGTGAAAATATTTCCACCCGTCAAAAACCGCCACAAACAGAAAGAACATCAAAATGTAGACAGACTGTGTCCGTATACAAATAAGAAATATCGCATAAACAGTATGTTATTGTCAAATGTTTGACCATTGTTATGTAAACAAAAGCATAACAAGTTTGGTGATTGTTTATATTATGATGGTAAACATAAAGAGCGTTCTTTGTTGGTAAATTCCTGATATGGAAATAATAAAGAGCGTTTATGCCATTTGTGTGTGATTAGCCAGTAGCATTGTGCTGTGTTCTGTAACATAATCAGGCTCTTGCTTAGGTAAAATATAGTAGGTCTTTATGATAACATGCTGTTTAGGCGATGGTCATGGTATATATGAACGAAACTGTATGCGTTTTAATGTTTTTCTGTTTACGGTGATTAGAACAAATATGAATATTTTCGACAACTAAGGTCTCACGTGCCTTTAACATATATATATCTTTTTAATAAATGAAGCTAATGCGTTCTAGCTCACATGAGACCAAGTCTCCGGTAGAGCAATAGTCATCACTCCTCGTCATCATCCGTCAATAACTCTCTAAACATCTTCGGAACCACAAGAGCGAACGGGTTCATATTTGGTGTGGATGTTCCCTAGGTCTCTCACATTCAAATGAGGTCACTGGGTCAAATAGTTGCGAAAACAGGGCCATAACTATTCCTCCATTGTAATTGTTAGAATGACTTCTCAAGAACCATTCGGCCGATTGAGCTTATATTTGGTATGGAGGATTCTTGGGTGACTGGGGTTCAACAGAAACAACAAGTTTATAACTGGAGGCAGAGTTCAAGTTTAAAATGGAGTTTAATTGTTGGCTGCATTAGTAAAATATACATAGTATACATGTAAACTTGAGAAATTGCATTTAACACTCCCTCGTATTAGTTTCCTCTATGGATAATTGTGTAGCATTTCTCAGAGTTTCAGCCCACTCGCCAAACCTTTTGACACCCAGTGCTCCTTTCATGCGTTTTGTCAAAGGTAGGTAATGTTTTTGTCCTGAAAATAATAAACATAATTTCTACTTAAGAGATAGATGTTGATTTGCTTGTATTCCATAGAGTATCTGACATGTATACATTTTTTCCCATGTCCATTAAGTGAACCTGCCTAATTGTTTGATAATTCAGTTTTTACTATGAACTGTTCAATAATAAAAGTGTATAATGCTATTAGTGGGTAAATATTTATCTTTATCTTATACTGGTTTGATGTTAGACTGTGTATTATAAATTCTTGCTATATCTTAAATATGTGTATTATATTTCAAGAAACAGAATATTGAAAATCGAGCAACAGCAGCAAGTTACACACCTAATATATCGTCAACTGGAAACTCAGCATTGCCATTAACTACTAATCTCAGGCCTGTTTTATACGACGTGTAATACACGTGTAACGTTAACTCGTCGTCAACACGAGTTTTTAACGTTTGATTTATATGACGTGTTAACTTTACACGTGTGATCTACGAGATGGTGACGAATATTCAATATTCGTCACTCGTCAAGGATATGGTTAAAAGTCCCCCGACTAATTCGGAATGTTTTTTGAAGTGTCTGTCGCCATAGGCATTGACTGTTTCGAACCAACCCTCGTTTCGAAGAAGGCGTCGGCATGACCGATTTTGCTCCCTACGGGGCACACAATTGCATATTCAGTTGAGATACTGACAACATTAATGTTCTCAACATTAACTCCCTTTGACACAAAAGCATGAGAATAATTCCATTGCGTTTTGTACGCTCAGTGCGCATCCGTAACAGTTTTAGAAGGACAAGATGTCGTAGATTTATAGCGGACGACATGACTTTATTTGTTTACGATGGGTTAACTCCCTTACGTCCCTTGACGCCAGTCTAGATTACACGTGTAAAGTTAACACGTCATATAAATCAAACGTTAAAAACTCGTGTTGACGACGAGTTAACGTTACACGTGTATTACACGTCGTATAAAACAGTCATAACTCTTCTGCGCATGTGCGATCGCCCTGGGGCTCAAAATGGGGTGAAATATTATGCCATATTGTGTTCCGTTACTCGTGTCATACCCGTCGTATAAATCAGCGACGCGTAATTGACGAACAAGTGATGAGTTACGCGTCCAGGCCAGTCGTGTAATACGTCGACACGTGTAAGGACGAATTTCGACGAGCATCGTGGTTTTATACGACGTGTAACACACGATCAATTGCCGACTCTCTTATTTCACCAGGAAAATAGCCAGTTATACACGTGTATCACACGTCGTATAAAACAGGCCTGAGTTACACCACCAGCTTCAGCCTCAGTGAATCATGTTCATTCCATGCAGTCACTGACAATTTCTAATTCACACTCACAGCAAAACCAAAGTTTCCAAAGTTTATTATATGGGGCAACTCTTCACATAAACATTATGAATGTTAATACATACCCTGGTATAACTATCCAAATGCAGAACCTCTCCGATGTAATATTAATCCAAACAATCAGTGACAAGTGATATAATATCTGCGGTTGTGCAAGTTTTAAATTCAGCCGGGTTATTAGAGTTCAAGGATGTGTGCTACAACCAGAGTACTATAGTCTTTTCCCTGAATGTTTTAAATACAACAATAGCATAGTGTTTTGAGATGTGTGTTATGTCAGCTCGTTGCTGTAGCCAATTATGAGAGCTGATACACCGTATACTATTTATATTAAAATTTCAGATTTTTCAGCATGTACCGGTACTATTGTTCCGACCTGTACCACTACTAGCCACTATAATCTACAATATATACGATGCAAACCTTGTTTCACTTTTTTTGGGTAATTCTATACCAATTCCTGAGTCATTTGGTAAATTGGTGTTTAGGTCATTCAGTAGAGTTGAGAGGGTTGTCTCTGTGTTGACCAGCTGTTCTATTTATGTGGCTCGATGCAGGTTGCTCATGATTTCACTGTAAAAAGGAGTTCATTTTTTCTATTTTAGATATGTCGAGTGAAGTGCAATCCATTAAATCCAATACAACAATTAATGAGACTTGCAGAAATAAAAATACATGTTTTCTATATTTGTAAAGTGCAAATTAGTCAGTTTGTAAATGAAAGCCTCAGAAGCCACTGGTTGTAGGTTATAATTTAGAAATAAAAGTTTGATTGGTATGAGAAAGAAGTTGATCTATTTCGTATCATATCTGATTTAGTTAAAATAGTCAGTCATTAAAACATCCATATTATGGATGTTTTAATGAAGGACTATTTTAACAGCAATACCGACCGTGAACGCGTTCTGTATTGTTAAGGTTTATCATGTTTTATTTCTAATGAGCTAACATCCCAATTCAACCATTGTTTTATTTACTAAGTGAATTGGATCAACATTCAACAATCTTCTATATCTTACGGCTTGTTTGAATTTTAGTTTAAAGATAAGTCAGATGCAGCCGTCATAATGTACCTGCACATATCCCCACAGCGAGTGATGGAGGACTTCTTAGCTGATTTTGAGAGTTCTGGTGAGTTATAGTTATTTTGATCAGCTGGTTCTTCGCTTTCACATTCATGACTGTCGACATGTTCCTCATTTATCTTGGCTGGTGAAGTCATCTCAGATGGTTCTTCATTTCTTTCGCTGCAAGTTATAGAGGGCGACTAGAGCATTGGCAGTGTTCGTCCATCTGTTTGTCTCAGTATGTGTAAGACCAAAGAAAATTATATATGGTTTGGGTTACTAGCCGAAAAAAAAAATAGGGTCAGTAGGTAGGCTTGAATTTTTATTGTTTTAATTATTATCCCCCGCCAAATTGAAAATTTGCGGGGGATATAGGAATGGGTTTCGTCCGTCCGGCCCGAATTTGTAAGTCATAACTTGAACAAATGTCAACTGATTTCAAAGATTTGTGGTATATGAGTTCACCTGACCATTACCTAGAATGAGTTCGCAAGCCTGGTCCGGCCGGTTATTTTTACCGGAGTTATTGGACTTTGTTTATTATTTTTGTTGAATTTACCAAATAGACGACGTCACAGAGCTCATTTCCACAAATGTCAACAGATTTCAAAGAATTTTGGTATATTCACATGACCAGTATCTAGAACGAGTTTTTTTCTTCTAATTTTCAGTTGCATTGGTAAAAGGAGGTGAAACTGTCTTAGAACATCAGTACATACACTAAAGCTTTTGGTGCCACTACTTCTGGATCCATCTTCAACAGAGGAGAATTCAAGAATAGAGTCGAACTTCCTATGGAAACTTCAGACTCCAGATTGGTAGCAGCAAATATATGTTTGCATGGTAGCCTGTCTTTCCCAAGGTCTGCACCTACAGGCAGGTAAATCATCGGCATTCCCAAGGAAAACCTTACACATCCTAGTTCCATCTTCACTGGGCACCATAAACTGGAGATGTCCTGTTTTGACTATGTGGAGCTTCATGTGAAAAAAATTGAGATATTAAGTATACTAGTAAGTGACAATGCAAAATGGCTAATTAAGTTTAAGTTCAGCGTCATTCAGGATTAATTGGCAATATTTGTGGTGAGTCAATTAATAGGACTTAATTTCTTCTAAAGTATATATGCTCAACAGCTCTTTGAGGCTGCCTCTCAGTATTTAACACAGTTCCATCATTTAAATGGTCTGGTTATGTTCTAACTATTCATTCAAAACAAGTAATACGCTTTGTTTTTTAGCGATTTGTTGCTGAAAATCAGATTTGTTTAATATTAATAAATGTTGCTGTCTGAATTTTCCCATGGGGCACTCTTTAGGTGTTGAATTATTTTGGCCAAAAAAAGGCAATGTTGAGATTTGACGCTGAACTTTAAATTACTTAACCATAAGATAACCTGCTTCAGTGGGTATCTGTACGAACTTATGCAAACCAATCTGCGTATTGCCCCAGTCTGTTTTTAGCTCATCTGAGATTAAGTCTCCAGTGGAGCTATTATTATCACTCCTCAGCCTTCATCATCTCCAGAATGATAAGACCGAATGGTTCATATTTGGTATAAAGTTGAAAAAATAGTTCTGAAGCTAGGACCACAACTCATTCCAGAATGGGTTCATATTTGGCATAAAGGGTCCTTAAGTGACTGATTAAGATTTTTCCATTTATAAGCATGTTAGCAACAAATGAATAATATCATTACCGAAAATACAGTACCAAGTACCGCCCATCTATAGGTTCAATAATGTTACCGGAAACGAAGGTATTATTTTATTTGGCCTAATTGTTTTTTATTCAGTATACCCATTGATGTGTTTTGCAGCTATCATTTTGTCAATGCAGTGTCTAACAAAATGTTCAGGTATCTCGTGTAACCATTGTGGAATATCCTTGTCCCAGGAACGATAATCGTCGTAACGTTTGGTATTCTCAATAATGTACCTACAATATAAACAAATTCTGATTTTAAGGCTATATCTTTATTAGCAGGATAAAAGTAGCATGGCCAAAAAATACTCATCAGCTCAACTTGAAATTAACATGGGTTGTAATCAAACTACAGTTGGTTCTATGGCGTGGCCTCTAGATTGGAGCCATCAATTGTTTGCGGATTATCACCTAACAAACAACTCCAATATTTTCTATCTGATCCAATCATTTTTCCCAGAGTTATGGGTCTTTCAACTTTGAATTTTTTTAAAAATAATTTTCTCTGAGGGTACCTTTCATGGTGTAATCAACTCCTCCTACAGGTTTGATCCTAGATATATGAAACTTCCGAGTATTGTTACCCACATATTGGAGATGTGCTACATGTATATAGATGACCGAATTTTTTTTTTTACGGAATTATTAACCCTTTCGACTTTTTCAACATTTTTTAAATTTCTTTAACAAAGCGGCATCGACTTGCCACGTTGTCGCTTGATTTAAATCAGCCAACCATGTTACAGAATGACCCCAAATAAATGTCCGGATAGTTCTTGCCACAGAATGTGGCATAAGATTATGTGTGACTGTAGGTGTCGATTCTTACTTTTTTTCCGTCTCGGGGAAAAAAATTCTTAACCAAAAGTTCCGCCATTTTGCTCACTCTGACGTCCCTCTTGGAAAAGAGGTAACTGTGTTTAAACGCTTCATTTTGTCTTTCTACTCCATTGTTGGTATTGATGATACGTTGAAGCTCATCCTTCCTGAAACACCATACCCATCTCTGAAAGAGATAAAGTTAATCAAAATTTAAGCCCCTAAATGTTTTTTTTTTAATTTTTTTCCCCATTCCGGTGGCATCTAGTTCTGAAACAGTCTGGCCTAGAATTATGTACTATTTATATACACCCTTTTGATAGCTGGATACTCTGGTGAGTCTGGAAATAAGCATCTGAACTGAAAGCACTATTGGTCATATATGTGCTCAAAATATAAATATAAATTTGTCTCACCTTATGGCAACTTAGCCAAGTGTCGTTGAACCATTTCTGCAGTTTTGCCGACTCTTCCCACATATGGCTTGCCACCAACTCGTCGACTGCAATGCTGTAATCTTCGGTTGAAGAAGCCCTAGAGATCTTTCGAAGCTGCAAAAGCTCTTCCTTCTTATTTGTGAATCCGTTGGTGGATTTTGACGTCCATCGCGTCCAAGATTGCTCTCTATGAAAGTCACAGACCAAGACAGATGAATCTGTGAATAAAATATTATATGTTAAAATGTTATATTAATTAGACTATGAATAAAAATAAATGCCCCCACCCAAGAAGATTATAAAAAAAATCACCAGTGTCAACCAGACTTATAATTTGATAATCTGGGCTTCGTTCGATGAATTTAGCTTTTTATGTTTACCCATACCTCTTGTTTTAAAATTCCAAATATTTAGGCACCAAACTTGTAATCCTATTAAATTAGAAATTCCCTTACATGGGAGCCATAGCCTCGATCTCTTGTGAGCAGTAATCAGTCATGAAGTGCTTAGGCTGCCACGTGGTGTTCCAAGATTTTATCATCCCCAATGCCTCTGCAATAGACTTAGTTGTTTCATCTTCTAAGATGAATGCCGCAACGACAGCGTAAATCACATTGATCTTGACAGCAATGAAGAAGAGTGGCGTGTATAGCGTGTTGTCTTATATTTTGCATCAAGTAAGCACATTTCAGAGCCAATTTTTTGCAACATTTTCCTTTGCCACTCAGTCTGGATTATCATGCAAAATTTGGTTTCATCTTCCCCATCCAAAGCATGTGGTCTGAAAAAAAAGATTCATTTAAATAAAATTACCTTTTTTAGCTCAACTTTACTTTGTAAAGTTTGAGCTATTGCCATGGCTAGTGCTGCGCGGTTTCCCGATTAATATATGGTCGGATCATTATAAAATTTGCCATAACTGTTGACATGTAAACTCAATTGCACTTTTCACATTTAATCCATAGCTGCGCTGGTGCAACATTAAAGATCCTGTGCATGTGCACTCTTATATACCGGTAAGCAATAATTTTAGAGGGAATTTTCTAAAAACAATTTACTTCTATTAAAATACATAATAAAACCTCAACAACTGGATACAAAGGTATTAAGAATACCAACTTGTATATTGTTTTTAGAATATGGTGCATTATGGATGGATTTCTTGTTTTAAATTGGCACCAAAAAAAAAGTTCCCAACCTGCCAACCTAGAATTGTTTGCTCAAGAAATTAGGGGGAAAAATAATAAGATACCTAAAATAGAGTTATCTGTCGGATATTTATCCTGCCAGTCATCAATCAAATTCTTGAGGGCTTCCTGATCTATTTTTGTTTTCCGGATGACTTGCAGGTATCTATTAACATGACCGCGTACTGTCTCTTTGTCAGGGTAAAATTGTCTGTCCAGAAATGATGGCAGGTCTTCTCCCTCAAACAACTCTTTGGTATACGTCTTCAGCATTGCCCGTTTTATGATAAAAGTTAAAGGAAAATGTTAGTCCTTGGAGTTTAATGGAAACTCTTTTCAGACTGTTAATAGTGATGCTGAATTAGACACAGTTATGAAGGAATCACAAACAAGGGATATATAGTTAATTATTAGTGTTCTTTTAAGACATCTGATGTTAACATCACTAGTGCTGGGCGATATGACGATATATCAGGTATAGCCGGTTTTAAATTTCACATAGTAAATTATATCGTCTTACAATTCATAAAGTTTTTACAGAGTCAAAATATAGTAATTCTACAGCGAATCAAACTGAGAATCATCATTCTGATTCTCGTCAAGATTTTATACCCTGTCAAACTTGAAGCAACTTAGTTCACCTGTATAATGGATGTGTTGTAAATCCCATCTGCAACAAGGGCTTCCAATTTACTCTTCAGTCTCTCATCAAGAGGATTTGTGATCAAAGTAATCTAAAAATAAATTCATTTAATGTCACATTGAATCTATCATAAAATATTAAAAATGAATACATGAACAATCAATGTACTCAATGCAGATTTAAATAATTTTCATCATGTATACAAATAAAAACCATTTTGATAGGTCCATTTTATGGACTTTATTTTTGTCAGGTTACTCAAATTGTAAAAAACACAGTCGGTGAGTATTGGTTAATGGAGAATGCATTATGTAAATAATTTACAAAAAACACCGACAGGACAGTTACTAATGTTATTAGCATAGTTCAATATGAAAACTTGATATACACATGATCTACATTTGTATATACTGTTCTATACGACTAGATCTATACAAACTGCAATAATTTGTATGTGCACATGTATATTAAAATTACCTCTCCAAGTCTGTGATTATGCTCAGAGGTGGAAGGAGTTTTTATGTAAATTCTGTGCTTTCCATTTTCATTTAGATAATAATAATAATAATAATAATAATAATTGTTCTTGTATAGCGCCTATCCCCGTGATTATAGCCCTAGGCGCTTCACATGATTTGGTTCAAATATATAGAGAGAAAATGCAGTGATATATACAGAATGTCATCGTTGAAGGTTCAAAATGTCTCGATACCTCCGCTCGAACAAATATGTTTTCAGTGTTGATTTGAATTCTCCGAATGATGGCGATTCTCTGATGGGTTGTGGTAAGGAATTCCAGGTGAACGGACATGAAACACAAAATGCGCGATCTCCAACAGTTCTCAGGTTGGCGCCTTTTGGTGTTAGTAGGCCTGCATCCTTCGATCGAACATTTCTTGTTGGCACATAAGGATAAATGAGCTCTTTCATATAAGTAGGGGCGGTTTCTGAATTTTGTAAACGTTTATATCCGAATGTTGCAATTTTGAAAGAAATTATATCCTGAATAGGCAGCCAATGTTGTTGTGATCTCATGGTGGTTGGACTATTGCCTTTCTTCAACCTAAACACGATTCTTGCAGACGCTGTATTCGCCGAAGCTGGTAGTCTGGGGATCGGAACAGTGCATTGCAATAGTCCATTCTTGTCAGAACAAAAGATACTGTCAGTCTTTTCGCTGCTTCGGTGGTGGGGCATTGTCTAATTCGTCCTAGTCGGCGGAGTTCAATAAATATGGACTGACAGAGAGAGTCTATTTGTTTCGTCATGGAGAGAGTCTGGTCAAGATGGACGCCCAGATTTTTCACATTATTCGAGAAGACGATGGAACTATCACCCAGTTCTAGCTTGGTGGTACGCACGTTGTTTACTATTGATGGTTTTGCTATCCAGATGATTTCAGTCTTGTCGTCATTTAGCTTGAGGCGGTTCGAAGTCATCCAGTCTTTGACTATTAGAATACAATTTCTGATTCTGCTAACCAGACTGCTTTCATCGTTCGGATCACCAGAGAGGTATAATTGAGTTTCATCTGCATACATGTTAACATTAATTCATTGGGAGCGAATAAGAGAACCGATGGGCCTAGTATAAAGTAGATATAGAATAGGTCCAAGAACATATCCCTGTGGAACACCATAATCAATTGGGTCGGGTTCAGAACTTTCACTACCGATGAGAATTGTCTGTTGGCGATTTGTGATATATGACTCGAACCACTTCAAAACATTGCCAGAGATGCCGTAAGAAATTTCGAGTCGTTTCAGGAGAATCCTGTGGTCCAAAGTGTCGAAAGCTGCACTCAGATCTAATAAACAAAGAATAGACACTAGACCCTTATCGCTGGCTGTCAGTAGATCTGATGTAATTTGAATCAGAGCTGTCTCGGTGCTGTGTCCAACACGATAAGCGGACTGACACGGCTCCCACATGTTATTGTTGTCAATGTGCTTTTTCAGTTGGAATAGAACAGCCTTCTCCAAAATCTTTGACATGAATTGCAGGTTTGAAACTGGGCGGAAGTTCTTGAGTACGTTAGTATCCAAAGACTTCTTTTTTATCAGTGGAATGACTAACGCTTCTTTAAAACTTGGTGGCACTTGTCCTTCCTTAAGAGATGAATTTATCAGTTTTGTCAGTGGTTCGATCATGACAGCAATGTGTTTGATAATAAGACTAGTTGGGAGTGGATCTAACTGGCATGACTTGGGTGGTGATGAAAGAATTATTCTCAGTTGATCGCTGGTGACAGGTTGAAATTCACAGAAAGTTTATCCCATGAAGGTGTCGTAATCTGATTCAAGGTTGGATGAATCAAATTCAGAGTGTATATCTTTGATTTTCTTGGAGAAGAACTCACCGAATGCATCTGGTAGGTTGTGCTGCTTTATATTTGTCGGAAGTAAAGCTTCGGATTTCTTGCCGCTCAGTTCGTTTGTGATGGCATACAACATCTTTGAAGATTTGCATTTTGATATTTTCTCCTGATAGTGTGATTGTCTTGCTTTAGATGTCATGTTGTCAACAGTTTTGCTCTTGCTGGTGAAGATTTCTCGATGTACTACCAGGCGGGACTTGCGCCACATTCGTTCAGCCTGGCGACGTTCTGCTTTGGCCTCCCGAATTTCGTCCGTAAACCAAGGAATAGAAGGTCGGTTCGGAATTTTACGCGACTTAAAAGGAGCGTGAGCATCGAGGACAGTCGTTAGGTTCATGTACCAGTCGAGGGGAGTTCTCCTTGGACTAGCGTATAACTTGAAATGATCTCACCGGCGAGTTTCAGCTGGTTGATGGCTTTCAAGTTCCTCGAGCTAACTGTCCTGATGGGGCATGTCATTTTTGAAACGTTCATCTTGAACGATATAACATGGTGATCAGAGAAAAGAAACTCGCTGACCTTTGGCTCCACGATTGATGGATCAGTGTCTCTGGTAATGACCCAGTCGAGAATGTGTTTGTCGCGGTGGGTTGGTGAAGAAATTACCTGTTCCATTCCCGAGTCTCCAAGTATATGTTTTATGGTTGCAACATTCTTGTCTGTGTTAGAGTCATAATGGAAATTGAAGTCTCCTGATAGAACGAGCTGGCGATGGTAGGAAACATACCTGTCTAGAAGTTCAGTAAATTCCGAAATGAATTGTGCATCCGTCAACTTGTTCTTTTTGTTTGGTGGTGGGCGATACACACAGAGGAAACATGCAGGACGGCCAGAAAGACTAATTGTGACATCGAATAGTTCGAAAGATTTGAAATCCGTGACTGTGATTCCCGACGCACGGATATCTTCACGGACAATGACGGCAATACCACCACCTTTTCCTGTACGGCGAGGTGAGTTGAGGAGCTTGTAGCCTGGCGGAATTATCTCTTGAATGATGGGTTCATCTCCTGAGAGAGACAACCAGGTTTCAGTTATGATAACTAGATGTGGGCGGTTGTCTGTGACCAAGTTGAAGACTTTGCTGGTTTTGTTTCTCACAGAGCGTGCATTCACCATAATCACTGACAATGTCGTTTCTTCTGATTGTAGTTTTGGATAGATCAAATTGTCATGATGTATGGTTCTGTTTCTTGAATATCTAGGACCGCGAGGTATATGTCCAATAATCTGAGGAATCCTGTATACTTTAGATGAATTAGACTTTCTGTTACAGAACACGGGGTCCAGAATATGATTTTTCTTCATAGTTTTGAAAATGGAAGCTTTTGGTCGATGTAATAGGTGGTCCATTGTCTCATTGAAGGTGTGAAGCTCCTCAGGAATATATGTAATCAAGCCCATTGTTTCAGTGGGCTGAGAAAAATGATGTCTACTACAAGCTATTAGACATGTTGATTCACAGGTCAGATGTCTCACCTCATTAATCCTGATTAAGAGGCACTTTGTTTCTGGTGTTAACAAGTAATGGGTTATGTCATTAGAGCTTAGTGTCAAGCCATGACTTAGCAGAAGAAACAGGAAAATAACCAGCATTTTACACAGAAAAATGTCCAATAGTTCCAATATATTTATGAATTTCTGCACAAAAATCTCATTTCCAGAATCATCGCAAGTAACTCCTTCATTAAGCCAAAAATGTACACTGTAGATCAAGGATAACAGTCATAAACATAAGAAAAGGCAGGAGCAAGAAAAAGTGTGACCACACTGGGTGGCATTACATGGCCTTCTAGTTTTTGTACTGCCTTCAGTCTCTCTGCTGAGTTCACTTCAATCTGTGAAAATGTGTATTTTTTAGTAAGACAAATATCCATTAAACCTCACTTCAGTATCAAACCAAGCTTGCAACATCATCAATATTTAGTATTTTATACCCATGCAACTATTTCAAATTTGTTCTTCAAAGAGATAATCCATCTTTAATTTGAAGCTATTAGTAAAGTCATAAAGAGCGTTTTGACTTGTTCAGAAATTGTGAGTTTATTAAACATAATAAAAATACAAATCGTTTGAGCCTAAATGTGTAAAGGCTGAATTCAGTATTAATGGTACAATACAATATTAATCAATTACTGGTAGCCTTTTGAGCTCAAAACATTTAGAAATATTTTTTTAGAAACCAATCTTTGATGAAAGCAATATATATGCCAATATAATTTCTCATTTAAATAGACTATAAATGTAATCTTTTGTAATGCTAGATGGCTTTAACCTAATAAACTGTTAAAGGGGTACTGTACACTAAATCCAGTCATTTATGGGACCATCTCCTTTTTTTCTCAATAGAATATATATGCAACAAATGAATGGATTTGTGAAAAATACACTCATGTGCTCTATGAATGATGCAAACAACATAGTAATTGTAATGAAAATTAATTTGACCAGGAGTCATGAATTCATTTCCATTATAATTATCATTTTTGTACTCTCAGGTGCCTAATAATCGTGGTGGCCTAATAATTGTGATGGGTGGGGATTTCGGCTGAAATTAATATTTAGTGACGGCAATTTCACTCTATGTCTCAATGCCAAAAAATAGTGATCAATTTTCTCAAAAATGAATAATCGTGCTGACACTATTATTAGGCACCTGAGAGTATTGTTCATATGGTAAATGAGTGTATTTTGCACTCATCCATGGCTCAATTTCAATCATTTGTTGCATATATTATATTGAGTATAAAAGGAGATGGTCCCACCAATGGCCGGATTAAGTGCACAATACCCCTTTAATGTCAAGTGTAATAGAACAAGGACTATAAGAATATTTTATTCAGGCCACACCTGGCATATGGCCTAGTGTTAGATTATTATGTCTGGTCTCAGGGACTTTTTATTTTATTTTTTATTTCAATGGAATATTACATGGGTAACCATACCCCTTTGGTCTCACACTACAGGTTAACAAATGGGAGCTGTTGACCCTTGTAATACATTAATAAACAAAATGATGTTCATGGATGTACACAGGTCTGTGATTGGAATATTGGTAAACCAAACCCTTGATCCCTACCACGGCACAGGGGCTTTGGGATTTTTTTTATAATGACTTACTCTCAAGTCCCTAACAATAGTGTCCGCACGATTATTAATTTTGGAGAAAATTCCCAAATGATCACTATTATTTGGCATTGAGAAAATAGAGTGAAATTGCCATCACTATTAATATTATTAATTTCAGCCTAAATCCCCACCATCACTATTATTAGGCACCTGAGAGTAATGTATTACGAATGGGGAGCTAGCTGTCACCCTTACTGTAATGCAGTATTTTTTTTAAATGTTGGACCCCTGCGGGCCCTGTCCTGACCCTGTGCATGGAATATTAAAATTGAAATGGATTTTGTTTTTATATAATATATTATATTTATAGATGGGGAGCTGTTATCCTTTTAATATATTAATACCAAAAAAGTTTGTGGCCCCTGTGAGTGAATGGATTCTTGCATCCCCACTTAACCTGGCACATGGGGTTTGTAATTATTTTTTAATAATAGATCTACCAAATAATATATTACAAATTGTGAGCTGTGACCCTTCAATTCCTTAATGTAACACTATTGTTAATATTATTATAATATCAATAAAAAAAATCCTGAATCCGACCTGCTAGTGCTATAGATCATGCCATGATTCTCCACTCTTGTCTAACGCCCGTTTAAGACAAGAGTAGAGATTCATGGCATGATATACCACTACCAGTTGCATGAGAGCTATGGAATATTATTAATTATGGATAGTCCTTTACAGGCTCTAGTAATAGTATAACATGGGTCCAGGATTTATTAAATATGTTAGTTATAAATGGGGAGCTTTGTCTTTGATTAACTGTTCCAACGAGTATACATTTGCTTTAGCAAGTTGTGGTCATGGCATGACTCGGGAGGATATTGACCCCTTGATGAGATGTATTGTAACTAGGCACATGATTATGTTTGCTCTTTGTATTGTTAGTTTTCACTGTTTTAAGTCTTTTATATGCTATATTTATTAATAGCAAGACTGGTGTACATTTAATTTTTATCATTAAATGATATATTATCATCATAGAATGATATTAATATTATTATCAGTGGCATCAAATTGATCAATGATCAAATGCAATATTAACCATACCACATTTGCCAAATTTTTTATCTTTCTTGAATGAAACAAAGCGACTTTCCGTTGAAAACCCGCTTATGAAACTCTGCTTCATTTAACGACTCGGCAAAATACCGAGTATCGTCTAGGTATTTCGTTGTGAAGGTTGACGTATTTTGCCATACGATAGAATCATCGTCGCCTGAAACTATGTAAACAGCTGTTGTTGTCAAGACGTCATTTCGGGTTTCGCACATGGGTCGAATTGTCGGGCCGAAATTATCGGACGGATACTACTGTATGGCCAAATACGTCGACCTTGCATGCGCTGCTCTAGTTTGGTCAGAACATGGTCTGATACTGATCAGTATGACAAGCTGACTGGTACTCTTTTAACGCATGAGTGATGGAAAGACAACACAGTACGAGCGACCTTGCTCAAGGGTCACAACAATTGCACGTCGCTCAAAGCGGCCAAGCCACTGCACTGTGTGGAGACTCCGTGACCGGCGACGCGCACCGAACCCATATCGATGTGTTTCAGCGAATACAAGTCCGACACGCCAACCACCGGACCACGGAGCTCCACGATGAATGGAGAAAGACCCGCCAAGAAATTGTGAAATAACTCTCATCCTCAACGGACATGGCTCATTCGAGCTGCCAAATTATTTGGAAGGAGGTATAAGATAGACAAATGCCCGAGATATTGATATACCGGTTTCATATGACCTTTCCATTTGCCAGAGCCATTTTCCAGTTGTTTTGAATTTTTCTGCATTGGAGTGAAATAAACGCTCTTTATTGCTACCATATTAGGAATAGACTAACACGGAACGCTCTTTTCTGTTTCACGTCGTGCAAGTAATGGTGATAGCCCGAGATGTGGTTTACTGACGCATACTCACCTATTTTAGTATTTAGATGCCCGCGTGGTATATAGGATGAGGAGTGTGTTTGTTTCATAAAATATGAAAGTTGAACAAACATTCATCAGTCATTGAACAACTGATTCTTACAATTCTGTCTAAATTTCTTGACAAAATGGAGCTGTGATGTTCCTGATGACCCGTATAAGCATCATCGAACAGATCTATAACAGGGTTAGTTTCGCTGAATAGGTCACTCTCACCGGTTTTTTTGGTGATAAAGTTACCCAGGTTCCCAAAACCGTGATAAAGTTACCCAGGTTGGAGAAAATTGTGATAAAGTTACCCAGGTTAATGAAATCTCACAATACACGGGATTTAAATGTTATTGGTTCAAATCGTCTGATCGTTTGGATTGAAACATGTTTTCATTGAATATTGTAAAATCGATCGTCACCGTTGGAATTAAGAACAAAATAACGTATCCTTTGATTGCTGGTGTGTCATTCGTTGTAACATAGGCTACGGCACTTACGGCACTTATAGTAGCATAATACTAACATTAAATCTAGTATTAAATAAACAATTTCAACATAAATTAAAGGAAATTGGAAAACACGAATATTTATAAATCAAATGTTTGATCGAGATCAACCTCCAAGGTCAGTAAATCATATACTGGTCGCCGGCGATCAGTTTTTAAACTGGTTGCAGGAATTCCCACAGGAAGTGACGAAAAAAGGTTTTCCCAAATAATCGTGTCAGGACAGAAGGTGACGATATGGATCACGGATGTACCGATTTTATCTGATCAATTTGTCTGTTTATTTCAGTCACCTTCCACAATTTCGACAGTTTAAACTGTCCAGCAACACAGATCATATAACTATGACTAGAAAGCGATGATAATGGCCAATGGATAACGCCTTTGGATGACCAGAAATTAACCGAAACAAGCAAATATTACTTCCAATCCAAGTTCAACTTCATGACAATGTTGACATTGAAGAAAACGATATTACAGTTCATATCAATATCATAATTCATATCATAGCACCGATGAGAGCAACCAAATAGTACTGCAGACTAGTAGTTGTGATTAACATGCTGATCAGTGTCAAGTAAATTCTGATGGCACCAGAGACCATGAATCGCCTGTTGACCTAGTGGATAGTGATATAGAAAAGATAACAAGAACAATATGTGATTATGTCAATATCTGTGAGGTTTATAATAGTGAATACTAGTGTGAACTGCTGAACAGCATTCTGGGAGTTTACTGAAGTTACCCCCAATGCTTAGCCAAGGACAAAGAAATACCAACCAACTAAAAATGGATTGAACACAACCACAACTGTGAAGTTTAGCCTGGACGAGGATTGTTCTTTGGGTTGAATCTTATCTGACTGATCAATTATCGCCTGTGATTAGTGTGAACAATTCTTCTTTGGCTGATGATGAATCCCTAGCGTTTATTTATCACTGCACCTCCAAAAAATGAATATGTTGTTGATATGAATGACATAAATAAAGCATACCGGTACTTAAAAATTCCTATAGTATATAATCAACAGAGTAAGAACTTGAAGTTAAGATGTTCAGATTCAAGGAGTTACCAAGTATTCAGCCTGAAAACTGACCTAAAATTTACTCGGCTCAACCGAAGCAGAGATATGCGCTGTGAAAAGTCAATGCAGGAATCTACGAGGACATACAAGGGCATCAACTGATGCCTGGATGGATCGATATCACATGCCATGTCTGGAAATTTCTGTCTCAGCCTGTAGTGTACAATGGGGACAATATGATTTCACACTCTGTAATCAATTGAATGTGGTTTGGTGCTACGTCCGGGTCTCTGCAGTTATATATCTCCCGTTCTCTGTTTGCATTTTTATCATTGCAGCCGCAATTCAACACAAAATTGCACGTACATGTATTTCAGCTGATTTCATATAAATACTATTATCTCTCTAATTTATCAATTGGGCTACATTTCAGCCATATCATTATCAACAGAAATCATTTTTCTCATATAACGGGCCACTAACGGCATCTATGCTACATTTCTGAGAAATGCAGCATACATGTAGATGCCGTTACATGAGAAAAATGTTGCGTAAAATGTACACCTTGAATTATGCCCCATATGACATTGAATTTCGGCATTGCTGAAAAACATTCCTACTGAGAACAGGACATACATTTATAACTTTTTAGAACCGGAAGAGGCACCAATCCACTATCGAGTGATTACGGGGTGTGAATATACGCGTACATGTTTTACATTTGTGATAACGATCTGCCATCATGTGGAATGAACAATGTGTACATATAAAGTTGTATACTAATATTATTTGTTATTAAAAATTAATCAAAATGCATCAAAGAGTGACATTTAAGTTGTCTGAGGTCAACGGCACCTATCTCATGACACTCCTCGGATCAATTTACCTTACTCATATTTAAATTTGCGCAGTACTATGTTTCACGCACCCATGGCGAATTGGAAATTGAGTGAAAAAGATAAAGTTTTACTCTTGAGTTTATACCAAAATCCAGGGAAAACTCAAAGAAATATACAGACATATTCCATGAGGAGGGGACACAAAACCATGTCTCCATATCAACAACACTGGGGTGCAACGTGGTCATACAACCTTAGTTAAATACATGTTTGTCAACCCAACTATTTGAAATACAAACATCCAAAATATAAATATTTTTCACAAAGTCAACCACATATATACGGGTGTGGTTTTACTTCTTTTGAGATCATTTCAATAAAGTTCATACAAGGCCAAATAAACAAATACTTTTGTTTCCGGTAACGGAGGACAAAAAATTAGGATGGGGACAGGGGGGGGGGGTCATCCACTTTTGTCCATACACTAGGCCGGGGAGGGTGGGTGGTTCAGCTGCGAAAAAGTCACCTTTTTCCTGAGTGGTCGCAATTTTTTCCTCTTACAACATTTCTTCAATATAAATGCCTCAAAGTGTTCAGCATCATTGTTAAGGTGTGTATGACACTTAGGCAGTGCTTAGGGGGGTAGTTAGTGTGGATATGGGCATGATGCTTCTCAGAAATCCAGATTACGAACCAACTCTCAGGAATTCGCCTTTTACATCCGATCACATTGCCATGTACCAATGCTACTGGTTCCAGATGAAAATGGACAGTTATGTAGCACATGAATAAACTTTAATATAAATAAAATAATTGTATCGGAACTTGGCATGGGACTGTAGACTGCAACAACGCATATCACTGAGATAATAATCTTGAGATGGTGGGACCCAGATAAAAGATTGGGCGAGCATACATAGACCTTGAATGTGTAGATATGGAGAAGGCTGCTAAGTGGAATAAACAAAATCAGAACAGATGAGTGAAAAGAAGGGAAAGAAAATATAATATAACTTAATATAATATGCAAGTCTAAAAATAATGTGCTGGTCATCAGCAAAATGATCGAAGTCTGCAGGGGGAGAATTTGGCGATACTACCCGGCATAGCATCAACAAATTCAACCTCTAACGACCTCATTCTATTTTGGTCTCGACCAACCATGGAGAACTAGCTACATATGAGGGTCACATATGGTGAATTTGGTAATGCTATAGCCCCCTCTGCTGGGTAGCATCACAAAACTCACCCTCCTTGGAGCTTATTCTGCAGACTGCATATGGCCGTCTTATTTTCAAGTTTCTATTTACACGCAGTACATGTATTTGTATGAATGCTTGACCTGGGTCTGGCCTTAGCACAGTACCTAGCCCAAGAACTCAGCTCATGGAAATGAAAATTAGTTTTGTGATTCATAGTGGATTTCAGCTGAATACCTGTATTGTTGGAGAGTTAATTGCCAGGTGGTGTTGCCCTAATAATTTTTTCAAAAATCATAATTGACATAAATTCATGTGATACTATGGGACACATCTAAAGTTACACTTTCTGTGATGAAAAGAAGGTACACTAATGCTTTTATATTTGTTTACAAGTATAATGAGCATTATTAGCTACCTTAGACAATATTTGGGGAAGAATCAATCAATAATTTACTGATCAGCACATGTATTCTGTGTTATTTTGGGTTTTTCCAGGTATTTTTTTAGAACCTGTTTCGTGTTGTTACAAAAGTTGGAATGACTTAGAAGAACCAGAAATTGAAATAGGGTAACTGTAATACTGACCATCAAGCTTAAATGGTGTGATATTGGTGTGATATTACAGATTTGGAGGTAAAAAGGGGGTGGGTACCCCGTATGAAATTGGAAAAAATATTTTTTCCTTCAAATATGGGGGTGGTGGGTACCCAAGAGCCGGAAAAAAGTTTTTCAGCCTAATGTCATGTCACTTTTTTCCGACCCCCCCCCCCTGTCGCAGTATGTGATTTTATGTTCAAATTTTGTTTTTAATTTATCTGTTAATAGAATATATATTTCACTTGATATCAAAGAATTAGTTTTATTTTGCCTGGATGGCATGTTCCATAACCGCCACACTTCCTCCTGCAATTGGCATTTCCTGGGCAATACAGAATAAGTTTAACGACTATTATGTCCTTTGCAGGTGGATCCCCAGTGACCAATGACTCGGTGTTCCCCTTCTGTTCTCAGCTCATATGTATCAGAATAATTGTTTCTCTTATTAAGAATCTGTTTCCCTTTTCTTTGTGTAAAGAATGCGAAGTCACTTTGGCTTACAACATTTATGTATTTTTTGTTTATTTCCCGTTTATGATTATTCAAATGTACATTCTTTAGATGTGGATGATTATATAAGAATGTCTCAAAACCCCACCCAACTTCATATTGCATCGTTTCTTTTTCTTCACCCTCATCATCTGATGAGTGATACCCTTGTATCAGATCCATTGCATCTAATCTTTGTCAAGGAACAAATCTCAAAAGAATAGGGTGTTATCTGCTACAATTTAACAGTTTGTTTCAGCTGGTTGTGACCAACTTGTTGAATCAAGCGAATATATATGCTACTCACATTCTGTTAAGGATATATTATATTTTAAGACACCCATTTTGTGAATTGTGGAATATGAGAACCTGCTTTAAAAAATACGAATGTACATGAAAGTCATTAGCAAAGGCCCCTATATTCTATGAATTCTACCCTGTACCAATGCATTCTTAAATATATGCGAGTCTCCATATATAAGATAATACATTGTCCTAACATTACATTGACATTGCAATCCATGATCCTCTTTATCTATATGCGAAGCGCCCCATGCAAGATTAACATACTAGCATAAAAGAGAATGCACTGGCACATTATATTTAATGCCGCACCAACACAACTCCCACCATGAAAGGTTTAAAACTTTATTAATTATATCATATAATAATGAGTGTAAATATAAGGAATGGATATCTATTTTATTGCATTCAATGGAGTATAGATGCTAATTGTTCTTACAATTCTATTTGTGGAATATATGGAAATCAACATCAATTTCTTAAAGGATTGTGAGTGATCTTCATTGGGATGTGAGTAGAGTATATGTATGCTTCTCTTGGTAACTAAGATGCACTTCACTCCTGGGAAGAATCCAAAGATTTTTCAGGGACACCTGTTTACCAGCTAAAGATAGTTTCATAATTTTGTAATTGTTTAAGACTAATATTGGTATTCTAATGTAATCATACAGTTCAAAAGAGCTATAAATATGTGTAACTACATTATGATATCCAGATTATTATGGACAATTACTTAGTTCACCCAATTTTAAGAATCTCCAAATCTTGTGGTATCGATAAGCACATGTGACCCCCAGTCCTCCACCAAAGAGAGAACTTGAATTACCAATATATGGCAAAGAATTTTGAAAAATTTCATGTGCATAGATTAATAAAAGGGTACCATACACTAAATATGGCCATTTATGGGACAATCTCATGTTATACTTAACAGAGCACATGAGTATATTTTGCACTAATTCATGGCTCAAATGATAGTCCCATAAATGGCCAGACTTAGTGTATACTCCCCTTTTAAGTAATAACCCGATTCCTAATGTAATTATGGTTTAAAAACATTTGCCTAATCATAAACTTCAAAATCATGAAGTAATTTGCAAATGTTTGTAGTTAGTCAAATATTTTTAAACTGTGTATTTATATTTGGAAACAGAGATTATCTATACTTTTTAAACATATTGTTTTATGTTCATCCGGGTTATAGGTGTCCAAACAGCTGGACCATCAGAGATGAAAATGTGTAAATATGGTTTATTTGACCTGTACATTTGGATTTAACTCTTGCATGACTAAATCCGTTGGCACACCCTACAGACAACATCCCTCCATCACCAAACATCAAATTGATTTTCGGGTGACCACTATATGGAGCCACAACTTTTTAGCTCAACTTTACTTTGTAAAGTTTGAGCTATTGCCATGGCTTGGTATCTGTCATCCGTGTGTGTGTGGGTATGTGATTCGTCAACAATTTCCTTTATCATGGGCTACAGCTAGGTCGTACTAGTACCTTTGGTCGGATCATTATAAAATTTGTCGTAGCTTTTGACATGCAGATGGGAACAAGCGTGTGTGTGTGTGTGATTCGTCAACAATATTTCCTTTATCATGGGCTACAGGTCATAACTTTGGTTGGATCATTAAAAAATGTGTCGTAGATTTTGACATTGACATGCAGATGGGAGCAAGAGTGCGTGTGTGTGCATTTCGTCAACAATTTCTTTTATCATGGGCTATAGGCGTAACTTTGGTTGGATCATTATAAAATTTGTTGTAGCTCTTGACATTGACGTGTAGATGGGAACAAGTCATTTTGGGGTCATTCGGATAAAAAACATGGCCGCCAGCAGCAATCTTGGATTTTACTCTTTGCATGACTAAACAGGTCATACCTTTGGTAGGATTGTGAATTTTTTCAAAATTCAATCCATTAGCACGGGCTACAGGCCCGAGTGTTCGTCTGATCATCATGAATTTTGTCGTGGATGTTAATATTGACATGTACAGTAATGCCGAAAGTAATTGACCACTTAACCACAGCAGAATTATGGGTAATTTTTCAGAATTTAGTCAGAAATATGGCTTGTTGCCATTCATCGGAAAGCTCTTAGCTTCAGATGAATGGCAACAAGCCATATTTCTGACTAAATCCGGAAAAATTACCCATAATGTTACTCTTTGCATGACTAAATCATTTTGCATGGGCTACAGGTCATACATTTGGTCAGATCATCATGAAATTTGTCATGGCTGTTAACATTGACATGTAGATGGCTAATAAGTCATTTCGGGGTCATTTGGCAAAAAAACATGGCTGGCATTGACACCAGATATCTTAAAAGGGCTCTAATAATTAATTTAACTAAATAATTAATTACTGGTAATGCCAAAAACGGTTGGATTCTGGCATCTGAAAATTTATTCACAGGGTTTAACCTCACTTGTATGTAAATTCACGCAGTACTAATTTTCGCTCAGTTTGGAATTTGCGCACTTTGAAATCACGCACCATGCTCTGAATTCAAAGATGACAAACATATTTTCATAAAATACTTGTATCGAGTGAAAGTTTCTGTTCTTAATGGTTCCTGACGTACATGTCTTATGTTAAAGATCAAGCATGATGAACAATGACATCCAGTTGATTGTGTTACTGCATAAACATTTTGTTGAGAAGATGGATGGTTATATCCTTCAAACAATCAATATAATATTCAAATGCATGGTTAGGCATAAAACAAATAGCATTGTTTCCGGTAACCCCCCCCCCCCCCACGCTCGCCAGACGGCCCCAGGTAAATTTTTATTTGCAAAATAAAAAAGAAAATTGGGTATGGAATATGTTTATTAACTCAATTTGAAATGTTTGGGGGTGTTGATTAATATAAATTAAATGGCTTTGGACATATATGACAATTGATTGTTTCATACAAATTCTCTACAATCTGGTGTTAAATTTTCTGATAGTTAGGCACTGAAGCATGTAACCCCAGTATGAAAATTGGATGAAATATTGTTCACATACAGAGAACTCATGCTTTAACGCAACATGTTATGGAATAACTACCAATTTCTACTTGCATGTACTAAATTACACCAAGAATCAATCATATATAATAGTCCTGACTATACATGTTATTTGTAAATAATAATTTCAACTAACTAGAATAAAGTCTATATCAGTTATATAGATGTATTGACTTAGTATTTTAGTGTTCAATGTGGGGAAGGTAGTGGTATAACTGTATATTGATGATTTGCATTGCATGTTGTTGAATTATAATAGAAGATTTCCTTCAAAATATAGAAAATTCAGCTTTAATAAAACTAACCACTTGCAATTTGGGGACATATAGGCCACCAGAGTTTGGGCGCCCAAACTTGTAACAGGTATCAAAAGAGCCCTGGGTCGATCTTCCCTGGCCTCTCCTATATGCGAGATTTGTACAAAGCAGTCTGACTCCTGTTATTGCCAGGCCATATGATAAATAAAAACTTAAATAAAAGAATATAACATAAAGTGCCTTGCAAGGTGATAATTACAATATTATATCTAGATAGACTTTACACATTACTACATAGTATATCTGTATCTACAATGCATTAAGGAAGGGCTGTTATTACCTTTTGCATTATGGGAATTTAATAAAAAAAAAAAGTTTACACCCTCCCCACCAGGGGGGGGGGGGGGTCGGAAAAAAGTGACATGACATTAGGCTGAAAAAACTTTTTTCCGGCTCTTGGGTACCCACCACCCCCCCTATTTGAAGGAAAAAATATTTTTTCCAATTTCATGCGGGGTACCCACCCCCTTTTTACCTCCAAATCTGTAATATCACACCATTTAAGCTTGATGGTCAGTATTACAGTTACCCTATTTCCATTTCTGGTTCTTCTAAGTCATTCCAACTTTTGTAACAACACGAAACAGGTTCTAAAAAAAATACCTGGAAAAACCCAAAATAACACACAGAATACATGTGCTGATCAGTAAATTATTGATTGATTCTTCCCCAAATATTGTCTAAGGTAGCTCATAATGCTCATTATACATGTAAACAAATATAAAAGCATTAGTGTACCTTCTTTTCATCACAGAAAGTGTAACTTTAGATGTGTCCCATAGTATCACATGAATTTATGTCAATTATGATTTTTGAAAAAATTATTAGGGCAACACCACCTGGCAATTAACTCTCCAACAATACAGGTATTCAGCTGAAATCCACTATGAATCACAAAACTAATTTTCATATCCAGGTACTGTGCTAAGGCCAGACCCAGGTCAAGCATTCATACAAATACATGTACTGCGTGTAAATAGAAACTTGAAAATAAGACGGTCATATGCAGTCTGCAGAATAAGCTCCAAGGAGGGTGAGTTTTGTGATGCTACCCAGCAGAGTGGGTTATAGCATTACCAAATTCACCATATGTGACCCTCATATGTAGCTAATTCTCCATGGTTGGTCGAGACCAAAATAGAATGAGGTCGTTAGAGGTTGAATTTGTTGATGCTATGCCGGGTAGTATCGCCAAATTCTCCCCCTGCAGACTTCGATCATTTTGCTGATGACCACCACATTATTTTTAGACTTGCATATTATATTAAGTTATATTATATTTTCTTTCCCTTCTTTTCACTCATCTGTTCTGATTTTGTTTATTCCACTTAGCAGCCTTCTCCATATCTACACATTCAAGGTTTATGTATGCTCGCCCAATCTTTTATCTGGGTCCCACCATCTCAAGATTATTATCTCAGTGATATGCGTTGTTGCAGTCTACAGTCCCATGCCAAGTTCCGATACAATTATTTTATTTATATTAAAGTTTATTCATGTGCTACATAACTGTCCATTTTCATCTGGAACCAGTAGCATTGGTACATGGCAATGTGATCGGATGTAAAAGGCGAATTCCTGAGAGTTGGTTCGTAATCTGGATTTCTGACAAGCATCATGCCCATATCCACACTAACTACCCCCTAAACACTGCCCTAAGTGTCATACACACCGTAACAATGATGCTGAACACTTTGAGGCATTTATATTGAAGAAATGTTGTAAGAGGAAAAAATTGCGACCACTCAGGAAAAAAGTAACTTTTTCGCAGCTGAACCACCCACCCACCCCGGCCTAGTGTATGGAAAAAAGTGGATGACCCCCCCCCCCCCCCCTGACTGCGATGGCTGAAATAGGATATTGGCATTGTTTTGTATATCAATATTTTTAGATAATTTCTCAAAGTTTTGAGATAACTTCTCATCATCACATAACTGAATACTGATCTGGAATGAACTAATAATACATACAATGTATAACCTATACTGATATGCTATCAGTTGATAGCATATCAGTTAGCATATCAGTAACAGTTGTATGGGGCCAAATAGGGTCATAGTGATCCCAATTAGTGCCTTATCAATCCATATGAGATCAGTTTTAGTTATAAAGGGCCTATAAATATAAAATATCTCAAAATATTGGTACTTGAAGATAAATTAAATAATGTCAATGTCCTATTTCAGTCACCAATATATCAGATATAACTTAACACACAATAAATATTTATGGTTCGGAATACTGAATTATTAAATAAATATAACTCAAATAACTGCACTTTTCGCAATAACGTATTATGAAAATGACAAGCCTCAAATAAAACCTTATGGTTCCTTGTCTAATATTGAGATTACAATACAGTTTAGTTTGAAAAATTTACAAGATACTTATTCATGAACTATTTATGGCCCATTAAGACTCTTGGACGTGGTATAAATTGTATGAATAGGTTTCTTTTTTTTTCCGAAACAAAAAAATAGCAATCTCAGTCTGTGCATAGGGACACAAAAAGACATCATAATCTGACATGTGTCAATGCAACACCTATTTCAAAACATGACAAATACACATGATTAGTAGTAGGTTATATTTAAGGCCTGCAAATCATGTATCCCATAATCTAAGAGATGATTAATCATTCAAATACACATCATACATGGTACCATGCCATATGATATAAAATTCTAAAATATTGGGCTGCAAGTATTCCAGCTTTAAGCTCCACTCAGGTCATTATTTATTCAAGATAGAACACATGAAGTCTTTGAAATAAGAAAATAACCTGCAACAAAAAGAAAGTAATCTGAGAGACAAAATTGCATGGATAATCAGAACAATCATCAACTCATAAAAAAAACAGATTGGTTTTCGCATTGGTGTAGAGTGATATACACAGATAACAGAAAAAGGCAATGCTTGTGAAATGTAAAGCAAAGCCAAGTGTTATCACAACATACCACAGTTCTCATAAGTTTCTTCAAAGTGGTTTGTCAAATTATCACACAAAGCAAAAAGTACAAACAGAAAATAAATATATTGACTGACACTTCAAATAGAATACCTGATGAATTCAAATGTAAATTATATGGATGGGAGAACCTCACAAACTTTGTATAACTTGTGTTTCTGTTGTATTTTAAATGCTCACGAGATTGTATATTTCTTAATTGTTCAAAACTAGTGTAGATGGTTGTTGCCTACCACAATAAATGATTAATCTTCTTGATCAACGATTTCAATCTATCAATATTGGGTAAAATACTCCCTGTCAGTAGTTCAGTCTTCAGATAATTCAAAGAAATCTTCTCTCTCTCTCTTTCATTTCTGTAAAGTTTTGATTGATAACAAAACATCAACTGTAACATATATGGATGGGAGAACCTCACCAACTTTGTATAACTTGTGTTTCTGCTGTATTTTAAATGCTCACGAGATTGTATATTTCTTAATTGTTCAAAACTAGTGTAGATGGTTGTTGCCTACCACAATAAATGATTAATCTTCTTGATCAACGATTTCAATCTACCAATATTGGGTAAAATACTCCCTGTCAGTAGTTCAGTCTTCAGATAATTCAAAGAAATCTTCTCTCTCTCTCTTTCATTTCTGTAAAGTTTTGATTGATAACAAAACATCAACATTAACAAGAACAGCATGCTGAAATAGCATTTTTTTAAACCTAATTTCTAATGTAAATTGTAAAGTTCTATTAACCCTTAAAGGATTGGAGTTGCGTTGGTGCAACTTTAAATATCCTGTGACAGTGCATTCTCTTCAATATATATGTGAATCTCCCATAGGAAGCCTCGCATATAAAAGATAATGCACTGGCTTAGAAGGTCAAGATAAATATAAGAGAATGTGTAGGCACAAAGTTTTTATTTGGCCTCTATATTCACCCAAATTCAAGTTAGAAAACACTATTGCCTAAATATTGAAATACATGTATACCCAAAATGAATTATAAGAGAATGAATTTTTTTATGATTGCAAAGCTACTGTCAGTGCCTAATAATTGTGATGGCCTAATATTAATAGTGATGGGTGGGAATTTAGGCTGATATTAATAACAGTGAAGGCAATTTCACTCTATGATTTTTAATAATGGTAATCATTGGGAATTTTCTTCAAAATTAAAAACTGTGCTGAGACCAGCTGCTGAGACTATTATTAGGCACCTGAAAGTAACGAATACGAATTTACTCTTCAGATACATAATACAAAGGAGACATAATAATAGTGCAGGGGGAAATGTCCACAATTTTAAATTAATAGTAAATCCTCATCATATACAGTGATCCCCATCATATACAGTGATCCCCATCATATACAGTGATCCCCATCATATACAGTGATTCTCGTAATTATTTATGCCATTGTTTATGAAGCAGCTATTACAGCATGTGCATCAGTACTAGAATCCTTAGTCATCGATTGGTAGATCATGCCATGATTCTCTACTCTGTCTGACGGACAGAGTAGAGATTCATAGCATGATCTAAGTCATTGATGGCTATCCAATTTATAACCACTATTACATATTTATATACACTAATAGTACAGGAGTGTCTTCAGTGTATCTTCAGTGGTAATTATTGTCCTCCGACGTTTCCGTCGGAGGACTATAGAAATGACCCTCGTCCGTCCGTGCGTCCGAGATTGGGTACCTTCATGGTGTAATCAACTCCTACAGTTTTAAATATAGAGATTTGAAACTCTGGGATATTGTTCCTAACATGTTGGCGATTTGCAACATCTATATAGCTAATAAAAATATCATTTTTTCCATATTTTCGGGGGGGTTTTGACTTTGAAAATTTGGAACATTTTTGCCTTTTGGATGAGATTGGGTACCTTCAAGGTGTAATCAACTCCTCCTACAGTTTTAAATGTAGAGATTTTAAACTCTGGGATATTGTTCCTAACATGTTGGTGATTTGCAACATCTATATAGCTAATAAAAAATATCATTTTTTCCATATTTTTGGGGGGTTTTCGACTTAGAAAATTTGGAACATTTTTGCCTTTTGGATGAGCTTGGGTACCTTCATATAATATACAAGGAATATTCTTTCAGTACCTTCATATAATATACAAGGAATATTCTTTCAGTATCTTGCCTTAATTTAAAAAAAAAAAATTATTGTTCCCATCGTTTTTCTCACAACCAAACAAATTCCAAAATATTTATTTTTAACTCAACTTGACGTAGTCAAACTGAGCTATTGCCATGGTGTGTCTTCCGTCCGGTCATCCAGTCTTACGCTGCCATACAGACCATATGCAGTTATGGCCCAATTTTCATGAAATATGTTGTGTTCTCACCTCAACTGGCAACCCCGACTGTTGTATGGTCAGTGACCATTCTACTGTCAGCAACCATTCTATTATCAGTGACCATTCTCAAATACAATTTCCCCAAGTTGTACTTCAGTGTCATTGACACCCTCGTTTATGTCCCATAACATTACTACCATAGGAGTGTGCAACATTTTTTAATTGTGTTTCTCAACAACTATAATCATTATTTTTCAGCATTTACATATGTCATATTCAAGTTAAGCTACAGTGTCATTGACACTTTCATTAATATAAGGAATTGAAACGATGTGATATTGTTGCTAACACATTGGTGGTTTGCAAGATCTATATACTGAATAACATTGTTGTAAATAGTATCCTAACAAATCCAATCATGAAGTTTACCACTCGAGTCGGGGGACATGTGGTCTGCGACCTTTTATTCATTTTATAGGCGTCAATTTCCGTGCTTATTATATGTATACACTATAGGTCACATGTCATACTATAGAGTAAAGTTTTGAGCTCTGTCTTGGTTCATTGCTTCATATTTGAAAAAAAAGGCTAAGATTTTATGACAATTAGTTAACAATAATTAGGAGCGCATTGATGGTTAGCTATGATTTTATCCCGATTTGATTCGATTACCAAATTTCTGATTTGCAGGCCCCATAAGATCTTCAAATAAACAAATTTGCAATACTGGTATTCAGAAATTTTAAGGTCCCTCCCTTAGTCCCTTACCAGTGATCACTGTCAGAAAGATTGATTGTATAATCACATGAGCTTGGGACTTGATCAAAAACTGCCTTCATTAATAATTATTTGACTCACATATAACCACTCTGTAGGGGTGGGCCAAATAATTATTAATAAGGCCATTATCCTGTGGTCTAATTGATAATGGCTACGGAACTCAGCAATTCAAAATTAGCGAACACGCCACGGCAAAGGGATGTCATACTAGTTTGCTCAAAATATGATTCAAGTTAGTCATACTTATGGTGCCCCGGAGGTGACATCCGAATATTTTGTTTTAAGTCGTGGCCACGAGAATGTGAAGTCATGGCCACGAGAATATGAAGTCGTGGCCACATGAATATGAAGTAGTGGCCACGAGAATAAAGTCGTTGCCACGAGAATATGAAGTCTTATGGCCACGACCTTATTCTCGTGGCCACGACGTCATAGTCTCGTGACCACGACTTCATATTGTCACCTCCGTGTCTCCATACATATTCTGAAAGTTGAAAAGTTTTGCGAGAATCATGATACTAGTACGGTAATCGATTCCGTGATTCTTGTTGAATATTTAGCCATTTTTAGGCCTGTGACAGTGTGAGTGTGAAGCGAAACAATCTAAATTAAGAGGGCTGGTTCACCCAGATCTTATACAGGGAAGTGCAAATACAATATCTGACCTGTTTCACTCCCACTCATGTAGAAAAACTAAACCGAATTTCAGAAACACTCTTGTCCAGACTCGGAACTTTCGAACTTTTTTCAGTTTCATGTTGACTGTG
The DNA here is from genome assembly GCA_032622095.1 of Siphonodentalium dalli. Taxonomy (NCBI): domain Eukaryota; kingdom Metazoa; phylum Mollusca; class Scaphopoda; order Gadilida; family Siphonodentaliidae; genus Siphonodentalium; species Siphonodentalium dalli. The sequence continues at coordinate 30,037,478 of CP136064.1, forward strand.
GGGAGTGTGGGACTGGGAGGCCCGGAGCTGATTATTTTATAAAGCTTATCGGTAGGCCTACATATATATTATCTGTGGACATAGGATAGGTAATGAAATATAGCTAGACATCGCCGACCGATACTAGTGATACCAATTCAGATGGAAAGAGCAAAAACATTTGAACGAAAATAGGAAACATGGAATTTAACTGAAATGACGAATTGGGATTTCCCGAGTGCGCAATGTGCCTATATTTAGCTCTAACCTTCGATGCACTTCCCCTGGCCTCCGCAGACTCGCTGACAGTTGCCGTCCCCTAGAAGATAAAAGGTGTCTCTTGCTTATCACATTGGACATTATAGCTCACAATGGGATTTACCGCGATTACTTTCCCTCCCTCGACACGAACAAACTGGCGCTTGATCTCCATGCCTTTCCTTAGTTTCCTAACCATGCTCGCCAGCCGAAAAAAATCGATCGCCTGCAGTCTTTCATTCAAGTTACTCTGGCACACACTAGATTTTTAAAAAGCCGCCATTGTAATGATTTGTTTGTATACAAGTTGTATCACGTGATACACTAACGAGACTTTGAGATCCTGGGTGTCTTTTTAACAGTTTCAGAGATCCTGGGTGTCTTTTTGACAGAAACCATCGGACAATGACCTATTCAGCATTAGTAGCATTTGACATTTGTACGACAAGTAAGATAACTCATTTTCAAAAATAAATCAGGTTTTGAGGAGAATTTTTAGCCAATTTCTGGAGAATCGACGTCCCCTGATATGCGTCAGATAGAATCACTCAATCACTGAATCAGATGGCACTGGCATTTGAATTCACGACAAGCAAAAATTATTTAAAATGGTAATATATGTAGCATATATTTATACATATAAACTGCTACTTGTGCTAGTATAACTAATTTATACAGTACATTATTGTCATTAATTACTAAACTACTTTAAAGTTTAATTTAAACACCACAACACGCATTGAAATGGGCGAGAAAACAAAACACAACGCTGTTTGGTGGAAGTCCTCCGGTATTCTGCGCCATCTGGTGCAGTTATCACAACTTCTTATTATAGATCTAACCTTCGCTACATTGACCCTGTCCGCCGCAGCGACGTTGGCAATTTTCATCGCCTCGACAATAAAGAACTTCGCGGGCGACTCACTTAGCCTTCGACACACAAGTGTGTGGGACTAACGGTTGCAATGGAGTTATTTTTATCTGAGTGGTCCACCCGAACCCTTTATGACCCTCACGGCATCATTTTTCAGTTCCCTCCCCTTTGAAGACATGTTTCTAGTTTTGATCGCAGATCGTCCTCATTGACCCTGAATTGTATGGAAGCCGCCATTTTTAATACCCAAAAAGGACACGTGATGAACAAACGAGATTTCATTAACCTGGGTAACTTTATCACCATTTTCTCCAACCTGGGTAACTTTATCACTGTTTTGGGAACCTGGGTAACTTTATCACGAAAAACCGGTGAGAGTGACCTATTCAGCGTTAGTTTCGGTCATATTTAGAACTAGATGATGTATCAAGCAAAGTTGGTCATGAAACATTCACACAGGGTTGGCGTAGGGCAATGTTTTGGTGGCTTTATGAAAGGTTCTGATAAATGATAGGTCAAACTGGACGAAATTAATTGCAACATGTTTTAGTGGGTAAAGGAGTCACTTTACATATGACCATGGAATCCTCATGGACTTCAAATAGCCGATGTTGCTAATTCGTTTGATACTATCGAGTTTATACCTCAAAAGAGATAATTTCTTGGCCAATACGACACATTAAACTATATTGTATCTGAAATGAATTATGTGCCAAAAAAATTGTTTTACTAATTTGGATGTAAATTCAAGTCTAAAATGATCAGTAGTTCAACTCAAGAGATTGAATCCTGACCTTTTCTCATGTTTTTGTATTGCTGTCTTTTCCCGGCATGCCGGTTACCAGCCCACCGCATCCATCGTTTCATATACGGTACTCATATATGCATGTCCACATCGTGTTGTCCTGCCCCGGATGTTTCCGTGCTACAGCTGAAATATAATAAAAGATTCAATTAATCGGATTACGGATCGGATCTAGAGGTCACCCCGATTATCCATACGAAGTTTTGTAATGAATAGATGACAGATGGCTTGTAGGGTGTGCTGAAAGATTTAGTGATTCAAAGAGTAAAATCCAAGATGGCCGCTGGTGACATGTTTTTTGGCCGAATGATCTCCAAATAACTCATTCCCATCTAGATGTGACCCCAATGATCGATATGAAGTTTGGTGATGATCTGATCAGGGATGTGGTCTGTAGGGTCTCCCAAATGATTTAGTGATGAAAGAGTAAAATCCAAGATGGCTGCCGTTTGCGTGTGTGTGTGTCTATATATATATATATATATATTTATTTTTTTTGGTGCAAAATATGACGCATTGTATTGTCGTGAGCATTAACAAGTTCAAAAAGCTTTTACTGGGAAAGAGCACCACCCAAGCTTTGGCCAAGAAATCGTCAAATAACTCATCTTCAAACGGACACGGTTCATTCGAGGTTGCAAATAAACGAGCTATTTGATATGCTTTTAATAAATACTCTCCATTTGTCACAGCCATTTTCCCAAGTGAAAGAAACGCTCTTTATTTCTACCATATTAGGATTAGACTAACACATGACGCTCTTTTCTGTTCCATGCCGTTTTTGCCCGATGTGCAGTTTACTGATAGCTACACACCTATTTAGAAGGATTACCAGCGTGCTTGTTTCATAAAACTGATTCTTACAATTCTGCCTAGATTTCGGACAACATGAAGCTGTGTGACCCGTATAAGCATCATCGAACAAATCTACAACAGGGTTAGTTTCGGTCATATTTATAACTAGCTGATGTATCAAGCAAAATATTGATGATGAAACATTCACACAGGGTTGGTGTATGGCAATGTTTTGGTGCCTTTATGAAAGGTTCTGATGAATGATATGTCCAATTGAACAGAAAACCCCTAATGTTTTCCCTACAACGAAATGGAATGCAACATGGTTTAGTGGGTAAAGGAGACGATGTAAACAAGAGAGAAGTCACAATTTAAATCGTTTTAAATAAAGTTTTAGTTGTATAGGTGTAGCAAAAGTTACACAAACTTTGAATTGGTTACCGCAGAACTTCTTGATTTGGTTGATTTTGGTTTTCTATGGTGAAGTAGTGTTTTTTTTTTAGCCTATTACAGGTGATGACAATTTTATTATACCTCGAATATGACTTGCAAAATAACGACCAACGGTATTTTTGTTGATGAACTGGAAATCAATGAAATGGGAATAATCTACTCTGGTATACTCAACATATGAAGGAAAAGAGATTCTGATGAAGTGTTCTACAATTATTACTGGATTCTGCAATTAATTGGCTTTAGACTTTAGAATTTACTGCCAAGTCTGGATTATGAGATTCTCCCACTCTCAGTCATTCTCATTTCTGTGCACTCAGACTCAACATACCCAACTGAACAGGGTATTTCTATCTGCTCTGTTACTAACACAATTCCTGCTCTGCTTTTGCTCGTTAATAAGAGTAAATAGACTAAATTATCAACATGCTTACCATAGGCCAAGTGAATGTGAAACACAGTTCAAAAGTAAATGGTGAAGATTCAAAATCATCCCAGGCTGTTGCTGAGAAATCTTCAAAAGGATTCTACACCTTAAATAAAAAGACTTCTATATTAAAGAAGTTTATTTAGGACTGCCAATTGTGTGAAGTTTGATGTGCACGTCAAGCCAGGAATGCAATATTATCTCCAACTCAGCTCATCTTTATGGCAGGCTTTCAAGAATGCTTCAAAGGAGGTGCTGAGTTCAGATGAAAGATATGAAGTGAAACCATCTCATGGAGTGAATGAACAGGGGATCAAGGTTGACCATCAGCTTCGTATGTATAATAAGTCGAAGAAAGGTGAAGAGAACTCTAGACTGAAACATACCATGATCATTTATGATACAAATTCTTCAGTGCTTGCTAATGGTGTACAGGCTCATTCATTGTTCTACCAAGAGCACTTGCCGCTGATACAATACATTATGTTCGAGTTGACCCAGATTGAAGAAATGGATGACATGTTTGAAGATATCCTGTCCCAATCTTCACAAAAGAAATTTGGAGAGAAAATAACATCTGATTCAAGAAGTAAACATCTTATAGATAGGCGTGTGTCTGGTAAAAGTGAAGAGACATCTGTCAAAATTATTCACCAAGACAAGATTAGCCTGATCCGTATATATATACGAGTGCTAATTATGGATCTGCTGACAGTCGACAATACTCAGTCTCAAGTGAAACCTCAGCGTCAACTGCAGGACTAGAAGTCATAGAAGCTGTTTGTGAATTGTGCTTGAATCCGGCTAAAGAAGATGATGTATTGTGCCCACAGTGCTCAAGGTGGATGCATTACCAATGCCTGCAGCTCTCAGTTGCGACAATTGAACATATTTAATCTGTTCCGGACTATAACTATGTATGTCCTGTTTGCTCCACTTTAGATGATATGAAAGTACCAGCCGCACCATCTTGCTCCTCTACCAGATTTCCATGTCCATCCGTCACATGCGATGATACATAACTAAGATGTGGTCCTGATGTAAATGTCATAAGGAATTTCTCAACATTACAAGATGCATCTCAAACATGAATGGTAACTTCTCCAAATAGAGTTTATGATATGCAGCAGGTGTCAAATTCAGCTAATCTATCATCGCAAACAAACATCAGCCTGAAAATACATGTACCGGTAATACTCTGGAGAGAACTGCATGTAGCAAAGAACAGGATCTGGTTACAGTTGCTCTGAAGGATTTGAAATCGAGAGAAAGAAAATTGGCATTGAAAGAAAAGAAGATCCAATTACGAGAACAAGAACTTGGTGAACAATCTCACCAGCTAACCCTTGCTCGATCAGAAATTGCAAAACTTGAGAACAAAATTGAAGAACTCACCAACTCCAATCGAATACTGAGGATAAAGGATGGCTGCAATTCCTGATACCACTGAGAAGCATGTACGAATTGACGGACCTGCACCTCCACCTGGATTTATACCCCTAGGTTGTGCAGGTAACATGCAAAACATGTATAATGCATGTAATTTGGAGTATCAACATCATTGTAATCTAGAATTTGAAATGCTGAAAAGGAAGAACATAGAGATGGAAGTAAGCATAATGAAGATTCAAACTAAAATTCAAGAACAGGAGATCCAGACAATGAAAAACTCCATATTAACAAACCATCATGTATCATCTGAAAGCCAGCAACTATTCCATCCACATATAAATAATCCACCTCCAAATTCTTTTGAAGGCCAACAACTGTATCATCCAAATGTGAGTACATGTAATCCACATTATGTCAACAATGGTCCTTACAGAAACATGCTACTGCACCCAGTGTTGAATAGAAAGAAACACATTCAGAATGGGAGAAAGAGATTTGTCCAAAATCCATGGAGAAATTCCCAACCTGTCTACATGAACAATTGTGTTGATAATGAAGCAAATAAGTCGGACAGCATGAGAAGAAGGGATCGATGCTTCGACGATAACGGGATAGAGATACCGGTATCTAAAAGGGGTATGGACACCAACTTACATCAAACATATACAAGTAGTTCTGACACTCAACATGATATCTACAGATCACCAGAAGAAACAACGATTCAGTCATCAGTTATTGCTGATGTGGATACAAATACAACTATTCATCAGTCATCAGTTAATTCTAATGTGGATACCAATTGATTGAACATATTTATTGTGACCCACAAATGTATATACAAATTACACATATTATTATAGACATATATAGATAGTTGTGTGGGCACAGAGGATCGGAGCACAAGTTACGGAACTTATCAGAGCCCCTCTCCTCTGGCATTTGGCTACTAATAAAAGTATTTAGAGATAGGTTCAAAATTTAAAATTAAATAAAACCAGTCATCTGCCTTCAGTTATTGCTGATGTAGATACGAATAGAAGTCACAAACCACAGCACCCTCTGAAGACTGTTATAATGGAGAAAACTTGTACCAGAAATACATCAAATAATGTTAATGTAACAGAAGATGCAGTTGTTGAAGTGGATAGAAGTCAACACTCACATCATTTTTTGTGCGGGGGCCGAACCTCGGAAGTGACATGGCGGCATCTTCAATCAGCAATGAGCATGTAATTACTATCAAAACAATAAACGTAAATAACACCAAGAGTAACCAGATATACACACAGCAACTACTAGATCAATGCGGCTACATAATACCAACAATGATTTATGGAATAATTTCAGGATACTCATACAACTTACTCCAAATCGGTTGATGAAGACAACATTATATCACCACAAGATTCGGAGGATATGGAGGTGTTGCCACATTACTCAAAAGAGAGAAATTTCCTGTCACCAAAATGTTGCCAGACGGATCCCCCAATCTAATAGTAGTGGAAATATCTGTAGATCCACCGAAGAGGAGATGCTGATAGTGAAGACAAATTTGGATCATATCTAGATGAGGTCACACAAATTTCGAAAAAGTATAGAGATACCCATATATAATTTATTGCGGGGATTGGAACGCTTCTCTTTTGATGAGGGATAATAACAGGAGAGATGTCAAGCTTGATTGCGCAGCTGATGAGATTGAAATGAAGAGTATCATGTGTATGCGGCCAACATTTTACCACACAAATGAGAGGGTCTTGTCTCAAATTGACTACATCTTTATCCACAAGAAATACCAGGAATTACTATTATATATTGCGATAGCTGAAAAGTGCCTTGAATACATCTGATCATGTTCCAGTCACAGGGAAGATTAAATTGATTTTATCCGGTGAGAGAAAAGACGAATGCAATAGTTTACCAGTCCGTATAAAATGGGAGAATTGCAACCAACAGTTATATGAGGACTATGTAAGATGTCATCTTAAAAGTGGGAAATCAGTCACAGTTTGATATGGGTATAATGATAGATCTCTCAAAAATTCTCAAAACAGCTGCAAAAAAGAGTATTCCGAAGTTTAAAGAGACGGTCAGGGTTAAGAAGAAGGAACGGGTTTGGTCAGAAGAGATTGCTGCAGCGGTGAGGCCTTAATTGTCGAAAATATTCATATTTGTTCCAAACACCGTAAACAGAAAAACATTAAAACGCATACAGTTTCGTTCATATATACCATGACCATCGCGTAAACAGCATGTTATCATAAATACCTACTATATTTTACATAAGAAAGAGCCTGGTTGTGTTACAGAGGACAGCACAATGCTACTGGCTAATCACACATAAATGGCATAAACGCTCTTTATTAGTTCCATATCAGGAATTCACCAACAAAGAACGCTCTTTATGTTTACCATCATAATATAATCAAACACCAGAAAAGCAACTTTTTATGCTTTTGTTTACATAACAATGGTCAAAAATATGACAATAACATACTGTTTATGCGATATTTGTTATTTGTATACGGACAAAGTCTGTCTACATTTTGTTGTTCTTTCTGTTTTTGACGGGTGAAAATATTTTCACAGGATACCCACCGCCAAGGCAAACCGTACCTTTAATCATTGTATGAAATTCAGACTACATGTAATCAGTGTATATGGAGAATACAAATCTAAGAATTCAAAATTACTCTGACTCAACTAAATCAGAGGTGCTGCGATCGAGTAAACGCAGGGATTTACGAGGACAAGACAAGTCACTTTGCATATGACCATGGAATCCTCATGGACTTCAAATAGACGATGTTGCTAATAATGGACCGAGCGTAGTATGAGATATATTTTGATGAGTTCAATGGATATTGATCTCCAACCGCACGTTTTAAAATTGTTTAATGGTTCTTTCTCTCCCGTGAATTCTGTTTATATGTTTACCATATACGGCCTGTTTAAGTGAAAATGTAGTGCCATTACGACGCATTTTGATTTATTATGTTCATTGTGCTGAAAATATCACGAATAAACACTAAGGTCTTACCGGATGTACACTCTTTATATGTATTCACGGTGGCCCTCGCCAATTAACGAAATAACGGACTTAAATCCAATACAATTTAAGTCCAAAATTAATCTGATATTTGCCCGAGGATATGTAGCTATAATAGGCATTCTGAAACACAAGGGATATTTAGTTGTGAAAGAATCGTCGTTGTTGGAGTTAAACAATTGATTTTGCAGTAAATTTAATTTGTTATTTAAAAAGAAAGACTTCCTGTGTATATTAAAGATAAACGCTTTCCACATATATATGTGAATAGAGTGATACAATTGGCAAGCAGGCCGGGAACCTACGTCGCTAGTACATGTACCGATCAATGTTCTAAGAACCACGGCAGACGCTGCGATTAAAATCGTACAACTGACTTTTGGCTTTTTTCGACTTAGAATTTTCAATATTTGAGGTTTCCAGATGATAACTTTAGTTTGGTTTCTTTTATCGGAACCAAATTTGGTATGTGAGTTTTCCAGACCAGAATACAGGTCAAGTTCGATTATGGCTTTGGTCGGAATATATTTTACTGACTTGTGGTGGCTCTTTTGAATTTAACATATGTCCATTAAACTTAGAAATTTCAGTGTCCGCCGTTAACATTTCCAATACTACAATTTAATGTCGCTGCCGTTGTGTGTGTACAGTTCATGAAAGCACATCGGGCGTATTTTGCCACACCCAGCGCAGGTTGCGATCCCGGTCCGCTAACACGAGAGACCAGAATGCTACCTCTCGGCTACCGACTCCCATACCCTGTGCCAGGATAAGGAGGATACGCCCTCCGGTTATTCTTCTTCAAAACAATCCCATCAGAATTATCCTACCAGGATCGGTTTCGAAAATAAAAATTACATTTCCGAATTAACAAAAACATTTCGCCGGGAACCAAAATACGACATTTTAGAAAACGAATATCCATGAAAAACATAGAAAAATGGCATTTATACTTGAAATATTGATATGTTATCTGATTATGTTACGTCATTTGTCACGCAGTTGTAATGTACAACTGCAATGGCCGGACCGGCGTTCCATAATATATAAGATTTGTAGCTGAATGTTCACAATTATCAGACTTGTTTAGGTATGAACTGCCTGGTCCTGGCCTGTGCGAAGAGTGTCCTTGGTCAGTTGGGTGTGTTTAGTTTACAATTTACAAGTTAAATAATCAGATATAATAATTTATTTAAATCAGTTAGGATAATTTACCAGTTGCCAAATAACGCAATGTAATCAATAACCTCTCTTCAGGTTTGATCGACTCAATCCTGATTGTGTCTTTCTTTTGTATGAGAGGAGTGACCATGTCCACATGTCTCGAGAAATTGGCAGGGGTCAGTCATTCTGAGGAACTTTTGATAACTTTCTCTGTCCTCAAGCTCCTCCTGTAAAGCGTAGAATGCCCCGTGCACTGGTCGTCTTTGAATCCACTGTTTTAACCACAGTGTCAGTCTGTCAGATTCCTACGTAGCCGTTTTCGGCGCAAATGTTGCCTTAAAATAATAGGGTAATTGCAACCTTGAGGTCTTCAACCACCATAGTTACTTCCGCAATCACAAGGAGGTAGATAACTCACAATTTACATGCTATCATGTGATCGATCAAGTGGATAAAATCGCAGCTATAGCGCCTGCGGGCAAGCCACTTTTCTCCACCAGCGATTTTCTCCACCTTTTTTTTTAAATCGCAGCGTCTGCTGTGACACTAGACCAACATCATGTTCTCCAGAAAATCAGCACATTATCTGCTTATAATATTAGGTATATATAATTATAAACTGCTTAGAGTCGCCTCATTTTGAGTCGATAATGTGCTGCAAATTAGAACAAATTTGAGTCGATAATGTGCTGAAAATGAGAACAACTTAGATACATTTTCGACTCATAATAACTGGGCCTACTCATGAAAGTGTTTCAGAGCTTCCGCGCGAAGTTGCTTGCCGTATGAATTCCATCCTGGATTAGCGTTATGTATAGCTGGACGATTTATGAGATTTTATACACACTCTATATAGTGGAGTTTAGAAGAGATATCTCTATAAAGTATCCTTCCGCAGATAAAGGGTCGCGAGAGAGATGTCATCGTCTTCTTCGCCCAATACTAGATCTTCACCCAGAAAGATCTCTGGATCTTGTTGGATATTCTCCATGATCTGGTTCCAACAAATCCTCAAACGTCTAACAACCCTCATCCCCGTCTTCTCCCCTGAGACATCTCCGACATTCTCGTCATCTTGCCGCCCTTTTCAACTTCGTCGATGTCAGACTCGCTTTTCGGAGGACTATGATTTTTGAGAGGGTTCTTCTGACTCATCCAATGCTCCTCTATATGAAGATCCCATCATATACTTCGTTCTCTCTCATATTTTATACTGCAGCCTCTGATGGTTCTAGCTTTATCTTTGTATGAAAGACCCGAAATATGTTAGCCATAATGCCAAAAAGCTTATTCGACCACACTCCTTGCACGAGAGAGCCGATAATTGAACATGCCTTGGACGTAGCTCATATTACGCCGTGCATATGGTTTCATTGTGGTTTTCTGAAGTGGAAAAGCTTCATCTCCTATAATATGGTGATCAATATCCTTGATAATATGACCAACCGTTAATGTGAATGGTGTATGAAAGTTCAAACAGCCTTTTTCAATTCCAGCTTCGAAAAAAATCCTGAATCACCCGAGCACACTGGAGCTCCAGACATCCACACAAAAAAATTTGTGTTGTGCATCTACAAGTGCAAACAATACAATACTAAACAACTGTTTATAATTGTAGTATGCAGATCCTGGTTCTTTTTGGTTTGGTGATGACAACGTGCTTCCCCGTCTTGGTGATGACAATGTGCTTCCCCGTATACAAGTGCAAACAATACAATACTAAAAAACTTTTTGTAGTTGTAGTATTATGATCCTGATCATTTTGGTTTGGTGATGGCAATGTGCTTCCCACCCAATGCACTAATGCAGAAGGGATAATTCCATTGATTTTAAAATTCGTCGGCAACCACCTTGCATTTTTCAAATGTTGATGCTGACTGAAATAACACAACACATGTTGTTTATGTTATAGCAGTGCCATCGCCTGCTTTTATAGCAATCAGACGAGCGAAAATAGCAGTCAAATAAACTTGGTATGAATATCGATAGTCGGAGTGCGTGAGGGCAAAACACGACAAGTAGCTCGATATATTAGAAACACTAGCAAAATCCGTCCCAGAAGTAAAAGATGAATGTCATATTAACACAATAATGCATGCTGAAGCAAATCATTTCATATCTCTTATACGAGACACAAATGAGTGAATTCGATAAAGAATCAACACTTGATATTTTTCAGCCAATCAGCTATTTCGTTATTAATTTGTTGTGTATCTAATGTAAATAGAAACCGATTGCATCAGTATGATTCGCGAAAGTTTAACGAATGGGCTGCATAAATTAAACAATGATTAAATTAAATTAAAGAAGGAACAATGATTTCAGCTTTTTGTAACCGAATCACTCTAAATGTTTGAAGGCTATTTTGTCTATCCAGAGGCAGTTATTTCTGATTATTTCACGGGAGTGAGTGTGTGCATAGAGAATATTAAAATGTAGAGTTAATGAGGCACATATTGTAGCACCAAGTGGTGTTAAGGTTTCAGCCCCATTGTCTGTCAACTTTTCATCTTAGGTCAATGTTCCTGAATGCAAATTTTCTGTTAGTCTGTAACAGTTTCACACAATGTCTTGAAGGATGTATCTTTAAGTCTGTACCAGTAATTGACATACAATGATACATGTACATATATGTATGTTACATGTACAATATTTTAATGAATAATAATATCACCATAACTGGAGTTTACACACAACCGAAATTAAACATTTGTTAGTACATGTAGGGGCGGAATAATAGATGGGGGAAATTCCTCCAAATTAGGCAATAGTAGTATACAGGGGTGAAATAATGGGATCATTTCCTAACATATTCTTTGTTTAGCTCTATAAGAACCAAGATAAACTGTGTTAGCCTTGCCTGCATCTTAATCATTTTACAGCACATTGGTGTAGTTTTTATAAGAAAAGCAGTTTGAAATGAAATAACAAATATTATAGAAACCCAATGCCGCATACATGGGAGATTCCGAATTTTTTCTATTAGATATTTTTTAATAGAACAAGGTTCACTGGGTAGACCAATTGACATCGCTTTCGCACCTTTAAATTTTGAATAAAGAAGACGCCTCATTATTGCTTGGACTGCCAATGTAGGCCGACACTTAACAATTTCACCGAACTTTGAAGCTGTAAGCCTTTTATGACTCCCCATGCCATTTACTACATATTGATTGCAAATTTGTGCATTTTTCTGTATCAGAAATTTGTGCGTCACTCACATTTATGTGTGATTTCATATAAGCATGTTGTTTCTGTTCCAACTCGACAGCTGATACATATGAACAAACATCTACAGCATCCTCCCCATAAGCCGGCTTAGCTTTCTTGCTGTTGGACTCAGCAGCTGATGTAAGTTTACGCTTCATTCTAATTATTTTACTTTCCGGTTTGATGCGATATCTATTACATGTAGCAGCATTAGGTTTCTTCATTCGATCTTATTGTCTGCAGAAAAACTCACCTGGGCTTGTGGCTGTACTTATTTCCCAGCATTTTGGGAACCATTCAATGCCTAAGTTTTGGCGCATTGAAGCACCATAACAACGAGCGTGCCACGATCCACTGACATAACATAACGACCAAAGAACTTACACCATCAAATTTACATCTAATGTGCATCCAACATTCTGCCAAGTTTGTCGTGAAATTTCCAATCAGTCTTCGATTTTGAAGCAAGGCGATCCAAAAGGATGCATATGTCAGCTAACATAGCTGAGTCCAAATTAATGATATTAAATCTGATTCTCCCCTACTCTTTCTTCACCAAGAGATGGCAATCCGACCACATACTCAAATTTTGACTTAATATATCTTTTTCACATTGAGCACTTCATCAGATTTACTGGAAGTTGTCAATTTATATATGAACAGATGTTTTATCACAAACTGTGCACACTTACGTGTACTACTTGTAGCATCAGCACTACTATTTGTGGTAGATGGGTCAATATCTCTACTAGTAGACTTGTCTGCATTCTCTAGGTTTTGGTGGATGGCACTATCTGAACAACATTACTTGTAACGGTGTTCCCCTTCTGTTTCTTGTATGCTTAAGCCGTTTTTCTGGCTTTACTTAAATCGCTGCATTTGTCATGATGGCCAAATATTCGATAAACAAAGTTTCTTATGTCATGACCTAGGATCTTAACTGCTGCTTTCTTACCTGGTTCATTTGACCTTATTTTATTGCACATCTCACATCAGTGTCCATGCGAACCCTGACAGCTTTTGTCAACTTTTCCGCACCTTTATAGAAGGGTTTCTTAGTGAAAAGTTTCTCGAGACTGGACCTGAAGCATTTACATGCATGGTTAGCACGTTCAATTTTCTTAAAGGCACGTGCGGCCTTAATTGTCGAAAAATATTCATATTTGTTCCAAACACCGTAAACAGTAAAACGCATAGTTCCGTTCATATATACCATGACCATCGCGTAAAGAGCATGTTATCATAAAGACCTACTATATTTTATCTAAGCAAGAGCCTGATTGTGTTACAGAAGACAGCACAATGCTACTGGCTAATCACACACAAATGGTATAAACGCTCTTTATTAGTTACATATCAGGTATTCACCAACAAAGAACGCTCTTTATGTTTACCATCATAATATAAACAAACACCAGAAAAGTAACTTTTTACGCTTTTGTTTACATAACAACGGTCAAACATATGACCATAACATACTGTTTATGCGATATTTCTTATTTGTATACGGACAAAGTCTCTACATTTTGATGTTCTTTCTGTTTGTGGCGGTTTTTGACGGGTGGAGATATTTTCACAGGATACCCACCGCCAAGGCCAATCGTGTCTTTAACATCTGGTCCCCATTTGGTACTGATTCTACAATACTGGCATACACGCTGCTATCCCCATCTGCGATCATAAACATTTATCTAACACCATGCTTTTCATCTAACACCATGCTTTAAATATATATCTAACACCATGCTTTAAATATATATCTAACACCATGCTTTAAATATATATCTAACACAATGCTTTTTAAACATCTAACACTATGATTTTCTTCTGCAAGTAGAAAGCCCTCAACTAGTGCATCTGTTTCATTGGATTCGCTACTCTTATCCCAATTTTTAAAGCACTCGTGAGCTGGTGGATCAACTTTTTTTTAGTTAGGGCCCGGACACAAGTTTCACAATACTTATTTCGATTTCGAACATGTAATTTATTTTTGTCCGATAATATAGCAACGCCCCCATAGCATTATAAGAATGCATGTGAGTACGCTTACTCCAACCACTATTACATATCAGTCATCGCTGCGAATTTTCTGCCTTGCTTTGTAGTGAAATATTCAGTCCATCGCAAGATTCCTGCCAAAACTTCCTATTTCTAATTGAATATTACATAAAGATGACAGACGCATACTAGGGCAGTTCAGAGTTGACAGTTCATTGAGGTGGCCATACAACCCCAAACTGCCCTCAAATTAATATAATTTTTTTCGAACCAACAATAGTCATAATTTTAGGTGATCCACCAACGCGAAATATCTTGCCACAGCCCCTACACTTTGCAACGAGTTGAGAAGACAAACTACTCGCCTGAATTTCAAATGCAATTGCATCTATCCAGTTGAGCTGAACATTCGACCCCTCTCACATAGTGCGGCATTAAGTGTCAAATCACATAACTGTTGAACAGCAAATTCTATATTGAAAAATCTATACCTGTAGACATCAGCCTCAGATGGTCGTATTTCAGCACTATTAAAATTTCTATTGATCTTTTTGTCCCCCGATAAATTAATTTTCGGGAGACTATAGAAATGGGCTCCGTCCGTTCGTCCGTCACACTTTTGAGTACCTTCATGGTGTAATCATCTCCTACAGATTTCATCCCAGAGATTTGAAACTTCAGAATATTGTTGCCCATATAATGTGCAACATGTATATAGATGACGGAAAAATTATTTTTTGACAGAGTTATTTCGACTTTGAAAATTTCAACATTTTTTATAATTTTCTGTATGAGGGTACCTTCATGGTGTAATCAACTTCTACAGTTTTGATCGTAGATATTTGAAGCGTATTGTTACCCACATATTGGACATGTGTCGAACACTAAATAGACCCTATGTATACATATTAATTTGGTAATTTTCTGGTAAATGATTAACCCAAAAGCCTGCATGCTGGCTTGCCCAGTATGAAAAAGAGTCTGAGATACTCTATTTTGTGCGGTGAAGATAGTATGATTTGAGAACTTTGGACACTACTCAATAGAATCCTCTTCAGCATCTTCCATGTCTGGTTCAATTGATACATCTGCTAATTCGTCTAGTGTCCAGTTTGGATTTGTTCTGGACAGTATGGGGAAAGAGTTTCTGCTGAATATTTTAGACGAGTGTCCAGTGCGGCTCCTTTCTTTGTCAGGACTGCAAGAAGGTAGTCAAATACAAGTCGTTCCCGATGTCAGAGAGATGTCCTGGGGTCGGTACAAGCCGCGATCGGAAGAGGTGATGTCTGGATGGAGGATCACCCGACCACCCAGGCGATGGACGATGTGGCGGCGGACCGGTTAATACGTTGCCTGACGCGGTCGACGCGATTTGGGCGGCGCGCGCCCCACCAGGTGAGCCGGGGGAGGAGATTTGACCAAATGATTGTGCACTGAGGAAGCATGGTGTGGATGGCCTCCAAGTCGGTGATGATTCGTTTACGGAGACTGCTAGACCCAGCTGCGGTTAAGTCGTTGGACCCCAGCCACTGTGGAGGATCTATTCCTAGGAATGTGGTGCTCTCCCGAGCAATATTTACGTGCTTAGCGAGCAAATATTCCGGTGGTCTGTCTCATTGTGCGACAGAGATGACATGCGTGGGTAATAAACACGCGTTTTTAGTAATGTTTTAAACGCAAATATTGGACGAATGAATACGAGATGGACGTGCCAATGAAGGTGAGTAATATATGTTGTAATATTATGCCACTATATTGGCATACTGCCCAGTAATATAAATAAATTACTCGATATTTTGCGTTTTTTAGGAAATTCGTCACTTCAACGGCGTATTACCGACTTAATACTGAATACTGTATATTGTAACTTTGAATGCCTGTTCCTCAATACATTCCTGAAGTCAATGCAACATGAAAATATCATTAATAACATACCAAATCGAAGAAAACGACCATAAAATAGGTATACATGTGTATTCCGGTGGTTTACTGAGTCATTCCGGTGCTTTGTGAGTTGAATAATCGTTATTCCGGTGCTGTACTGAAAACTCAGCTGGCTGAAATCCTACTAAAACAACCTCGTATAAAGCCACATTGGTGATTATTTGTTAAGAAGTTATAATACAAGCCATGCCGGGATACAAATGAAGTAGCTCACCCGTTCTGTAGTTAATATAACGTCAATTATTTTGACAATACGCTCACAAAATAGTCAACTTAATAAACTATATATAATATATTACATACTATTCTTGTTGAGTCGAATTCGCGAATGATATTACGATAACAACTGATTGCTTGAATATATCAATTACTATACTATTATTATATAACTGTTTTATTTTGAACGAACATCAAGACAATGTGATCCAGGGTAAATACAACGAGAGTACTGTATCTTTAAAGATGATTTTAATATAATAATAAAGAATCCTGTCTTTATAAATAAAAAAGTTGATAAATCTGAGGTACGTTTTGTTCAATAAATAAGGAGCCGGGAATACTCATCCGGAAAAGGAACAATGTCTTTAGAATCATGCATGCCATCACTCGTCCCGGTGTCCACTGGCCCTCTTGTGTAGATTCAGGGACTGCCGCCAGCCGAACGATTTCCCACAAGAGCAAATGAGCCGAATACCGTCGTGCTTTGAGCGATGGTGGTCTTTCAGATTCTCTGGTGTGGAATAGGTCAATTTGCATAATGTACAGGTGTGTTTCGGTCCATTACAAGTTTTGCTGTGTCGGTGTAGTGATTTACCATAACTAAAACGACTCGCACAGAGGCTACATTCGTATGGCTTACTGCCATCGTGTGTGGTTTGATGATCATCATATTCGCGTTGGGAGTATTTCTTCATTCCACATATATCACATATGTATACTCTCACCCCGTTCTTCTCGCCATGTGTGAATGCACAATGGGCACGAAGTCCCTGGCGCGATCTGTACGATTTCGAGCAAATGTGACATAGGTAATGCTGATCAATGTCCCTACCACCATTAGGCTACCTTCCTCCACGCTGCATTCCTGCATTTACGAAATTCGACCGACGATTAGTAACATACGTACACAGATCACACGTGTACCGGTAGGCGATGGAGCTTGTTTTGCCGGGCGTGCTTGTTGCAACGGGCTCTGGTAGTTGTATAGTATCATTCTTCAAGTGCGTCGTTGTGAGCGTACTTGTTGCTGCCGTTTCAACGGGCTCCAGAATGGACGGAAGTTGGGTGTTGTCTTTTAGATTCAAAATGCCATCAACATCGTCATTCTCCAAGTGATAGCTCACATTCAAATGATCCGAGAGTTCGCTCAACAAAAGGGAATCTTCAATCGATAGAATCGTTCCATCACTCGCACCAATCTCCATCCTGCAAATATAACAAAACGTTTCTTTAGTCTCCATTGGTATAACTCACATCCAAATGGCTAGAACAGGTGGATGTAAGTTAACCACGAAAATGAACGATGAAATAAATAAACAATGCAAATTGTACACATATAAATGGTAGCAAACTAGTCACAAACATATGGGCGAAGAATGGGTAACAACACAACACTGAAAACAACAATAGCGTTAGCTCACATCCAACATGTATATAGATGACGGAAAAATTATTTTTTGACAGAGTTATTTCGACTTTGAAAATTTCAACATTTTTTATAATTTTCTGTATGAGGGTACCTTCATGGTGTAATCAACTTCTACAGTTTTGATCGTAGATATTTGAAGCGTATTGTTACCCACATATTGGACATGTGTCGAACACTAAATAGACCCTATGTAAACATATTAATTTGGTAATTTTCTGGTAAATGATTAACCCAAAAGCCTGCATGCTGGCTTGCCCAGAATGAAAAAGAGTCTGAGATACTCTATTTTGTGCGGTGAAGATAGTATGATTTGAGAACTTTGGACACTACTCAATAGAATCCTCTTCAGCATCTTCCATGTCTGGTTCAATTGATACATCTGCTAATTCGTCTAGTGTCCAGTTTGGATTTGTTCTGGACAGTATGGGGAAAGAGTTTCTGCTGAATATTTTAGACGAGTGTCCAGTGCGGCTCCTTTCTTTGTCAGGACTGCAAGAAGGTAGTCAAATACAAGTCGTTCCCGATGTCAGAGAGATGTCCTGGGGTCGGTACAAGCCGCGATCGGAAGAGGTGATGTCTGGATGGAGGATCACCCGACCACCCAGGCGATGGACGATGTGGCGGCGGACCGGTTAATACGTTGCCTGACGCGGTCGACGCGATTTGGGCGGCGCGCGCCCCACCAGGTGAGCCGGGGGATGAGATTTGACCAAATGATTGTGCACTGAGGAAGCATGGTGTGGATGGCCTCCAAGTCGGTGATGATTCGTTTACGGAGACTGCCAGACCCAGCTGCGGTTAAGTCGTTGGACCCCAGCCACTGTGGAGGATCTATTCCTAGGAATGTGGTGCTCTCCCGAGCAATATTTACGTGCTTAGCGAGCAAATATTCCGGTGGTCTGTCTCATTGTGCGACAGAGATGACATGCGTGGGTAATAATCACGCGTTTTTAGTAATGTTTTAAACGCAAATATTGGACGAATGAATACGAGATGGACGTGCAAATGAAGGCGAGTAATATATGTTGTAATATTATGCCACTATATTGGCATACTGCCCAGTAATATAAATAAATTAATCGATATTTTGCGTTTTTTAGGAAATTCGTCACTTCAACGGCGTATTACCGACTTAATACTGAATACTGTATATTGTAACTTTGAATGCCTGTTCCTCAATACATTCCTGAAGTCAATGCAACATGAAAATATCATTAATAACACCAAATCGAAGAAAACGACCATAAAATAGGTATACATGTGTATTCCGGTGGTTTACTGAGTCATTCCGGTGCTTTGTGAGTTGAATAATCGTTATTCCGGTGCTGTACTGAAAACTCAGCTGGCTGAAATCCTACTAAAACAACCTCGTATAAAGCCACATTGGTGATTATTTGTTAAGAAGTTATAATACAAGCCATGCCGGGATACAAATGAAGTAGCTCACCCGTTCTGTAGTTAATATAACGTCAATTATTTTGACAATACGCTCACAAAATAGTCAACTTAATAAACTATATATAATATATTACATACTATTCTTGTTGAGTCGAATTCGCGAATGATATTACGATAACAACTGATTGCTTGAATATATCAATTACTATACTATTATTATATAACTGTTTTATTTTGAACGAACATCAAGACAATGTGATCCAGGGTAAATACAACGAGAGTACTGTATCTTTAAAGATGATTTTAATATAATAATAAAGAATCCTGTCTTTATAAATAAAAAAGTTGATAAATCTGAGGTACGTTTTGTTCAATAAATAAGGAGCCGGGAATACTCATCCGGAAAAGGAACAATGTCTTTAGAATCATGCATGCCATCACTCGTCCCGGTGTCCACTGGCCCTCTTGTGTAGATTCAGGGACTGCCGCCAGCCGAACGATTTCCCACAAGAGCAAATGAGCCGAATACCGTCGTGCTTTGAGCGATGGTGGTCTTTCAGATTCTCTGGTGTGGAATAGGTCAATTTGCATAATGTACAGGTGTGTTTCGGTCCATTACAAGTTTTGCTGTGTCGGTGTAGTGATTTACCATAACTAAAACGACTCGCACAGAGGCTACATTCGTATGGCTTACTGCCATCGTGTGTGGTTTGATGATCATCATATTCGCGTTGGGAGTATTTCTTCATTCCACATATATCACATATGTATACTCTCACCCCGTTCTTCTCGCCATGTGTGAATGCACAATGGGCACGAAGTCCCTGGCGCGATCTGTACGATTTCGAGCAAATGTGACATAGGTAATGCTGATCAATGTCCCTACCACCATTAGGCTACCTTCCTCCACGCTGCATTCCTGCATTTACGAAATTCGACCGACGATTAGTAACATACGTACACAGATCACACGTGTACCGGTAGGCGATGGAGCTTGTTTTGCCGGGCGTGCTTGTTGCAACGGGCTCTGGTAGTTGTATAGTATCATTCTTCAAGTGCGTCGTTGTGAGCGTACTTGTTGCTGCCGTTTCAACGGGCTCCAGAATGGACGGAAGTTGGGTGTTGTCTTTTAGATTCAAAATGCCATCAACATCGTCATTCTCCAAGTGATAGCTCACATTCAAATGATCCGAGAGTTCGCTCAACAAAAGGGAATCTTCAATCGATAGAATCGTTCCATCACTCGCACCAATCTCCATCCTGCAAATATAACAAAACGTTTCTTTAGTCTCCATTGGTATAACTCACATCCAAATGGCTAGAACAGGTGGATGTAAGTTAACCACGAAAATGAACGATGAAATAAATAAACAATGCAAATTGTACACATATAAATGGTAGCAAACTAGTCACAAACATATGGGCGAAGAATGGGTAACAACACAACACTGAAAACAACAATAGCGTTAGCTCACATCCAACATGTATATAGATGACGGAAAAATTATTTTTTGACAGAGTTATTTCGACTTTGAAAATTTCAACATTTTTTATAATTTTCTGTATGAGGGTACCTTCATGGTGTAATCAACTTCTACAGTTTTGATCGTAGATATTTGAAGCGTATTGTTACCCACATATTGGACATGTGTCGAACACTAAATAGACCCTATGTAAACATATTAATTTGGTAATTTTCTGGTAAATGATTAACCCAAAAGCCTGCATGCTGGCTTGCCCAGAATGAAAAAGAGTCTGAGATACTCTATTTTGTGCGGTGAAGATAGTATGATTTGAGAACTTTGGACACTACTCAATAGAATCCTCTTCAGCATCTTCCATGTCTGGTTCAATTGATACATCTGCTAATTCGTCTAGTGTCCAGTTTGGATTTGTTCTGGACAGTATGGGGAAAGAGTTTCTGCTGAATATTTTAGACGAGTGTCCAGTGCGGCTCCTTTCTTTGTCAGGACTGCAAGAAGGTAGTCAAATACAAGTCGTTCCCGATGTCAGAGAGATGTCCTGGGGTCGGTACAAGCCGCGATCGGAAGAGGTGATGTCTGGATGGAGGATCACCCGACCACCCAGGCGATGGACGATGTGGCGGCGGACCGGTTAATACGTTGCCTGACGCGGTCGACGCGATTTGGGCGGCGCGCGCCCCACCAGGTGAGCCGGGGGATGAGATTTGACCAAATGATTGTGCACTGAGGAAGCATGGTGTGGATGGCCTCCAAGTCGGTGATGATTCGTTTACGGAGACTGCCAGACCCAGCTGCGGTTAAGTCGTTGGACCCCAGCCACTGTGGAGGATCTATTCCTAGGAATGTGGTGCTCTCCCGAGCAATATTTACGTGCTTAGCGAGCAAATATTCCGGTGGTCTGTCTCATTGTGCGACAGAGATGACATGCGTGGGTAATAATCACGCGTTTTTAGTAATGTTTTAAACGCAAATATTGGACGAATGAATACGAGATGGACGTGCAAATGAAGGCGAGTAATATATGTTGTAATATTATGCCACTATATTGGCATACTGCCCAGTAATATAAATAAATTAATCGATATTTTGCGTTTTTTAGGAAATTCGTCACTTCAACGGCGTATTACCGACTTAATACTGAATACTGTATATTGTAACTTTGAATGCCTGTTCCTCAATACATTCCTGAAGTCAATGCAACATGAAAATATCATTAATAACACCAAATCGAAGAAAACGACCATAAAATAGGTATACATGTGTATTCCGGTGGTTTACTGAGTCATTCCGGTGCTTTGTGAGTTGAATAATCGTTATTCCGGTGCTGTACTGAAAACTCAGCTGGCTGAAATCCTACTAAAACAACCTCGTATAAAGCCACATTGGTGATTATTTGTTAAGAAGTTATAATACAAGCCATGCCGGGATACAAATGAAGTAGCTCACCCGTTCTGTAGTTAATATAACGTCAATTATTTTGACAATACGCTCACAAAATAGTCAACTTAATAAACTATATATAATATATTACATACTATTCTTGTTGAGTCGAATTCGCGAATGATATTACGATAACAACTGATTGCTTGAATATATCAATTACTATACTATTATTATATAACTGTTTTATTTTGAACGAACATCAAGACAATGTGATCCAGGGTAAATACAACGAGAGTACTGTATCTTTAAAGATGATTTTAATATAATAATAAAGAATCCTGTCTTTATAAATAAAAAAGTTGATAAATCTGAGGTACGTTTTGTTCAATAAATAAGGAGCCGGGAATACTCATCCGGAAAAGGAACAATGTCTTTAGAATCATGCATGCCATCACTCGTCCCGGTGTCCACTGGCCCTCTTGTGTAGATTCAGGGACTGCCGCCAGCCGAACGATTTCCCACAAGAGCAAATGAGCCGAATACCGTCGTGCTTTGAGCGTTGGTGGTCTTTCAGATTCTCTGGTGTGGAATAGGTCAATTTGCATAATGTACAGGTGTGTTTCGGTCCATTACAAGTTTTGCTGTGTCGGTGTAGTGATTTACCATAACTAAAACGACTCGCACAGAGGCTACATTCGTATGGCTTACTGCCATCGTGTGTGGTTTGATGATCATCATATTCGCGTTGGGAGTATTTCTTCATTCCACATATATCACATATGTATACTCTCATCCCGTTCTTCTCGCCATGTGTGAATGCACAATGGGCACGAAGTCCCTGGCGCGATCTGTACGATTTCGAGCAAATGTGACATAGGTAATGCTGATCAATGTCCCTACCACCATTAGGCTACCTTCCTCCACGCTGCATTCCTGCATTTACGAAATTCGACCGACGATTTGTAACATACGTACACAGATCACACGTGTACCGGTAGGCGATGGAGCTTGTTTTGCCGGGCGTGCTTGTTGCAACGGGCTCTGGTAGTTGGATAGTATCATTCTCCAAGTGCGTCGTTGTGAGCGTACTTGTTGCTGCCGTTTCAACGGGCTCCAGAATGGACGGAAGTTGGGTGTTGTCTTTTAGATTCAAAATGCCATCAACATCGTCATTCTCCAAGTGATAGCTCACTTTCAAATGATCCGAGAGTTCGCTCAACAAAAGGGAATCTTCAATCGATAGAATCGTTGCATCACTCGCACCAATCTCCATCCTGCAAATATAACAAAACGTTTCTTTAGTCTCCATTGGTATAACTCACATCCAAATGGCTAGAACAGGTGGATGTAAGTTAACCACGAAAATGAACGATGAAATAAATAAACAATGCAAATTGTACACATATAAATGGTAGCAAACTAGTCACAAACATATGGGCGAAGAATGGGTAACAACACAACACTGAAAACAACAATAGCGTTAGCTCACATCCAACATGTATATAGATGACGGAAAAATTATTTTTTGACAGAGTTATTTCGACTTTGAAAATTTCAACATTTTTTATAATTTTCTGTATGAGGGTACCTTCATGGTGTAATCAACTTCTACAGTTTTGATCGTAGATATTTGAAGCGTATTGTTACCCACATATTGGACATGTGTCGAACACTAAATAGACCCTATGTATACATATTAATTTGGTAATTTTCTGGTAAATGATTAACCCAAAAGCCTGCATGCTGGCTTGCCCAGTATGAAAAAGAGTCTGAGATACTCTATTTTGTGCGGTGAAGATAGTATGATTTGAGAACTTTGGACACTACTCAACTCAATAGAATCCTCTTCAGCATCTTCCATGTCTGGTTCAATTGATACATCTTCTAATTCGTCTAGTGTCCAGTTTGGATTTGTTCTGGACAGTATGGGGAAAGAGTTTCTGCTGAATATTTTAGACGAGTGTCCAGTGCGGCTCCTTTCTTTGTCAGGACTGCAAGAAGGTAGTCAAATACAAGTCGTTCCCGATGTCAGAGAGATGTCCTGGGGTCGGTACAAGCCGCGATCGGAAGAGGTGATGTCTGGATGGAGGATCACCCGACCACCCAGGCGATGGACGATGTGGCGGCGGACCGGTTAATACGTTGCCTGACGCGATTTGGGCGGCGCGCGCCCCACCAGGTGAGCCGGGGGAGGAGATTTGACCAAATGATTGTGCACTGAGGAAGCATGGTGTGGATGGCCTCCAAGTCGGTGATGATTCGTTTACGGAGACTGCCAGACCCAGCTGCGGTTAAGTCGTTGGACCCCAGCCACTGTGGAGGATCTATTCCTAGGAATGTGGTGCTCTCCCGAGCAATATTTACGTGCTTAGCGAGCAAATATTCCGGTGGTCTGTCTCATTGTGCGACAGAGATGACATGCGTGGGTAATAAACACGCGTTTTTAGTAATGTTTTAAACGCAAATATTGGACGAATGAATACGAGATGGACGTGCCAATGAAGGTGAGTAATATATGTTGTAATATTATGCCACTATATTGGCATACTGCCCAGCAATATAAATAAATTACTCGATATTTTGCGTTTTTTAGGAAATTCGTCACTTCAACGGCGTATTACCGACTTAATACTGAATACTGTATATTGTAACTTTGAATGCCTGTTCCTCAATACATTCCTGAAGTCAATGCAACATGAAAATATCATTAATAACATACCAAATCGAAGAAAACGACCATAAAATAGGTATACATGTGTATCCCGGTGGTTTACTGAGTCATTCCGGTGCTTTGTGAGTTGAATAATCGTTATTCCGGTGCTGTACTGAAAACTCAGCTGGCTGAAATCCTACTAAAACAACCTCGTATAAAGCCACATTGGTGAGTATTTGTTAAGAAGTTATAATACAAGCCATGCCGGGATACAAATGAAGTAGCTCACCCGTTCTGTAGTTAATATAACGTCAATTATTTTGACAATACGCTCACAAAATAGTCAACTTAATAAACTATATATAATATATTACATACTATTCTTGTTGAGTCGAATTCGCGAATGATATTACGATAACAACTGATTGCTTGAATATATCAATTACTATACTATTATTATATAACTGTTTTATTTTGAACGAACATCAAGACAGACAATGTGATCCAGGGTAAATACAACGAGAGTACTGTATCTTTAAAGATGATTTTAATATAATAATAAAGAATCCTGTCTTTATAAATAAAAAAGTTGATAAATCTGAGGTACGTTTTGTTCAATAAATAAGGAGCCGGGAATACTCATCCGGAAAAGGAACAATGTCTTTAGAATCATGCATGCCATCACTCGTCCCGGTGTCCACTGGCCCTCTTGTGTAGATTCAGGGACTGCCGCCAGCCGAACGATTTCCCACAAGAGCAAATGAGCCGAATACCGTCGTGCTTTGAGCGTTGGTGGTCTTTCAGATTCTCTGGTGTGGAATAGGTCAATTTGCATAATGTACAGGTGTGTTTCGGTCCATTACAAGTTTTGCTGTGTCGGTGTAGTGATTTACCATAACTAAAACGACTCGCACAGAGGCTACATTCGTATGGCTTACTGCCATCGTGTGTGGTTTGATGATCATCATATTCGCGTTGGGAGTATTTCTTCATTCCACATATATCACATATGTATACTCTCATCCCGTTCTTCTCGCCATGTGTGAATGCACAATGGGCACGAAGTCCCTGGCGCGATCTGTACGATTTCGAGCAAATGTGACATAGGTAATGCTGATCAATGTCCCTACCACCAATAGGCTACCTTCCTCCACGCTGCATTCCTGCATTTACGAAATTCGACCGACGATTTGTAACATACGTACACAGATCACACGTGTACCGGTAGGCGATGGAGCTTGTTTTGCCGGGCGTGCTTGTTGCAACGGGCTCTGGTAGTTGGATAGTATCATTCTCCAAGTGCGTCGTTGTGAGCGTACTTGTTGCTGCCGTTTCAACGGGCTCCAGAATGGACGGAAGTTGGGTGTTGTCTTTTAGATTCAAAATGCCATCAACATCGTCATTCTCCAAGTGATAGCTCACATTCAAATGATCCGAGAGTTCGCTCAACAAAAGGGAATCTTCAATCGATAGAATCGTTGCATCACTCGCACCAATCTCCTTCCTGCAAATATAACAAAACGTTTCTTTAGTCTCCATTGGTATAACTCACATCCAAATGGCTAGAACAGGTGGATGTAAGTTAACCACGAAAATGAACGATGAAATAAATAAACAATGCAAATTGTACACATATAAATGGT
The DNA here is from genome assembly GCA_032622095.1 of Siphonodentalium dalli. Taxonomy (NCBI): domain Eukaryota; kingdom Metazoa; phylum Mollusca; class Scaphopoda; order Gadilida; family Siphonodentaliidae; genus Siphonodentalium; species Siphonodentalium dalli. Next base: position 30,064,035 of record CP136064.1, read on the forward strand.
AGCAAACTAGTCACAAACATATGGGCGAAGAATGGGTAACAACACAACACTGAAAACAACAATAGCGTTAGCTCACATCCAACATGTATATAGATGACGGAAAAATTATTTTTTGACAGAGTTATTTCGACTTTGAAAATTTCAACATTTTTTATAATTTTCTGTATGAGGGTACCTTCATGGTGTAATCAACTTCTACAGTTTTGATCGTAGATATTTGAAGCGTATTGTTACCCACATATTGGACATGTGTCGAACACTAAATAGACCCTATGTATACATATTAATTTGGTAATTTTCTGGTAAATGATTAACCCAAAAGCCTGCATGCTGGCTTGCCCAGTATGAAAAAGAGTCTGAGATACTCTATTTTGTGCGGTGAAGATAGTATGATTTGAGAACTTTGGACACTACTCAACTCAATAGAATCCTCTTCAGCATCTTCCATGTCTGGTTCAATTGATACATCTTCTAATTCGTCTAGTGTCCAGTTTGGATTTGTTCTGGACAGTATGGGGAAAGAGTTTCTGCTGAATATTTTAGACGAGTGTCCAGTGCGGCTCCTTTCTTTGTCAGGACTGCAAGAAGGTAGTCAAATACAAGTCGTTCCCGATGTCAGAGAGATGTCCTGGGGTCGGTACAAGCCGCGATCGGAAGAGGTGATGTCTGGATGGAGGATCACCCGACCACCCAGGCGATGGACGATGTGGCGGCGGACCGGTTAATACGTTGCCTGACGCGATTTGGGCGGCGCGCGCCCCACCAGGTGAGCCGGGGGAGGAGATTTGACCAAATGATTGTGCACTGAGGAAGCATGGTGTGGATGGCCTCCAAGTCGGTGATGATTCGTTTACGGAGACTGCCAGACCCAGCTGCGGTTAAGTCGTTGGACCCCAGCCACTGTGGAGGATCTATTCCTAGGAATGTGGTGCTCTCCCGAGCAATATTTACGTGCTTAGCGAGCAAATATTCCGGTGGTCTGTCTCATTGTGCGACAGAGATGACATGCGTGGGTAATAAACACGCGTTTTTAGTAATGTTTTAAACGCAAATATTGGACGAATGAATACGAGATGGACGTGCCAATGAAGGTGAGTAATATATGTTGTAATATTATGCCACTATATTGGCATACTGCCCAGCAATATAAATAAATTACTCGATATTTTGCGTTTTTTAGGAAATTCGTCACTTCAACGGCGTATTACCGACTTAATACTGAATACTGTATATTGTAACTTTGAATGCCTGTTCCTCAATACATTCCTGAAGTCAATGCAACATGAAAATATCATTAATAACATACCAAATCGAAGAAAACGACCATAAAATAGGTATACATGTGTATCCCGGTGGTTTACTGAGTCATTCCGGTGCTTTGTGAGTTGAATAATCGTTATTCCGGTGCTGTACTGAAAACTCAGCTGGCTGAAATCCTACTAAAACAACCTCGTATAAAGCCACATTGGTGAGTATTTGTTAAGAAGTTATAATACAAGCCATGCCGGGATACAAATGAAGTAGCTCACCCGTTCTGTAGTTAATATAACGTCAATTATTTTGACAATACGCTCACAAAATAGTCAACTTAATAAACTATATATAATATATTACATACTATTCTTGTTGAGTCGAATTCGCGAATGATATTACGATAACAACTGATTGCTTGAATATATCAATTACTATACTATTATTATATAACTGTTTTATTTTGAACGAACATCAAGACAGACAATGTGATCCAGGGTAAATACAACGAGAGTACTGTATCTTTAAAGATGATTTTAATATAATAATAAAGAATCCTGTCTTTATAAATAAAAAAGTTGATAAATCTGAGGTACGTTTTGTTCAATAAATAAGGAGCCGGGAATACTCATCCGGAAAAGGAACAATGTCTTTAGAATCATGCATGCCATCACTCGTCCCGGTGTCCACTGGCCCTCTTGTGTAGATTCAGGGACTGCCGCCAGCCGAACGATTTCCCACAAGAGCAAATGAGCCGAATACCGTCGTGCTTTGAGCGTTGGTGGTCTTTCAGATTCTCTGGTGTGGAATAGGTCAATTTGCATAATGTACAGGTGTGTTTCGGTCCATTACAAGTTTTGCTGTGTCGGTGTAGTGATTTACCATAACTAAAACGACTCGCACAGAGGCTACATTCGTATGGCTTACTGCCATCGTGTGTGGTTTGATGATCATCATATTCGCGTTGGGAGTATTTCTTCATTCCACATATATCACATATGTATACTCTCATCCCGTTCTTCTCGCCATGTGTGAATGCACAATGGGCACGAAGTCCCTGGCGCGATCTGTACGATTTCGAGCAAATGTGAAATAGGTAATGCTGATCAATGTCCCTACCACCATTAGGCTACCTTCCTCCACGCTGCATTCCTGCATTTACGAAATTCGACCGACGATTTGTAACATACGTACACAGATCACACGTGTACCGGTAGGCGATGGAGCTTGTTTTGCCGGGCGTGCTTGTTGCAACGGGCTCTGGTAGTTGGATAGTATCATTCTCCAAGTGCGTCGTTGTGAGCGTACTTGTTGCTGCCGTTTCAACGGGCTCCAGAATGGACGGAAGTTGGGTGTTGTCTTTTAGATTCAAAATGCCATCAACATCGTCATTCTCCAAGTGATAGCTCACATTCAAATGATCCGAGAGTTCGCTAAACAAAAGGGAATCTTCAATCGATAGAATCGTTCCATCACTCGCACCAATCTCCATCCTGCAAATATAACAAAACGTTTCTTTAGTCTCCATTGGTATAACTCACATCCAAATGGCTAGAACAGGTGGATGTAAGTTAACCACGAAAATGAACGATGAAATAAATAAACAATGCAAATTGTACACATATAAATGGTAGCAAACTAGTCACAAACATATGGGCGAAGAATGGGTAACAACACAACACTGAAAACAACAATAGCGTTAGCTCACATCCAACATGTATATAGATGACGGAAAAATTATTTTTTGACAGAGTTATTTCGACTTTGAAAATTTCAACATTTTTTATAATTTTCTGTATGAGGGTACCTTCATGGTGTAATCAACTTCTACAGTTTTGATCGTAGATATTTGAAGCGTATTGTTACCCACATATTGGACATGTGTCGAACACTAAATAGACCCTATGTATACATATTAATTTGGTAATTTTCTGGTAAATGATTAACCCAAAAGCCTGCATGCTGGCTTGCCCAGTATGAAAAAGAGTCTGAGATACTCTATTTTGTGCGGTGAAGATAGTATGATTTGAGAACTTTGGACACTACTCAATAGAATCCTCTTCAGCATCTTCCATGTCTGGTTCAATTGATACATCTGCTAATTCGTCTAGTGTCCAGTTTGGATTTGTTCTGGACAGTATGGGGAAAGAGTTTCTGCTGAATATTTTAGACGAGTGTCCAGTGCGGCTCCTTTCTTTGTCAGGACTGCAAGAAGGTAGTCAAATACAAGTCGTTCCCGATGTCAGAGAGATGTCCTGGGGTCGGTACAAGCCGCGATCGGAAGAGGTGATGTCTGGATGGAGGATCACCCGACCACCCAGGCGATGGACGATGTGGCGGCGGACCGGTTAATACGTTGCCTGACGCGATTTGGGCGGCGCGCGCCCCACCAGGTGAGCCGGGGGAGGAGATTTGACCAAATGATTGTGCACTGAGGAAGCATGGTGTGGATGGCCTCCAAGTCGGTGATGATTCGTTTACGGAGACTGCCAGACCCAGCTGCGGTTAAGTCGTTGGACCCCAGCCACTGTGGAGGATCTATTCCTAGGAATGTGGTGCTCTCCCGAGCAATATTTACGTGCTTAGCGAGCAAATATTCCGGTGGTCTGTCTCATTGTGCGACAGAGATGACATGCGTGGGTAATAAACACGCGTTTTTAGTAATGTTTTAAACGCAAATATTGGACGAATGAATACGAGATGGACGTGCCAATGAAGGTGAGTAATATATGTTGTAATATTATGCCACTATATTGGCATACTGCCCAGCAATATAAATAAATTACTCGATATTTTGCGTTTTTTAGGAAATTCGTCACTTCAACGGCGTATTACCGACTTAATACTGAATACTGTATATTGTAACTTTGAATGCCTGTTCCTCAATACATTCCTGAAGTCAATGCAACATGAAAATATCATTAATAACATACCAAATCGAAGAAAACGACCATAAAATAGGTATACATGTGTATCCCGGTGGTTTACTGAGTCATTCCGGTGCTTTGTGAGTTGAATAATCGTTATTCCGGTGCTGTACTGAAAACTCAGCTGGCTGAAATCCTACTAAAACAACCTCGTATAAAGCCACATTGGTGAGTATTTGTTAAGAAGTTATAATACAAGCCATGCCGGGATACAAATGAAGTAGCTCACCCGTTCTGTAGTTAATATAACGTCAATTATTTTGACAATACGCTCACAAAATAGTCAACTTAATAAACTATATATAATATATTACATACTATTCTTGTTGAGTCGAATTCGCGAATGATATTACGATAACAACTGATTGCTTGAATATATCAATTACTATACTATTATTATATAACTGTTTTATTTTGAACGAACATCAAGACAGACAATGTGATCCAGGGTAAATACAACGAGAGTACTGTATCTTTAAAGATGATTTTAATATAATAATAAAGAATCCTGTCTTTATAAATAAAAAAGTTGATAAATCTGAGGTACGTTTTGTTCAATAAATAAGGAGCCGGGAATACTCATCCGGAAAAGGAACAATGTCTTTAGAATCATGCATGCCATCACTCGTCCCGGTGTCCACTGGCCCTCTTGTGTAGATTCAGGGACTGCCGCCAGCCGAACGATTTCCCACAAGAGCAAATGAGCCGAATACCGTCGTGCTTTGAGCGTTGGTGGTCTTTCAGATTCTCTGGTGTGGAATAGGTCAATTTGCATAATGTACAGGTGTGTTTCGGTCCATTACAAGTTTTGCTGTGTCGGTGTAGTGATTTACCATAACTAAAACGACTCGCACAGAGGCTACATTCGTATGGCTTACTGCCATCGTGTGTGGTTTGATGATCATCATATTCGCGTTGGGAGTATTTCTTCATTCCACATATATCACATATGTATACTCTCATCCCGTTCTTCTCGCCATGTGTGAATGCACAATGGGCACGAAGTCCCTGGCGCGATCTGTACGATTTCGAGCAAATGTGAAATAGGTAATGCTGATCAATGTCCCTACCACCATTAGGCTACCTTCCTCCACGCTGCATTCCTGCATTTACGAAATTCGACCGACGATTTGTAACATACGTACACAGATCACACGTGTACCGGTAGGCGATGGAGCTTGTTTTGCCGGGCGTGCTTGTTGCAACGGGCTCTGGTAGTTGGATAGTATCATTCTCCAAGTGCGTCGTTGTGAGCGTACTTGTTGCTGCCGTTTCAACGGGCTCCAGAATGGACGGAAGTTGGGTGTTGTCTTTTAGATTCAAAATGCCATCAACATCGTCATTCTCCAAGTGATAGCTCACATTCAAATGATCCGAGAGTTCGCTAAACAAAAGGGAATCTTCAATCGATAGAATCGTTCCATCACTCGCACCAATCTCCATCCTGCAAATATAACAAAACGTTTCTTTAGTCTCCATTGGTATAACTCACATCCAAATGGCTAGAACAGGTGGATGTAAGTTAACCACGAAAATGAACGATGAAATAAATAAACAATGCAAATTGTACACATATAAATGGTAGCAAACTAGTCACAAACATATGGGCGAAGAATGGGTAACAACACAACACTGAAAACAACAATAGCGTTAGCTCACATCCAACATGTATATAGATGACGGAAAAATTATTTTTTGACAGAGTTATTTCGACTTTGAAAATTTCAACATTTTTTATAATTTTCTGTATGAGGGTACCTTCATGGTGTAATCAACTTCTACAGTTTTGATCGTAGATATTTGAAGCGTATTGTTACCCACATATTGGACATGTGTCGAACACTAAATAGACCCTATGTATACATATTAATTTGGTAATTTTCTGGTAAATGATTAACCCAAAAGCCTGCATGCTGGCTTGCCCAGTATGAAAAAGAGTCTGAGATACTCTATTTTGTGCGGTGAAGATAGTATGATTTGAGAACTTTGGACACTACTCAATAGAATCCTCTTCAGCATCTTCCATGTCTGGTTCAATTGATACATCTGCTAATTCGTCTAGTGTCCAGTTTGGATTTGTTCTGGACAGTATGGGGAAAGAGTTTCTGCTGAATATTTTAGACGAGTGTCCAGTGCGGCTCCTTTCTTTGTCAGGACTGCAAGAAGGTAGTCAAATACAAGTCGTTCCCGATGTCAGAGAGATGTCCTGGGGTCGGTACAAGCCGCGATCGGAAGAGGTGATGTCTGGATGGAGGATCACCCGACCACCCAGGCGATGGACGATGTGGCGGCGGACCGGTTAATACGTTGCCTGACGCGATTTGGGCGGCGCGCGCCCCACCAGGTGAGCCGGGGGAGGAGATTTGACCAAATGATTGTGCACTGAGGAAGCATGGTGTGGATGGCCTCCAAGTCGGTGATGATTCGTTTACGGAGACTGCCAGACCCAGCTGCGGTTAAGTCGTTGGACCCCAGCCACTGTGGAGGATCTATTCCTAGGAATGTGGTGCTCTCCCGAGCAATATTTACGTGCTTAGCGAGCAAATATTCCGGTGGTCTGTCTCATTGTGCGACAGAGATGACATGCGTGGGTAATAAACACGCGTTTTTAGTAATGTTTTAAACGCAAATATTGGACGAATGAATACGAGATGGACGTGCCAATGAAGGTGAGTAATATATGTTGTAATATTATGCCACTATATTGGCATACTGCCCAGTAATATAAATAAATTAATCGATATTTTGCGTTTTTTAGGAAATTCGTCACTTCAACGGCGTATTACCGACTTAATACTGAATACTGTATATTGTAACTTTGAATGCCTGTTCCTCAATACATTCCTGAAGTCAATGCAACATGAAAATATCATTAATAACACCAAATCGAAGAAAACGACCATAAAATAGGTATACATGTGTATTCCGGTGGTTTACTGAGTCATTCCGGTGCTTTGTGAGTTGAATAATCGTTATTCCGGTGCTGTACTGAAAACTCAGCTGGCTGAAATCCTACTAAAACAACCTCGTATAAAGCCACATTGTGATTATTTGTTAAGAAGTTATAATACAAGCCATGCCGGGATACAAATGAAGTAGCTCACCCGTTCTGTAGTTAATATAACGTCAATTATTTTGACAATACGCTCACAAAATTGCGCTTAAGTGTAATTATTTGCGCTTAAGCGCAATTAATTTCGCTTAAGCGCAATTCATGGTTATATGTAACAAAACACCCCTGGTGAATAAATAGGTTTCTCCATAACTTAGCATTAACTCCTATTGACATATCACCTCTTGGTTTCATTGGTTTGGATGGGTAGGGAGCTAGCCCAACTTCTTGATCAAAATGGCTGACTTGCAATATTATCACCTTCTGTTTTAGTTGGAGCGACTCGTAATGGCATTATATTATCTTCGGTATATATTAGTTGGGGCTACTTGCATTAGCATTACTTTCTGTATTAGTCGGGGCGACATTGATTTTCTTCAATTTTCGAGTATACAGGCACACCATATGAGGGAAGAAAGCCCTCGGTGACACCACATTCACACTATATGATCATGGAAATACTATAGATTTGTGCAAGAGATGCTGATTTAATAAGAAAACTAGAGCTCCAGGACTGAGACACCAAAGCTGATTTAAAGCTGATTTAAGTCAATAAGTAAACCATACAGTAATGCTCTAATTAATCAACTCCTTAACCACAGCAGAATTATGGATAACTTTTCAGGATTTAGTCGGAAATATGGCTCGAGAGCTTTTCGATGAATGGCAACAAGCCATATTTCCAGTAGCTGGATCCTCACCCATGTTATTAGATAGACAAGGAATGGGAGAACTTTGATGAATCAGCACGTTATGGGCTTAAAAGGATTATTTTAGGTTCATAATCGGCTTAGAATTGATAATTTTGATTCCATAACGAACTGACAATGAGAGTGTTTTAGGGCCATTATCGACTCATAATCTATATTGGCGAATGTCTGTCTGTGTTCTGTAGAAATTCACAGGGGACCATATATATGGCACCAAAGGGGTCAACTAGGTGTAACTTTTTACGAGAAAAATAATGGTGTGGGTTAGGATTTTCTAAGGTGACGACGTTGTTGTCAGGTGGCAGAAAAGGGGGAGGGGCAGAATTTTTTTTGTCGCCGATTGCCACGAAACTTATATATAATCATTCCCATGATATGAGGAATCTATGCTGTTGTTTAAATATGTCAAAAGTGGCGCCGTTCGAGTCAGAGATGCACGGAAGGGGAGAGGGGCACCACAATTGATAAACTAAGTTTAGCGCCGAGGGACCATCTAGATTCTAGATGGCACCAAACGGGTCTACTAGGGGTAACTTGTTACGAGAAAGATAATGGTGTTGGTTAGAATTTTCTAAAGTGACGCCGTTATCAGGGACAGAAAAGGGGGAGGGGCAGAAATTTGTTTTTGTCGCCGATTGCCACGAAACATAATCATTCCCATGATATGAGGAATCTAACGGTGTTGTTTTAATATGTCAACAGTGGTGCCGTTCGAGTCAGATATGCACGGAAGGGTAGAGGGGCACCAAAATTGATAAACTAATATTAGCGCCGAGGGACCATATAGATGGCACCAAACGGGTCTACTATGGGTAACTTTTTACGAGAAAGATAATGGTGCGGGTTAGAATTTTCTAAAGTGACGCCGTTATCAGGGACAGAAAAGGGGAGGGGCAGAATAAATGTTTGTTGCCAATTGCCACGAAACATGTATAATCATTCCCATGATATGAGGAATCTAATGGTTTTGTTTAAATATGTCAAAAATGCCATTCGCGTCAGGGATGCACAGAAGGGAAGAGGGGCACCAAAATTGATCAATACTGATTTTAGCGCCGATTTCCACCAAATTGATATATATTCTTCTCCATGATACAAGGACTCTAATTGTGCGATTTAACGACCCAAATTGCTGTCGTTTGGATGAAAGATTGTGGGAGGGGCACACAATTTGATAAGAATGGGTTTAGTCGCCGATTGCCACCACACTTATACAATATCATCCATGGTATGAGGAGTCTAATGATGTGGCTTAAATCTGTCAAAAGTGGCATAATTCGAGTCAGGGGTGAAATGAAAGGCGGAGGGGCACCAAAATTGATACGCAATAATTTTAGCGACAATTTCCACCAAAGTGATACCCATTCTTATCCATAATACGAGGAGTCTGATCGTGTGATTTAAAGACGCCATGTTGTGCTGTTTTTGGTGAGAGATGGGGTGGGTGGGCACTAAATTTGATCAACATTGATTTAGTCGCCGATTAGTAACAAACTTATCAATAATCTCCATAATGCCAGGAGTCTAATTGTGTGGTTTAAGGATTTCACAAGTGGGGCCATTCGAGTCAGGATGCATAGAGGTTGAGAGGAACACACAAAAAAAAAAAGAACAATTAACGCCGATTTGCACCAGATATTCTTCTATATATGCCGTTTGTGTTGGGAATATTGTGTATACATGTGCATTATGTTTATAGTTAACGCTTTATGCAGGGCGTACGTACGGGAGACCGGTTTTATATGTGAGTTTAAGAATATAGTTAAACCACGTGTACCTCGACTCGTTCTACCTCGATTAAGCGTTCCTTCCCAATATTGTTCAGTATCACAATTAACAAAAGTAACAATTGTATTATCTTTTTCTCTGGTTAATTGACTGATTCGTTGTTTCTTCGTTATCAGCTCTAGCTCATCATCTGTCATGGTAATTTCATGATAGAGAGGCAAAATATTGTCGACAACTAGCATTTCAGTTTCAATCCAGAATCTTCTGGCTGTCGGTGTGTTGATTGCAAACATTCTCGGATGAGGATACTTCATTTCGCTCTCATTTTCTCTTAATCCAATACAGAGATCATCTGGAGCAAAACCTATATCATTGATTTGTTGCAAAAATAAACTGAGGGAGTCTCTTCATGAGTTAAAGCATAATTTAAATTTAAGACTGCGATTTACTGAGTTTCCTAGATTTTTCCTTTGCAAAATGGAATCTTTGAGTGCAGAAACAGGCAAAGAGAGAGCTTTATCATCCAGTATAACAGAAAAATCAACCCCTGTTGGAATTGGGAATGTCTTTTTTCCTGTCAAAAAGGCCCAATCTGAATCGATATAATTCGGTGATGTGATGTTTATTGATCGATTCTCAGCAATTGCTCTTCTAACTTAACTAATTAGTGGCAGTCTGGAATAATCAGTTAATGGCCAAACACCGTTCTTTGTTCGATATCGAAGGCAAATTTTCTTCATGGCCCGATTCCGAATTTTTCTTTTCGTTCCATATCCCACTACAATGGTTTTTTTTCCGTTCCATATCCCACTATAATGTGAATCGTGCTTGCTTCTTTAATCTTATCCATACCAGCCTTTGGATCTACTATCGGATGACTCCAATGTCTGTAAAGTCCACAAATTTGTGAGAAATGATCTGGAATGGTTAAGCGATGTAATAGTTCCATCATTCTACCAATATAACTAGTGTTCATGTCATATTCTTCACATGTTTCTGCCAGTTCTGATGCAATGGACTGTCTAAAGGAGATGTCCATATTCAATGGGTCATCATGACTTCGTAGGAGATGACTAAGACAGATTGCTTCATGTTTCTTAATCACCCGATAAAACCTGCACATAAAACATTACCACGATCCGACAAAAATGCTTGAAATATCGCATTATAATATGTCTATTGGTGGATGGATAGTGTTAATACTTTCTAAACAGATAAACCAATCGACACCAAAACTATACAGGTGAGGGTGCGTCACCATAAACATGCTCATAAAATATCACGATCCGAAAAAAAACAAAAATCGAGCTATATTCCATCGGGATAGCATGTGTCTACGGACAGATAGTGGTTGATCCAGATGTCAGCATTGTGAGTATTTGTACACATAAACAACTAGTTGATCATGTCATCTGGCCATGGAACAGATCCCAGGGTCGAACTGAAATAAAATGTTAGTAGGTCTCTGTGATTGAGCTGTGTTGTTTGCATGTCTGTTCTTTCTTGGCTTAAGAGCCGCGAGTTGGTTATCCGTCCTTCATATACAATCAGTTACATGGGATCTCGTATTCTAGTAAAAAGTTGTGCAGCACACAATAAGCCAGAACTGCTTTCCACAGCATCTGGCTCTAATTTCCAGGACAATGTTCAATCACTTGTCAAGCCCTACTCAATCTATATTCAAAGACTGCATTCGCTCTTATTACAGTGCTCCGAGATAATGGTTTAATGAGATATTTGCGCAGAGGAAATTCATCATCTTCAATGATGTGGTGGTGGACACTGGTCGGCGACCTTTTATTTAGTTTCCATACAAGTTAAATCACTGGACTGGATAGGTAATAACTATAAAATGATGCATTCTTCTCAATGCCATTACAACCGTCGTATAGCATATATCTATTTGATGCTATTAAAGAAAAAAAGTTTCCAATACATATAAATTGTTGTGGTCAGTGGCTCAAATTATATTCATATCAATTAAAAAGTAGCAGAATTATTACATACGGAAAGATATTGACTCTGGATTTTATGAATGGCAGCAAGAAATTCAAACTATATTAATTCGCATTTATCTCAGGACATTACCCAGCTGTGTCCTGATCACTACGCTGTCGTAATACACAGACGGACAGATGGACGGACGGAACCCATTCCTATATCCCCCACAAATTTTAAATTTGTCGGGGGATAAACACAATTATGTGCGAATTTAAATGTGTAAGCCTTGAATTTACTTATTGTTCGAACTTTATTCCAGGTGCATCTGTACAAATTTCGGTCAATGAGGAGCAAGATTTGAAGGGAATCTTTTTCCAAGATGAATACATGAAGCAGGTCTTTAATAACTATCCTGAAATTCTGTTTATTGATTCAACCTACAAACTTACTGAATTGAGGATGCCACTTTACCTGCTGGCAGTGGAAGACGGCAATGCTAAAACAGACATAGTTGCTTTTTTTCTGGTAGCATCAGAGGAGAAGGTGGTTATTGAAGAAATCGCCAAATTCTTCAAAAACAACAATCCAAATGTTGTAAAAACTCAAATCATCATGAGTGACAAAGATGTTAATGAGCGGACCTCATTCTCAGAAATCTTTGTCAATTCACTCCACCATCTGTGCCTCTTTCATACTTTGAGGACTTTTAGAACCGAGGTTTCACTTGAAAACCACGACTTGCGGAAGGAAGAAAGAGATATAATTTTGAACATCCTTACTAATCTGGCTTATTCTCGAAACGAGGAGTATAGTTATTCCTATGAACAATTCCTTCTTTATAGTCCACCATCTCTTATATCATACTATCAGAAGAATTGGCACAGCATTAGAAATGAGTGGACTCGGTATGAGAAAGAAAGCGAGGCAAACCTATTGAACAACACAAACAACAGGATGGAGTCCTTAAATCAGAAGGTAAAGAGTGTGATTGGGAATGACAGTTCTCTGGAAACTTTCTTCGAAGAGCTCTTCGTCGTAATTGACTGTTTAAGAAATGAAAGGAATGCTGAGCTGGCCAGAATCACATCTAAGGTGCCAGTGATTCCTCAGCAATCAGTTTTAAATGATGTGATGGAATATGTCAACATTCTTACTCCATTCGATTGTCAACAAGTTGAAAACCAACTGAAGCTGGTTGACAGTTTGCGAGATTTCAACAGAAAGAGCAATGGGGTTTATCAGTCAAGTGAAGGCTCTATCTCCATCTCTGCGGAGGAGTGTGGATGTTTATTTTTCAAAAGCATGCGCTTGCCATGCCGGCACATGTTTGCCTTTAGAAAACAACACAACATGCCTCTCTTCATATCATCACTATGTCCACAGAGATGGACGAAGACCTACAATGTTGAGAAGCTGGGCTCTATCTCCATATCTGCGGAGGAGTGTGGATGTTTATTTTTCAAAAGCATGCGCTTGCCATGCCGGCACATGTTTGCCTTTAGAAAACAACACAACATGCCTCTCTTCATATCATCACTATGTCCACAGAGATGGACGAAGACCTACAATGTTGAGAAGCTGATCTGTAACTCCAACGCTGAAGCAGCATCCAGTATACCGGTCTCCGCTTTCAATCAGCCCGCTCAAAGAAGACACATGAGTAGGATAGCCAGGTATCAACATGCTTCTCATCTCGGGTAGGATAGCCAGGTATCAACATGCTTCTCATCTCTGGTAGTATAGCCAGGTATCAACATGCTTCTCATCTCGGGTTGGATCTGGCAAGACTGTACGCCGAGGTTGGAGGGTCAACATATGATGATAGAATCAGCACCTTGGAGTCATTGAAATCATTGTGGCTGAGCAACCAGAGAGCTCTCGTTCTTGAAGTGACTGAGGTTGGGTGTCTTGGTGAGTCCTTTCTTTTGCCTCAAGACTGTTAATAAGATTGGATGTTAATGATAAATACATAAAAAAAATTCACATTTGATTTTCCAAGATGGCAAACAAGAATGTTTCTATGCCAATAATTGTCAGGATTTTTTTCATAGTTGCCAATTATATCTTCATGCGTTTGCTGCAAACTAAATGGCAGCTTAATATAATTTTTGCGAAGGATCTATCCTAATTATGGTTTAAATTTGTATCTTAATAATTAAGGTAATATATAGGACCTTATTTACTCTTTCATGATTGTGCAGTATTTTATAAAATAATTTAATATTATTTCTTGATAGAGCAGAGATATTTGCAAGGACAGACAAAAAAAATGAACATTTGAAAACAAAAACAAAAAAGATTAACTCTGCAAATAATACCATTGGATACTCCTTTGAAAGCCCTTTGTGAAGGCGAATATCCATACCAAATTTCTTTGGGAGCCGATAACTCATGGCTCAAATATCTGCGCAGACAGATGGAAAGATGGACAACTGGACGCATGTAATCCAGAATGACCATCATTCTCTTCGAGAGTGGGGTACAATAATTTGTCACATCTATACCACATATTTGTTGATGGCAAGCCTGAGAATGAGGTGCTGTCATTAGTAGAATGAGGTCAATAGAGGGTGAATTTAGTGATGCTATCCCACATAGCCGGCTAGCATTATTAAATTCACCATCTAAGGACCCAATTCTGCTTAGGCTGGAAAGTTTCCTTGTTATAAAATTTCTATCGAAAATTAGATTCTTACTGTTTTCCTGATATGGAAATAATTCAAATTCAAATTCAAATTAGTTTATTCATCAGATAACTATACATAAATAAAAATATAACAATACATATAGAACAAACATAGATATCTGATGGGGAGGGATATGACTATTCAGTCGTCTTCCTGTCCCAGCCCTAGGCCACTTCAGCTACACATACATCACTGCTGAGTCACTGTGCTATAAACAAAAGATATATTAATTGGAATTGTAGGTTGTTTTTGTTAGTTTTGTTTTGTTTTCAGTGAAAAGCGTAAGTTTAAGAATAAACTAAAAAATTCTTAAAACTAATTCTTACAGTCAGGACAAAAGGTGTTACTGCGTTGAACTGTGTGAGGATACTTCTCTACAATTGAGTCTGCAAGAAGTTTTTTGAAAGAATTTCTTAATGAGATAGAGCGTATATTTGACTTTAATAAATTCCATTTATGTGGAATAGCATGAAATGGCAAAAGAGAACTAAATGGGGTTCGGTGTACTTTTTCTTCTACGTCTCTGGAATGTCGTGTTTTCCCTTTCTATTTCCATACCAAATAAGGAAGAAGAGATAATAAAGAGCGTTTATATCATTTGTGTTCGATTAACCAATAGAATTGCGCCGTGTTGTGTGAACAGAAGCACAACTTTAGTAACACGAGCAGGTTCTTGTCTACGTACACCGTCGTACGTCTTGACGACAATGTACTATTTACGCGCTGATTATGTTTGGCATATGAACAAAACTCTATATATTTTAATATTTCTTCTGTTGATAGCGATTTGAAAAAATATGAATATTTCTGCAATGAACGCCGCCCGTGCCTTTAAGCACTTAGGTGTTGCGTTTAAGTTAAATTATTAATAAACGGCATTCCGCACACAGCATGATCTTCTGGATGGATGTTTGCCAGGTACCCACTATCTTACCAGGGCTAGTCCAATGGACTAGTGTTTCTGAAGTACAAACACACTTTATAAAGTAACTTCAGGGTCGCAGTGTTTCTGAAGTACAAACACACTTTATCAAGTACCTTCAGGGTCGCAGACATAATAAGGAGAAAGTTCGGCCTGTCACATGTGTCGCAACCTGTGCTGACTGGGCAAAATCTCATAAATTATTATCTTTGTTCTGACTGCTCACACGAGTCTTTTTTACAGCCGCTAGATGTTGCATGCTTTGATCCGTGTGAGAGCATGTATCACCAGGAGAGCCATAAATTCATGTGATTAAATCCTGGGCGTGTGATTACAAGATACCATGTCTGCAGGCTGTCATGTCGGGTTCATGCAAAGGGATTATCTAATGACAATCTCATCGGTTTAACCCATCAAAGATAGCCCAGCAGACATACTTTACCATCGAATGTATATAATAATACAGAGACCACTTTCCAAAACATATCAACCCGAAAAGATGAAGGCATTCTTAGATGCCATTCTCTAATGATACTGCCAAGAATATATGTGACCCGCCATATCAAATCCAGTCTTAAGTCGGGATTTTTTTTACCCTGTGCTACAATTTTTTATCATTTTTTTTAAATAAATATTTCTTACAATGTTTAGGACATAAAATAAAAAACATCCATTACCCCGCAGGGAGCCCCACACATATATAGAAGCATATAGAAGAGTGTCGTCTGTTCATGTCTGTATGGGTGAAATTATAAAATTGTTAAAGAATACAAGAACAAATTATTAAAATTGTAAAAAATTGTTAGGCCAATGCATTCTCTTATATATGCGAGGCGACCTATGGTCGACTCGCAAATATAAGAGAATGCATTGGCACAGGGTCAAAAAAATCCCGACTTACGACTGGATTTGATATGGCGGGTCACATATGATATATTATTAGATTACCTTTCTGTTGTAATTTTCATTTGGCCTTACACACTCACCATAAATTCATATGCCGGAACTATCTGCTCCAGTATGTAGTACCGGATTCTTCAGACCCCTTTACCAGAAGTACATATATATATATCCACTTATATAATATCAGGGATATTTGGAAAAGCTGTTTTAATTTTGATGACCGCTTAATTAAAGAGGAACACGTTATCGATTTAGATTTTGGACCATCTTCATTCATTAGGGGTTCAAGTCGTTACATGAGGAGGCATCCGGAAAGCTTAATTTCAAAGTGGGATGTTCATTTTGTACAAGGGATTACCAGCTTGGCCAAAATATCTAAACGGATGAATTGGAGCTGCCAGACATTGATAGTGAACAAACAAACCTTCAAAGACCCAAGCAGTTTGGTTAGCATTCCTAATACTGATCAACCTGCCAATCCATTTCCAGAGGAAATTACACGGTGTTCAGCTGTGGACTCATTACAGAACTTTGTAACGAGCAATTTTGTGTTATAGACAAACAAGCAATTCAATGCCCAGGATATACAGTAGCAGCAGTCGATATGCTGATGCTATGCACTATGTATTCAATCTGGATAAGTGTTCATGGGGACATGGAACATTTTAGCAAACGGCCTCCCATACAAAGCAAGATCTGCTGGATGGATGTTCGCCAGGTACCCAATACATATTGTTTCAAACAATATTTATTTCAACCCTCAACGAACATATATAGCATGTTTTATAGATGTTTATGACATTATTTAGAATAGATGAGAGAGTTATCTCATCAGAAAAGAAAAATACATGGAGCATATAAGAGCGAAGGACAAGAGGTCGAGTTGAAGAGGATAGGATATGAATGACAGGATATGAATAACATAATTACAAATTTACGCGTAGAAAACTGATGAATCTGCTGGGGCCAGAGAGAGGGAGATAGAGAGAGAGGAGTGTGTGTGTGTACATGCTACAACTGCCGATAATACACATTAACTGACAATGGTTGGTTCAACGGACTATTATTTCAGAAGTATATACAAACGCACTTTATATAAAGTTCATTCAGGGTCGTGGAAATGATAATAAAGTTCCTCTAATATCATTCGGCAAACCACGTCAGATTCCGTAAACGCTTCAGATTCGGCTTTAATACAACGCCATGATTGGTTACGGACTATTTAAGTTATTTATATATTGGGGTTTTCCGTGTAGGCGAGCGGCAGTTAACGAAAAAAGGCCTTATTTAAGGAGTTTAATGCACCCACTCTACACATGGGATTGTCATACATTTTTGAAAAGCCCATAACATCAGCTTTATTGTGGGCTATGCTGTGGTATACAAAAGTGGTGCAATTACATTGAAATTATCGTTTCCATGGCAACGGAACAATTTTTATGAGTAAAACGGGGAAAACCGTTTCATATGAGAAACCACCACATAGGATCGCAATTGTTTGTGTAAATGGAAACTACCATTAATACCCCACAACATGATCAGTGGTAGAACACGTGTCTGGGGTCAAGGTCATGTATAAAGGTCAAGGTCATCCGTAAATTCATCAACATTATTATATGTTGAGTCCTACTTCACACGATTAATATTAACTACACCCTGCAAAAATAATCAATTGTTATTCTTTTAAAATTTACCCACGTGTCCACTTAACAAAATGATATATCAGAACGCAGTGCTGGTGCTATGTTTTGTATCCACAATACCATTTGGAATTGGGGGAGGCAGTTTCGAACTGTACCCTCTTTAATGATACGTAAAACCTATTTCATCACAATTGAGAATCAGTACAGCATCAAATAGTTTACACACTGTTTCAATCTGGTTGTTATAAGAGAAAGTGTTTTTAGTTTTAAACTTCAGTGAGATAACATCTGGATAGTTTATAGCAAGTATTAGGTATGTTACCATGGTAACAGACTTTTCATCTACATGTACATGTACGCTGACTATACTATAAACGATGTTGGGTAGAATGTTCATTCAACCAAAATCCCATCTGGACATATACAAACATGAAGAGAACCACAAGAGTACCATTAAGGTACTTAGGATGGTAACATCACCATGACGTCAGCAACGTAATGACGTCATTTCCACAACTGCCCTATAGAGTACTTCCTGTACTGCAGTGTACGACTTTCCATAGAAGGCATAGATGTTTTTCCCATCTGGACATATACAAACATGAAGAGAACAACAAGAGTACCATTAAGGTACTTAGGATGGTAACATCACCATGACGTCAGCAACGTAATGACGTCATTTCCACAACTGCCCTATAGAGTACTTCCTGTACTGCAGTGTACGACTTTCCATAGAAGGCATAGATGTTTTTCCCATCTGGACATATACAAACATGAAGAGAACAACAAGAGTACCATTAAGGTACTTAGGATGGTAACATCACCATGACGTCAGCAACGTAATGACGTCATTTCCACAACTGCCCTATAGAGTACTTCCTGTACTGCAGTGTACGACTTTCCATAGAAGGCATAGATGTTTTGCTTCAAGTCTGAATTTTGCTGATTACAAGATGTACATTTACAAAACTGAAGAACATGGAGCCAAGTTTCACTAGAATGTAATATTTAACACTAATTACAAGCACTATTATTATTTAACAATAAGTACACGCACTATACAAATATTATTATTTAACACTAATTACACTATAAAAATATTATTATTTAACACTAATTACACGCACTATACAAATATTATTAGAATATTATTATGAAAATGAATGTAATATTTAACACTAATTACACGCACTATATAATTTTATCCCACAGGGTTAGAGTGAAAGACAACAACTGGAATGCGTTTTATAGCTACCTGTTTAGAAAATCATAATTATTTACAGGAAGCCGATACAATAAATGTAGTAGTAACCAATACAAACATGTGGGTGACAATTTTTTGAGGCATAATAACCGCCTATACAGATGTAGGCCAAAATGGGTAGACACCAATCGAATGCGTATGTCCCAAAACAAAAGGGAGGGAGGGAGGGTTGTAAACACAAGCGACTGTCTTCGGCAAAGAAATTATTGGAAAGAATGTTTAACGCAGTATAACTGCGCGCATCCCCCGGCCAAAGATATAGTTCCTATGATTCTGCTCTTCAAATTATCCCCATTCGCTAACTAAATAGCAATACTGCCAAAGTACTTGTACTTTATAATTATGTTTTATTTTCGTCTAAGTACTTCGCAATATCAGTGTATAGCTTACTTATCTGAAATGTCATGCGGTATGATGTAGTGATATATACGAGTGAAAGATCTCGTGATCAATCATGATTATGTTTGTACCCAATTTTTCACCCACTGACCAACGCGCGAAGCGCGTTCAGTGGGTGTACTATAATCGTAGGACTTATGCGTTTCTGCTGAATTGAACTAGTGCCTATGCGTTTCTGCACTGACGTTTGATCGCAAAATAAAATTATAACCATTATCAAAGCACACGTTTGGATAACACCGCCATAAACAGTGACATATTATGATGTTGAGCTCGTATCGTCAATAAAATTAGAGTTATGACTTATAAAACTAAGAATTACTGCTAAAGTATTTCTACCAATTAGGTCACTAGATTCGTGTTGAGCTGGAACTTGAGAAATTTTAATTTCAACCAATTGAAATGCCGTTGTAAACTGAAGGGTTAAGCGATTATCGCAATAGGATATTGGAACACGTGTGCGTAACGTAACTATCACAAGTATAACGTACTCTGATAAGTTATCGCCAAATTCGTGCTTCAAACAGTTTAAACATGTCATCTTCGGCTCTTTTTTTTTTATTTTTATGAAAATGAATAATAAATGGTGTGATAAATATGTATAATATGTATATAACGACAAATAGAGTAAAATTAGACATTTCCCCTTGAAACTTAGGATTGGAAAGCCAGGTACAAAAATTGGTGAAATATGAGTACGAACGTCAAAGTGTTCCCTGTGTATCGTGATAATTGCCAACCATGCGAAGCGAAGCCTTCATTGGCGATTATTTTACGCTGGATTTTTATCATCGAAACAAATCAATTTCTTCCACCTAAAAGATAATTACGCGCTTAACCCTGCCGTTTTCGGAATATATAGGTATTCCACGCAGAAACACCTAGTCTCAGCTTAAATTTTTGAAAAATAACAGTTTTATCGACATAAATAGATTTGAATTGGACAATTCCAATTTCCATGTTAAAATTTATCATCGAAAAAAATTCAATTTCTTCCATCTAAAACATAATTACGCGATGGACTCTGTCATTTTAGGAACATATATGTATCCCACGCACATGCACCAAGTCTCAGCCTAAAGGTTTGAAAAAAAGACAGTTTTATCGACATAAATCGATGTTAATGGTAAATTCCATGTTAAATTTTATCATTGAAAAAAATTCATTTCTTCCATCTAAAACATAATTACGTGCTGTACTCTGTCATTTTAGGAATATGTAGGTATCCCACCCACACACTCCAAGTCTCAGCTTAAAATTTTGAAAAATGACAGTTTTATCGATATAAATCGATTTTAATGGCAAATGCGGTGTTAAATAAATTTTAGGGTCCTGCCAATGTTTTCTGAGCTGTTCTAAATTGGTCACTAGAGTCCATATTTGACCGGTTACACCTGATAATTATCCGACAGTACAGTCGCGTTACTTTATAGGTCAACATTGGTCATTATCACCCGACAAATTTATTTCGGTCTATCGTATCAACCCCTATTTTCTCCCGCGTAGCCTGACGAAATGTCAACATTGGTCTTTATCGCTCCACTAATTTGTATCGTTTCATCGGTATGAATTCCATATCCAATTATCAACATATAACCAACCCAACCTCTAATCCCGGTCCAATTTATTTATTTCTTTCATCGGTATAGTCACGTTACGTAATATTTTATCATGTGATACTTGTACTTATTTGTCTATGGTATTACTATAGTATACCGTATACGTATGTCAATTGCTATTCCTTTCTATATAATCCTGGTGCTATCTATAGAGATAGATAATTTCCGCTGCAGACAATATAAAACTGACGACATTTTGAAATGTAAGCAGGCTTCAAACTCATCTTATCCAAGAAAAACTCTAGTTACATAAGAAATTTGTGTATAAGGTGTATGCGCATTTGTCGCGTTAAAAACAAAAGGTCCCAAGTCAAGGTCCAAATCCCCAACACACTCATGTGAGGTTTAACTCCATCCTCATACAGTAATGTCCAAAGTAAGTGACCACTTAACCACAGCATAATTATTGGTAATTTGTCAGGATTTTAAATGCTGAAAAAATACCCATAATTCTGCTGTGGTTAAGTGGTCAATTACTTTGGGCATTACTGTAACCAATATAAGGATTTGAGGTGTAATGATAACTCAATCCTCATACAGTAATGTACAAAGTAATTGACCACTTAAAGGTACGGTTGGCCTTGGCGGTGGGTATCATGTGAAAATATTTCCACCCTTCAAAAACCGCCACAAACAGAAAGAACATCAAAATGTAGACAGACTTTGTCCGCATATAAATAAGAAATATCGCATAAACAGTATGGTATTATCATATGTTTAACCATTGTTATGTAAACAAGAGCATAAAAAGTTACTTTTCTGGTGTTTGTTTATATTATGATGGTAAACATAAAGAGCGCTATTTGTTGGTGAATTCCTTATATGGAACTAATAAAGAGCGTTTATGCCATTTGTGTGTGATTAGCCAGTAGCATTGTGTTGTCCTCTGTAACCCAATCAGGCTC
Organism: Siphonodentalium dalli; assembly: GCA_032622095.1. Lineage (NCBI taxonomy): Eukaryota > Metazoa > Mollusca > Scaphopoda > Gadilida > Siphonodentaliidae > Siphonodentalium > Siphonodentalium dalli. The sequence goes on from CP136064.1 coordinate 30,086,046, forward strand.
TTGCTTAGGTAAAATATAGTAGGTATTTATGATAACATGCTGTTTACGCGATGGTCATGGTATATGTGAACGAAATTGTATGAGTTTTAATGTTTTTCTGTTTACGGTGTTTTGAACAAATATGAATATTTTCGACAATTAAGGCCTCACGTGCCTTTAACCACAGCATAATAATGGGTAATTTGTCAGGATTTTAAATTCTGAAAAAATACCCATAATTCTGCTGTGGTTAAGTGGTCAATTACTTTGGGCATTACTGTAACCAATATAAGGATTTGAGGTGTAATGATAACTCAATCCTCGTACAGTAATGTCCAAAGTAATTGACCACTTAACCACAGCATAATTATTGGTAATTTTTCAGGATTTTAAATCCTGAAAAATTACCAATAATTCTGATGTGGTTAAGTGGTCAATTACTTTGGGCATTACTGTAACCAATATAAGGATGTGAGGTTTAATTAGAACTTCATCCACATAACTAATAAATATGTGTGAAAATTAAACCAAAAAAAATAAATTCCATGATGGCGTCCAATATGGACTGCCTAATTCTGCTCCAAAACATGTATATTGAATATATGGTTGTTTATTGGGGAAAACCGATTATTTCAATAATATTTTCATTAACTGGGATCCAAAACCCGACTTACGGGAGCGCGCTTCATGCACGACTGTATCTTAAGCATATGTGCATATTTAATGAGCCAACAATTGGAATCCCAATAGAGAAGATTGGCACGCCGCCCTTGCGCATAGACATCATTGATGATCTCTTTGGGAATCAAAATTGACATTTAATAGACAATTTTGATTAACCGCAATAACTTAAGGAATCTCTAATTGCTCTTAAGCCCAATGAGAATGCAATAAGACATTCCTTATTATGCTTAACCGCAATTACTTCCCATTCCACTTAAACACAATTAATATATCTCTCATTAGATCACCCTTCTGCAAATAGTAGAATAATCCTATATTTGTTCCACCCATTGTGCCATGGAGAATGGAGATGGACTACACCATCTGTATTATAAGGAGTTTATGTACTATATATAATATATTATTCTTTAATAAGATATTCATTATTAGGCTTTATCAGCGAAATTTGAATATTCTTCATTGCGCTTAAGCGCAATTAAATATTCCCTTATTGCGCTTAAGCACAATAGAGATTCCCTTATTGAGCTTATAAGCGCAATAAGGAATATCCCTTATTGTGCTTAAGCACAATTAGCTCTTCTTGCTCTTAATTAAAAAAAACCAGTTATAATTGTATTGTAACTATTGATTTGTCCTTTAAAGGTACTCAATCCGAAAAGAGGGTCCCCATCTCAACAGATTCCAACAACAACAATCCGATCAGAGGGTCCTATATTACTATTTCTTTGGCTTTGGGGGTAAAAAATATTTAATTCGAGTCGAGGAAACCATCAAACAAAGCTCAGAGTTATTAGATATTGATTTTTGAAATTTGTTAATTGCTCGAGATGAGTACTAATAACTGCCGTCAATTTGGTAACCTGCTCGAGATTTTACGCCAAAACTCTATTCAAACAGACAAGGATGGATAACTCTATAATCAGGGTACGCAATTTTGAATGTCTTCTGGGCCAGAAAGAATTCCCGATAATGAAAAATAATAGATTTCTAAAATCGATATCTAACAAATCTGAGCTTTGATGGGTGACTTCCTCGACTCGAATCAAATATTTTTGACCCCCGAAGCCATTGAAATAGTAATTGAGATGAGTTTTATCGGATTGAGTACCTTTAATATTTCCATACATCATGCCCACATATATTATAAAAGAATAGTACTATTATTATGCTCGTAGTAGTTAATACCACCTTACCGTCAATATTCTAGCATGGTTAATTTCAAAATCACAACGTTAATTGTTATTACTATTTGTGTGTACTGTATATGTACATCAGTCACCAATTGAGAAACTTAAGCACAGTCTGGTTGAATATCTACCATATATGGTGGATTATTCTCACATCCAAGCTGTTGGTGTCATTCGTGTTATTTTGCATGCGAAGTGGTAGACCCCCCCCCCCCCAATAGCTTATCAATACCACTCAGGACGGTGGGTGTTTTTCCTCAATTAATTGAATTTCTTGTTGGTTTAAGTTTACGAATCTATAACGCTGTGCGATAAAGTACGTCGTTTTGTACGACTATGTTACACGCACTATAAAAATATTATTAGAATATTATTATGAAAATTAATGTAATCTTTAATAGAAAATATAATTTGATGCTCACGCATGAATTATTATCAGTATACATGTATATTTCTGGTTTGTGGGAGGGGTAAAAATCCTGGCCAGCGCCTAGGGAGGGGAAGTGTTACCCAAATTTTCAATTACAATCGGGGGGGGGGGTATGTTCAGGGATGCACCATAGTTGATAGTCAAAATTGTGTACGAGTTTGCTGTATTTTTAATGTTTTGTGTTTCTAAAATGTTTGATAAATAATGAATATTGGTGGATGCAATTGTATATTTGGACTAATGTATGAATGTGATTTCGGGTTCTTCTACAGGGATAATATACTGGCCAGCGCCGATAGGGAGGGGCTGACTATCGGGGGGGGGGGGGGTGTTCAGTGATGCACCATTGATGGTTGATAGACAAAATTGTGTAGGAGTCTGCTGTATTTTTAATGATTTGTGTTTCCAAAATGTTTGATAAATAACGAGTGTTGATGGGCGCAATTGTATATTTGGACTAATGTATGAGTGTGATTTCGGGTTCTTCTACAGGTATAATATACTGGCCAGGCGCCGGTAGGGAGGGGGACTTGTGCCCAAAAATCTGATTAGCTTGGGTGTTCAGGATATGCAAGTCGAGACTAGATCAATTATACTGAATCATAGATGAATTTGATTGCAGGTTGTGTCAGTGTGGGAGGGGTTAAATACTGGCCGGCGCCTATGGAGGGGAAGTGCTGCCCAAATATTCGATTCTCATGGATCTTCGTTTGTTGAACAAATACATCACAAATCATATTCGATTATTGCGCTTTCCCGATGGCAGATGAAGTGACGACATTAGCATTGAACATAACCCCAGTGTGCGCTAAGCAGAGACGACTTGAATTTGATCTCAAGAAATGCATCGTTTGTCAACAGTGCACCAAAGACAAGTTGTGCACGATAACAGATATCGGACTTGCTACTTTGAAGAATGCTGCGAACAAAAGAAAGGATCATACTTACTACATACTGACGGAACTTACGAGGTGTATTTAATAGTTTGCGATGCACAAGTAATTAAAGAGATGCGAGCCATTTTAAGGGAATTATCTAGAGTCTTCCTTAAGTTGGTTCATGCGTAATAATATACAATTTTTTAAATAACTGTAATTAAATCTACTCAATCCGATTCGATGGTCCCCATATAATCAGATTCAAACAACAACAACATTTTTAGAAATGCCACTTCAGTTATCAGAATCGATTAATTGCCCAAAAATAATGCTAACCACTGTCAACTATAGTATAAAATCGCCAGAAACGTGTTTTTATCAACATGTTGTTAGACGAAATTTGGCCTTATTATCAACACAAAGCATCTTGATTTTAGAGTTATCCATCTTCATCCGCAATTTGGTCCGAGACGGTCAGCTTGTCGACTTTTTACTGAGCCACTGATAGTAAGTCTCGATGGTGAAAAATAATAGATTTCAAAAATCGATATCTAATAACTCAGAGCTTTGATAGGTGTGTTCCTCGACTCGAATCAAATGTTTTACCCCCGAATTCAAATAAATAGTAATTTAGGGGAGCTTAACCCTTTACCCAACAAACCGGCCAAAACCGGCCAAATAAAGCTTCAACAGCCTAAAATATCTTCGGTCTGTCTCAATAGAACCATACAAATATGGATATCATTGGAATCGGCTCCTTGACCACATTGTGATAGTTACAGTTATGCCCTGTGCCAATGCATTCTCTTATATATGCGAGTCGACCATAGGTCGCCTCGCATATATAAGAGAATGCATTGGCCTAAAAAAAATCTTTTTTTAACACTTTTTACCATTTTTTCTTACATTCTTTAACAATTTTATAATTTTTAATGAGTTAAGCCAATGCATTCTCTTATATATGCGAGGCGACCTATGGTCGACTCGCATATATAAGAGAATGCATTGGCACAGGGCCCTTCTGTTGGGTAAAGGGTTAATCGGATTTTGCATCTTTAACAAGTACATGTAAAATATATCTACTTTGTTCTTATTTTCACTATTAATAACGCTAAAGTAATGACATTTTGCATATCGAAACCATTGCTATATAAGCATTACTGTTAAACACTGGCTTTACAGATCAACGTTCAGTTAATCCAATATAATGTCAATGTCTAATCAAAATTTGACGCCAAACATTGGAACATGTACTTATTCGTGAATTTTTATTTTTTTCAACAGCTTGAAGGAAATTCGCTATCACAGAAACTGTCTGTACTCATATACAAGTGTGACCAACTTACACTATATCAGACAAGAAGCAGTAGCTGCCAATCAAGATGGAAAGGATGGAGACTCTAAGCTGGATAAGTGTTTGAGGTCCTTCAATTGGAAAACATGCATTGTCTGCTGCAAAGCGTCACATAAAAAAGACAGAGTCCTTCATAAAAAGACAACTGTAGAAGGTGTGGAAAATGTGATCATATCTGCAAAAGAGAGACGACACACACCAATGTTACAGCGGATGAGCCTTGGCAACATCTTGGAACAAGATGTAGTATACCATGCATAGTGTATGGCATCCTATACAAGCAAATCAAATATCAAATTGTTCAAACACAGACAAACGTGTGTTGACAGGTCTGAACATCCTGTAGCATTTTCCAAGATTTTGGAAATCATGGACAAAATCATTGCTGAGAAAAAAGCAATTCTTCTATCTCAATTATTTAGAATCTATAAACTACTCCTTCCAGTAGGATGCGGATTGCAGATCATTTAAATTGCAGTCGCGCTAGTACGACATTATGCTAATTCCATTACCATCCAGTCACAACATGGGCCAGGGGGGATTCAACATAACATTCAGCAGTGATGCCGTACAAGCTGTCATGGCATTACTAGGAGAGGAAGAACAGTGTGTAAATCTCAACTAGCCACATTTCAAGAAACTAACTTGGACAATGAAATGCACAAGATTGTGGGAAAATTAAGACTTGAGATAGAACAAGTGAATTGTAAGGAATCCTACCCACAACCTGAGGATATCAATCTGGACGCGTCATCTGCACTCATCCCTCCGGCACGAAAACGTTTGGTCTTATGGCTAATTGACCCAAAATCGTTCATGAACGGCGAGCAAAACTACACATCAGCAAATGACATTCAACGCAGGTGCCTTTCCATTTGTGAATGTATTATGTTCAGTAATGGTAACAAATACATGCCACTACATATCAAATCCAGTCGTATGTCGGGAATTTTTTTTACCCTGTGCCAATGCATTCTCTTATATATGCGAGTCGACCATAGGTCGCCTCGCATATATAAGAGAATGCATTGGCCTAACAATTTTTTACAATTTTAATGTTTTCTTGTATTCATTAACAATTTTATAATTTCACCCATACAGAGCCTCAGACAAACATGAGCAGACGACACTCTTCTATATGCTTCTATATATGTGTGGGGCTCCCTGCAGGGTAATGGATGTTTTTTATTTTATGTCCTAAAAATTGTAAGAAACATTTATTTAAAAAAAATGATAAAAAATTGTTAGGCCAATGCATTCTCTTATATATGCGAGGCGACCTATGGTCGACTCGCATATATAAGATAATGCATTGGCACAGGGTAAAAAAAATCCCGACTTACGACTGGATTTGATATGGCGGGTCACAAATGGGATTAGCTGTTCAGCTCCATCACGACCATGGATCTCGACGGATAATAGACACTCTCCATGCTATGGGTTTTTGTATGTGCTATGACGGATAATAGACACTCTCCATGCTATGGGTTTTTGTATGTGCTATGACGATTTGATTTGAGAAGGTTTATGACTACTGCAGCGGAGCAGGAATTGACCAAAGTCAAAGATGGCGTGTACTTTCCAAGTTGTCTGAGGAATGTGAAACATGGTGGAGATATTATACACGAACAGGGTTCGTACGCGGGTCTGGAATTCTGGAAAAGTTATGGAATTTGAAAATTTCGATTCAATAACCTTGAAAAGTCTGGAAATAGGGACCTTTTTTCACCCTACTATGGGAAAAGTCTTGAAAATAAGCTACCCCGAGATTCAAGGTCTTGAAAAGTCATGAAATATCCCAAGGCCGAGTTCTTAGGTAAACAAACGCTGTTACTTTCCGATCTTATCGTGTAAGCTTGCGATACCATCTCCGTAGTCATAGTTGAACTACACGTTTTTACGGTATGCCGAAACACGAATTGTCTCCCTTAACGACACCAGATCAAAAGGAAAAACCAAAAGCTGCCTCCATAAGTGAGTGTGTTGCAACTGCAAAAGAGGTTTTGCAATCTGAGACTCTGTGGACACTACACACAATTTCAACACACTCATCCTATAATTCAAATGCGAGTGACCTGTTTAAGAAAATGTTCCCAGACAGCGCGGTGGCTATAAATTTCCATTGTGGTGAGAGGAAAACCGCCTACCTTGGGGTATTTGGTCTTGCTGAATACTTCAAAAACAGCTGATTTCGTCCGTGAAAACGAGTGGTCCATTCGTACTTTTGTTTGATGAAAGTTTGAACAAAAATAATCAACAGAAGCAAATGGACATCCACATACGGTACTTTGGAGCGAAAGATGCCACTGTTATAACAAGGTATTTGACGTCGGTGTTTGTTGGTCATGCCACTGCAGATGACATGGTGAAGGAGATCGAGACTTATAATAAGTGACCACCCTTTTGATGTTAAGAAATTGTTACAAATCAGTATGGACGGACCCAACGTAAATTGGTCATTCTGTTTAAACAACCTGGAAATTTATATATTGGTCTTCCTCATTGTTTAGCTAGGTACGAGGTATGGAAAAGTTATGGAATTTTTTCACTGAAAAGTCTTGGAAATTTGTCCGAAAGTCTTAACAAAATTATGGAATTTTACTCTCAGCTAGGTGTATGAACCCTGACGAAGGGAACGATAACATCGACATCAATACAGAGACAGTTGATGGGAAGGACACATTCCACTCTATGGCTCGTGTAATTTATCAGCGTCAGGGCGCGACAACATCACAGAAGCCATCTCAAATTCTCGAAGGGAAAAACAAATCTTTGGAAATCACACCAGAAGCAGAGTCATTAATGAGATGCAAACCATTCGAGAAACCTGTTATGCGACCAGAGCCAAAAAGGTATTCAAATGCATGATGAAATTCAATTCGTATCTAAAGCCTTACATTTTGTTAAATCGTCATTACTCAACTATCATGTTTTGTGTTTGGTCTGCATATTAATTAACATATATAAGACTGAATATGCACACTTCGCTAAACTATTTTATCTGGCACGGAAATGCATAGTAAGTTTAATAAATTGCATCAATCACATGATTACCCTTGTAAAATTCGGCAATCAAAAAGTATTTTTGATAGTTACTGTTGTAACGGTAGTTCAGTACATGATACATAAATTAAAATATATAGTTTCCAGGGTACTAAATAATAAAAATGAGTCGAAAACACCTATCTGGAAACGCTACTATCAATTAGTATTGATCTTATATCGATATTTTCTTTAATATAATGCGATAATCAAGTGGGACATATGTGACCCGCTATATCAAATCCAGTCGGAAGTCGGGATATTTTTACCCTGTGCCAATGCATTCTCTTATATATGCGAGTCGACCATAGGTCGCCTCGCATATATAAGACTAAGAGAATGCATTGGCCTAACAATTTTTTACAATTTTAATAATTTGTTCTTGTTTTCTGTAACGATTTTATAATTTCACCCATACAGAGTCCCAGACAAACATGAGCAGACGACACTCTTCTATGTGCTTCTATATATGTGTGGGGCTCCCTGCAGGGTAATGGGTGTTTTTTTATTTTATGTCCTAAAAATTGTAAGAAACATTTATTTAAAAAACATGATAAAACATTGTTAGGCCAATGCATTCTCTTATATATGCGAGGCGACCTATGATCGACTCGCATATATAAGAGAATGCATTGACACATGGTAATCGCGCAAGCAACGCTCCGAACAAACGCAAGCCGCAAAATGTCACAAACAGATTGGATGTGTATTACACATAATATAAACAGATTGGATGTGTATTACACATAATATTCGAAATAAAATCAATATTAATTGACAGAAGCGTTTTCGGACAGGGGTCTTCATATCAATTATGTTATTCACAGGAAACTCTTGTTATAAGAAGAGATAATCCATCTTTAAACATGTTATGAAACCTATATACCTTGGATTTTTTTTTAGATTATATACTGGTTTAAACATGTAATGTGGTAGATCATATGTAATGCATATCCTCCATTTATATTTAGCTACAGGGTAACATTATTAGTCCATCCGGTCACACTTTTCTATTCTTCTTTAACAGGTATGGTGATGCAGTTTCCAAAACCTGTAATTTGGTGAACAACACAGCAATGCAGCTTCACGAGCGAGATATACTCTGGGTTATGCTGCGACTGATCAACCAAAGTATTCTGCCAGCCCCTGAAGGATATATCAGAAGCAACCAGCAACAAATCATTCCATTTTGGACTGGATTCAACTCTAATAATTACCAGCAGACTCCCCATTCAACGGTTGTCGCATATGCACCAATAAGTGACTCCACTCCTGCAGATATGGCGACTGTCTCTACGTCAATGGTAAATTGCAAGAGAATGTCAAATGCACTCGGCCAGACTCGTACCTTCCCGACGAGTTTCGTGATCACACAGTAAGACTAGACGGCTTCCATAATTTGTGTACCTTCATAGCTTCCATAGGCAAGATTTGGGGAGATGGAGGACTGAGGGATATTTTGGTTGACTCCGGGGTGTACGCTAGTTCGACTACCGACAGAATGCTGGAAGGAAAGCAGTTTCACCGTGCGGTGAGAGGACTAACATTGGCTTATGAAGCATTTATGAGGCTATACATGGAATCATTTATGGAATGGTTATACTCCAACGACAAAGTCGACCAAATACCCAAAAACTTTTGGGCCATGCTGCATGATTTGAGAGATGAAATCCTGCATGAACCTACCAACGTGCATCGACAGCAGCTTGAACATTTAATTACTGACACAATCCAGCCACTGCTCAAGGAGTTCAATGCATATGCTTATGGCATATCCCCGACATTCCAGTATTGGGGCATGTTTGTGGTCGCGGTGCAAATACTGCTCAACAATATACGTGCTGAGCGTTTCGGTGACTGGAAAATGCATCTTTCTTCACATGCAAAGATGATTGCATATTTCTTTGCCACAAATAACATAAACTATTCTCGATGGGCACCGGTATATATACTAGACATGCTGGAACTTCCAAGTGACATTGAAACACAATTTGTTGATGGTAAATTCACGTACAAAGAGATACCTGGTGCATTTAACGGCATTTGGAGTGACATGGCAACTGAGAGGACGGTTATTAGAGATTCGAAAAGTGATGGCGGAATAGTGGGAATGACACGGAAAAAATCAGCACTAATGAGATGGACCATAACCAGGCAGTTGATGGGGAAGTACGCAACATCAATGCGGGAACGCTGCGGTTTGAATCGATATTTTGAAATGGATAAGACACACGAGCAGCTGAAGCCATCTATGCTTAAACAGGATGAAGAGCATGTCACGAAAATACAAAGCCACATAAAAGACCACATGACGAACCCCTTCGAACTAAGTTCGGAAGCACCTTCTGCATTGATCAATATATCCACAGGATTACATGCATCAGATGAAGTAACATCTTATCTTCTGAATGCTGTTAACAATGGAGAAAGGAAGATGGCAGATTTCATAAGGAACACACTCTCTAATAATGAAGCAGAGATAAAACACAGTTTTTATGAACCCATCACCCGAACGAAAGTGCAGACATTCACATCGATGCTGAAGAAAGCGAAAGTTTTCATTAGTGGAGAGGTACAGAAGGTTAATGTCAGCTCCGAACTTATTTTCCGGCGTGCCCTCAAATTAGCAGAGTCCCGGAGTTTAGGCCTGGACACAGTGCTTAACCACCCTGTTGGTGCAGTGCCAACGTCACTTTTCCACGAGGATGGGACAATGAGGAAAAGTAAAAAATCTGATATTCTTCACAAACTGGAAGAAGATTCACTCACATTACAAGTTCTTGATGACTCTCAGACAGATAAGCACAACACAGTCTACATCAGGGATGGGATGGCTATCCTCAAAGCTCTCGACGGAAGCAAATACAAAACGTTCGATGATTTAGCCCGCAGCTATCTCAAGGGAATCACAAAGGGATTGGCTATATCGGATGTCATCGTAGATGTGTTCGACAGATATGATCATGACTACTCGACTAAAAACCAAGAGAGGCAACGGCGAACGGGCAAAACATCCAACCTTGAATATGAACTTATCGGCAGGCGTGTTATTCCCAATTGGAGAAGGTTCCTTGACTCAAAAGAGAACAAAATGGCTATTGTGAAATATATCTGCAATTTTGTTATGAAACACGGACCGAACAACTTGAACAAAAAGCAGACAATCATTCTCGCTGGAGGATTTCTTGATGCTAAACTAAGTGTAAATATCACAACAACCAGCAGCGAACCGATTGACGTACTCCAGTCATCTCAAGAAGAAGCTGATACCAGAATGTTTCTGTGTGCCGATTATGTTGGGCGAGAGATTCTCCTAGAGAACGGCCGTGTCATCATCCGTTCACCAGACACTGTGTTCCCGTTAAGCCTGCACTATTATCATCACATCGAGCATATCGCTGAATTGTGGTTTGAAACAGGCGTTTCGCAAAAACACAGATATATCCAGATACACGATATTGCAACAAGATATGGCGTGACAACATGTCGAGCATTCCTTGCTGTCGATGCGCTCACTGGCTGTGATACTACTTCATCTTTTTACGGAATTGGCAAGAAAACCGTTCTCAGTATATTCATGGAAAATATCAGTGGCTTCATTCAACTCGCTGATCTGGACAGTTGTGACCCACATGTAGCTCTGGACACGTCACGGTTCTTCATAGCCAATTTATATGATCGCAAAGGACTGCTTGGTCCGCCTCATTCTTCACTGAATAGCTTGAGTGTTAAACTGTCGACAACAAAAGAGCCCACATTAGCTAGACTTCCACCATGTGAAGATAGCTTTCGACTCCATGTTTTGCGTACAATATGGCAGTTGAGGGTGTGGCTGTCATCACACATTACCTGTCCAAATTTGGGATCTCCGCTTGATTATGGATGGAACTGTGGTACCAATGGACTTACTCCAACTTAATTTTATGGAAAATCTGCATCAGAGGTGATTTCAGACTTGGTTTGTTCATGCGATAAACGTTCAAAGTGTGTCGTGGGATGTTCCTGCATCCATAATGGTTTGTTATGTACATATCTATGTCGATGTGATGGTGACAAATGCAGATCCAATCCCGAACCTGAAACTATTGACAAACTGGAGCACAATTCTTGCCATAAATTAGAGACTCTCGGTAAGATGCATGTACAGATATTTACCAAACATTAGCCAGGTTTAGGTCCGACAACGGTGCCCTTCAAGCTTAACCATCGGAAGACTATAGTATCATATATTAATATGCGTGACAAAAACATGCAACCAGTAGTGATATGATATGCTTCAATTGTTTTGTAAGAATGCATGCAAACATAACTGTAACATGTTGGCAGTTGCTTTAGTTAAATTTAAAAAGTCAATTTCGTTTTTGCTTAACTAATATTATTTTGCGGAGTTTGCCACATTACGATAAATTAATCAAAAGGGTATTGTTGGACAAGATGGGATTATTTTCCACACGACAGTGATTCACATAAAATATTATAGTCTATCGATGTTGTAAGTCTGAAGTGTGACATAGTCGGACATATGACCTTCTAATCGTGTGCTTCGAAATGGATCCCTTCATATTATGTAATACTTCCCCATCATGGTATAATTGACATTTACCTTTCATATAATTAACAAAAATAAAAAACGGCAGTCCAAAAGATGCATTGAATGCATACTTGCAATAAGTAAAACGCACAAGTCCCAGTCCTATGTGCTCGTGGGGCTTTGTCTGTGAGAACTATTAAGCACAGTGCGCATTCATTTAACGCACACTATTAAATTACTTATGTGAGTCCAATGTTTTGATTTCCAAGTTCGTCTAGTTATTAATAGATATTTACCCAATAAAAGCTGCATAACATTGGAACGATTGATTGATTGTTTATTGTCGCTTTAGCAACTAAGGCCATATCACGACATTTTGCCAGTTTTAGTGGTGGAGGAAATCCGCACACTTGCGACTAATCTAACAGTGATTTAAATAAACTCGTCAACCACGTGCGGCAAACCACCGGCCATCGGCGAGTAACTGGTAACTCCACCAGATAACGATTTCGAGTTACAAAGTTCACGATGGAAACATGTGGATTTGAACCCTAATCGCCAGCGCTGGAGGGCGAAACGGCTTGGAGTTATGCATACCCCTAACCGATTGAGCCACCGAGGCCCCCCCCCCCCCCCCCATTGGAACGATAAAGTTTAGACCAGCATATTTCTAGAACTATATACACAATTTGATTGGAATGCACTCATGCACACCAGCTAAGGTTCTATATAAGTAGTTTTCATCTTCATCAAAATCTCTCAAAAATGTATTGATTACGTATGTTCTTAGTTTTTTAGATTATTCAAAATCCGTTCAAAATCATTCTGTTTAACTTAATAATATACATTTTGAGAGAATAGAACATCGAATTGAAATTAATATCACGCACATGTAGTCCCACGGTACCGTATCTGCACTCAGTTCTGCTCACGAAAAATGTGGTTTGCTACCGCAAATGAAATATATGCATGATAGTGTCAAGTGATAACTTGTGGTTATAATAATTGGTGGTGCATATCCGGTTTAGATTATAACATGCATGGCAAACTGGGGTTATCAGAGGAATATTCCTTACGCGAACGCACTTCGTGATATATATGCAGGAATGGAAGCCGGTAAGCTTATTTATTTATGAACAGAAGCTGTTGCCAAAAAGAGACTGCAAACCACTAACCCTATGTACATGTATCGTTATTATCAAGTGTCACATAATTCACGCTGCGAATTGAATAGAAGCGAGTGTCTTTTGTTGGTTATATGAGGACACAGTTGGGTGTAAAAAAAACTTAATGTTATACACACAAATTTATATTATTAAGTTTTGGGGTGTACGACTATGTGTGCATTGGTTATCACGATTGCTACATGTTACACCTTATATGTATCAAACGACCGTCGGTATATAGCTATTAGACTTACGATTAATGACCAAAATTTTAAGTTTGCCGTTTACATTCTAAACATCTTAATGTTTACGGTCTGCCTGACAGTTTCACAACCTGTAAAACTCGAACCGGGGGCTCAAGCTATATCAGACAATAGCAGTTTGCCCATTTCCTCTCAAAACTGGTGGTTGTTGCCATAGAAACCGATGTGTATTGATGAGGCATGGTCAGTGAGGCTAACTAATACATTAGCCAGTTTTAAAAATATTGACTTATCAGTCAGCGGGAACGCAAACCCGCCCCAACGACAGGCAATAACATCGCTCCAATCTGACGCGAAAATTAACGCTTAAATTACGTCACACAAAATGGTGACGTTTTCACAGGAATAATGATCTTAAATGCTTAATATCTGGTCAAATGGTTTATCTGCTGCAAAAACTGATAGCTTATATGAAAGGTGAAAATCTCATGATATTTATGACACTTTATGGTGACTATCTTGTCCTGCAAAACAAGCGTGTGATTGTCTGAAAAGAAAATCACTTATTGGTTGATGACCTTGACCCGTAACAAGTGACCTTGACCTCACAGATCAGTGACCTTTACACCAAATTATCTGGCAATACCCGGCCAATAATTATGGATAAATATAATAAGCCACGAGTTAATTTTAACTCAAATATTGATCATTTCCATAATCTCATTGAAATATTAGTGGTTGCCATGGAAACAAGTATTTTCACCATAAACGCATCAGTTTTGGTAACAATAGCATGGCCTATCAGATGCCCCATGTCACGGGCATTAAAATGGTGTATCAAAATCGCATGTGTAGGGTGTGTGCATTAAGTCGAAAATTATGGGGTCCTTGCCGCTCACCTAGTGTACTTGACCGTTCGTTTTAGAAGGCGCGCTTTTTGGATAGGATTTCTAGAGAATTACTTCCATTGTTTTCTCTTGGTTTAGGCATCGACATCTATTAAAATGTGATGAACTAGTTCCTGTTCAATAGTACATCATGTACGACGGATGCTTTGCATGTTGTGAGCTGACAACTACTTTGTATAATTGTTTAATTGGGACAAAATCTAGCGAAGAAAAAAATGTTGACAAATGTTTTTATGTAATGTTTATCTATATGTAAATGTGCCTGGTGCAAAAAATATGTAGAATCTGTTTGAGACAGCTGAACTATGCTTACATCTTCATGGAACATGAGAACGATAATAAAAGAAAATGTCAATATACTCCATCTGGATCAGCTTCGCAATCAATGTCTACTAGTTCCAGTACTCCAATCAATAAATCAAAAAGGCAGAAGGTCGTGGAAGCTCTGATCAAGTCGGTGGAGAAGTTGAAAGTTAGCTTTAGTACATGTAAAGCACCAGCAAAGAAGACTCTTCATTGTCCATGACTATTCTGCTGTTGGTGAGGTTTGGTCAAGAGTTTGTTTTGGTTTGTTGAAATGAGACTTCCCGAAGCCGGTTGGCAAGATTCCAATCACATCACGTTGTTGGAACAACCATCTCCAACATTCCAATTGCTCTTTTAATAGAAAAGATACATCAAAGACATCTTTCGCGTACTTCAAACAACTTTCGAAATCCATTATGATTATATACAGCAACAAATATAGTTAAAATGAGATGTTTCGTGAAAAATGAAGCGCTGTGAAATTGCAGTCGAATTTTGAAAATTGCAGACGACCCGAGGAAAACATGTGAATTTACATGACGATGGTTTTCGCGAAATTTCTGGAAGCTTCAGTCATCAAATGGTATACGGTTCAGGTTGTACTATTTCATAAAACGACAACCTTTGTCCATAGCAAAAATGGGTAAAATATGGTCAAGGTCAATTTTCGATGTTCTTGGTAACGATGGTTGTACAAACTTAGATTTTTCTAATTGTATTGATATTTTACTAATTTTACTTTTACAATGCAAAACATCTGATACATCAGATGGCTATGCTACATGCATGTACTAATAGCGAAAATTTTCGACTAAAAATATTAAAAGGGTGATTACCTGAAAGCATAGTAAAGGTCAATGCAACAATTGAATCAACATCAAATGTTGAATGTAGCATCGCGTCGACAGATTCTTCAGATGAACGAGTATGCGGAACTGTTGTTCAGACAAAAATTGCAAAAACATGCGATGCTGGTATGTGACCATGGTAGCAAAGCTCTGCTTTTGAAACCAATGTACGCCACACCAGTTTAACAGTCTGTTGTACTATTTTTCTTCAAAATATTGTATTAAAAAGGAATCTTTTTTATAGGACTGGATATGTTCACACAGATATTGAGCAGTGGTGAAGTAGATATTTCATGGCTGAATTTCCTGTTTGTTTTCACCTTTTCCATTATTTCAAGTTATATGGGAAGAAATACTTATATTTATTTTTATAATTTGAATAACACTTATCGTATTTAACAATCTTGTTAAATTCATGCACAATTCTGCTGATGCATAATTTTATTTACCCCCCCCCTTGAATCTTCTAACCCAAATGTTCATAAACCAGGCTATTTTATTGGTGTGGCCATACTGCTTTATCTACTTTTATATGACCATGCTAACATTATTAGATTACATGCTGAACTATGTATAGTGCTTTAAACTTTATGTGGGCCTTTAAACATTGAGATGGTGAGAGTGTAGTACTATCATAGATGTATATTAAGATGTATAATCTGTGCAGATGAGTAGATAAAGCTGTTTGATTACACATTATTGGACAGAAAAACTTTAAATATCAAGATACCTTCATTGCAGTCTTCAATATTAGCTATGACAAACAGTGCCATAGATAAAAGCTGTAGAAGTAAATATAAAATAATTTCATGAAATTCAAAAGAAATGCTAATTTCAATGGTAAAGATTTTAATCTGTGTCAATATTTTGTATGAGTAGACCCCAAAACTAGGAAAAATACCCCACGGCAAATTTATTGATTTGGTCTCAATTATTTGGAATTTATGATTGCTTATTGGAGTGGTCAATTTCGAGAACTGTTTGAACATCTATAAATTGTGAACATATCACGAAAAACATTTTTACTGAATATACTTTATATATCCAGTTTCTCAGACTAAAGCATGGATGCCAACATGTACTCTGTTACACAAAGGACCATTGAAGATGCGTTCCACATTTAAAAAGACCAAGAGAAAGTATTTCAGAAGTGTTGGAACAAACACAGGTGGTAGGATTAGAGCGCGAAAGAGGAAAGGAACTGACGGATACTCAGGTTAACTAACACCTAAATTTTCTTCAAATTATTCCACAGGATTCAATGACTCACAGACCGATTGGGGTCATTGGATTTTGACTGGCAGCGTAATCAAACAAAGTGTGTGAATCCCGAAGGGATGAAACACAAACGTTGTTAATTATTGGTTTATGAAGATCGGAAACGTGTTTAAAGGCACGTGAGGCCTTAGTTGTCGAAAATATTCATATTTGTTCTAATCACCGTAAACAGAAAAACATTAAAACGCATACAATTTCGTTCATATATACCATGACCATCACGTAAACAGCATGTTATCATAAAGACCTGCTATATTTTACCTAAGCAAGAGCCTGATTGTGTTACAGAAGACATCACAATGCTACTGGCTAATCACACACAAATGGCATAAACGTGCTTTATTAGTTCCATATCAGGAATTCACCAACCAAGAACGCTCTTTATGTTTACCATCATAATATAAACAAACACCAGAAAAGTTACTTTTTATGCTTTTGTTTACATAACAATGGTCAAACATTTGACAATAACATACTGTTTATGCGATATTTCTTATTTGTATACGGGCAAAGTCTGTCTACATTTTGATGTTCTTTCTGTTTGTGGCGGTTTTTGACGGGTGGAAATATTTTCACATGATACCCACCGCCAAGGCCAACCGTACCTTTAAACCGTATGGCGATTTGTACTGATTCTGATTGGGGCTAACTATGTGAATGTAGAGGGTGTGTGATTATAATGCACTTTTATCAAGATAATTACATTGTACCAGTATACTACAGTGCTGTGACATACATTTTAATTGGAAAATATTCTGCTGTTTTCTGAAATCCATCTAAGATTCTAAGGTATCAGAAACCATTTTGCCTACTCCTTGTGAGTTAAATCTTATAATGTATAAATGGATTACCTTCCTTGTTATAGTGTGGCCTATACAACTTGTAAGAACTTGATGTTCCACATGTATATTGAAAAATACTCCTATGGAATTGACATCACTCCTTTCTCAAAGTCAATATAACAATAGAAAGCCACACCCCCACCGAATAAGGTTGCTTTATTTGGCTGTTGGCTTATACAGAAATTAAAATTTTGATTCTGCTTCACCTGTCTCTGTTAACTATTTCTGAATAGAGCAATGACTAAAGTATAATTCATCAGACGTCTTCTCAAATTATAAGTAGTCGCTCAAAATTTATCAGACGTAGCCCAGATTCTCAAATTATAAGTCAACAAGGAAATCGGATAACTAAAACTAAAACTTATCATCTGGAAACCATGTGGGACAAGGTTGATTTTTTATTACCCAACATCAGTGTATGACTCAGGAGATGGACTTACTGGTGACCATGATAACTATAAGCCATAGCAGGAATCAGATTCTGAGTATACATGTGCAATATCTGCCAAATTTGATGAGATGAGGTATACAAATGACATTGAGTAATTTTCAATATATAAAGAAAAGGCCACGCACTGTGTATTGTTTTGACAATGAAAGATACTGCATAAATAAAGTGTATGAGATGGATGATGCATGTTGGCGAATGCTACACATTTGTCAAGAATAAATTTCAATATGGCAGTTGACAAAATATGTACATAAAATACAAGTTAATACATTAAATCCGGCCATTTATGGGACCATCTCCTTTTATACTCAACAGAATATATGCAACAAATGAATGAAATTGAGCCATGGATTAGTGAAAATACCCTCATTTACTTTATGAACGATGCAAACGTGGTAATTATAATGAAAATGAATTTATTATTCCAGCCATTTATTTATGTTCATTATAATTACCATGTTGTTTGTATAAAAGGAGATGGTCCCATAAATGGCAAGATTTAGTGTACAATACCCCTTTAAATCAAGTCATAAGATTTATTGCCTGAGAAAAAAGGGCCATTTTCCTCCAGTGTGAATAAATAGAGTGCATCTGTTTAGTATATTAATATATTCCTTAATTAGTAAAAACAAGAGATGGATCGTGTCAATGCAACATACTCGTCTTGAACAATACTTTAGGCCAAATAAACCTCCAGAGAATGCACCTACTAGTGATATTCATTTTTGTTTCAATTTCAGCGATGAGTCAGATCTTACCATTGATAAACAAACAAAATATATTGTTTTTCAATCCAAAATTAAATAATCTCTATTCGACAATTGCAAACTCTGCAGAGGAGAAAATGATGTACGGAAAAGAAGCTATGGGACGATACTCTACATTAAGAGCATATGTCGTGTCTGTGGCCACGCGGAGAATTGGCAAAACCAGGATAAAATCCAAGGGATTGCCATCTTAAACATCTTACTAAGTATAAGTAGCATGATCCTCCTAACAGGGAGTCTGCCTACAAAGGTTCTCAGACTTTTCAAGTTAGTAAATTTTCTATTTATAACAGGTGCATTTCCTGAAATGGTGGACAAAGCAAGGGTTATTGCCATAAATTTGTTAGATGCAATCGGATCTGTAACATGTCGCTCGTAGGTTTTTATTTTCACCTACCAATGTGATAACAAAACTAATTTTCCGGAAGTATGACAAAGTCTAATCTCGAGATCACTGGAAATCTATATAATTTCACTACATTTAAAGGCACGTGAGGCCTTAATTGTCGAAAATATTCATATTTGTTCCAAACACCGTAAACAAAAAAACATTAAAATGCATACAGTTTCGTTCATATATACCCATGACCATCGCGTAAACAGCATGTTATCATAAATACCTACTATATTTTACCTAAGCAAGAGCCTGGTTGTGTTACAGAGGACAGCACAATGCTACTGGCTAATCACACATAAATGGCATAAACGCTCTTTATTAGTTCCATATCAGGAATTCACCAACAAAGAACGCTCTTTATGTTTACCATCATAATATAAACAAACACCAGAAAAGTAACTTTTTATGCTTTTGTTTACATAAACATATGAGAATAACATACTGTTTATGCGATATTTCTTATTTATATACGGACAAAGTCTGTCTACATTTTGATGTTCTTTCTGTTTGTGGCGGTTTTTGACGGGTGAAAATATTTTCACAGGATACCCACCGCCAAGGCCAACCGTGCCTTTAATGGTGGCTTAGACTTAATTTCTAATGATAACTGTCAACCTTATTGACATTTTATCACATTATTTTACATAAAAAGGCTTTTATTGGTGCATAAATATATGGGGAACGTTTACGTTGATAATTTGATGAACGGAACTGCAGACATGTAATGATGATAAATCATTGCTTTTATGTTGCGTATATCAATTTGATAATTTGCATATAGCACTTTCTCTGACTACATGGAGAAAGTAGTTAACTCAACAAATTCTTATGTAGTTTCAAGAACTGGAACATGTCAAGGAATGTACTTATGGAGTAAAACCAAAGCCATGTATGGCCTAACTCAACAAGGTCAGACGACTCAACCTCCCTAATAAATTAGATGCTCAAATTGTTTGACTCAATGGTGATTCCAATTATGTTATAAGGAAGCGAGGTGTCGAGATATGAAAACATATAAACGCTTGAAATTTTGCAAAATGTTATCTTCTATGGAATCCAGCCCGCCAAATTATATGGTAACTAGCAGATTAGCCCGCCACTGGCGGGATTGGTCCCATGGCTTTGGTCGATCCATTAATTTTTGTTTTTCAAGATAACCTCGTACAGGCACGCCGACAGCCGACAAAAATATTCCCCGTCCCGAGTTGACCATACATAACAAATTTCACGTCGATGTCACCGCTGACGACCGAGATATCGCCCAAGGTCATTTGTGGGGACCCGTTTCAAGGTCAAGGTCACCTGAGGCGGACAAACTGACCCGACGAAAATCTCCCCCGTCCATTGGAAGCCCTAAGTACGAAATTTCGTCTCGATATCCCCAGTTTCCGAGACGGTCGATTGAGCCGTATTTATACTCGTGTATATAAACGCTCTTTAACAACGACACCGCAGATACGAACGCTCTTTAATCATTAACCCATCAATTACAACGACGGTGGAAGGGTGAAGGAGTGCTCGGACGTTCTCAGTAGCGGTGCGATGGCACTTCTCGTGGGTTTTTTTTTACCCTTAGATATATCGCAAGTTTGGGCTCAATCGGTCGAGCCTATACAGGATATACATACACACACATATATATATATATATATACATATATTCGAAAATATATAGTAGAAGATAGGTATACAGAGAACTTGGTAGAAATCCACTCTCTATTGGAATAACACGCAGAACGCTCGGTTACTGGCCCAAGCTAGTGTCGAATGATGGATCTGAACTAGCAAATATAGACACCTATTGTATCAGACCCATGAATTTGATTCTGGTAATTGTGAATTTTCCAACAACAAAAAGTAACACAACAATATGCAATTGGAATCACTATGGGGAAACTCGGAGTGGATTCTCAAATATTGAATTTAGATATGTAAAAACTCAAAACACTTCCTATTGATCGCCATTGGTGTGCATTTTATTCCCAAATTCCACGCTCACCATCTACAAGAGCCTTATTATACAAAATCGCATTAAAACTGAATTTGGTATGTCCAAATATTTGCAGGTTTTTTTTGCCTGCTTCCAAAAAAAACCTGCTTCCTGTTCGCTTATGTAAATATCTACTAAAGATTAGATTATCGAATGGCAGACTTCC
The DNA here is from genome assembly GCA_032622095.1 of Siphonodentalium dalli. Lineage (NCBI taxonomy): Eukaryota > Metazoa > Mollusca > Scaphopoda > Gadilida > Siphonodentaliidae > Siphonodentalium > Siphonodentalium dalli. The sequence goes on from CP136064.1 coordinate 30,107,452, forward strand.
AGTGCAACGTATCCTAGCGCACATAATCGACCTATAATGTGAAAAAGGTACATAATGTGAATTTATTATGAAATAAGCAGATGATGGAGTCATCTGTTATTTCATTTTATGGCGCAGGCCAAACTGAACACGCATGTTAAAGAGTGTACACCTGAAAAGTCGTGCTTTGGCTTACTTGTGTCATTGTCCGCACATAATCTGCTTAGAACCGCCTCAATGATTCGATACTGTAACTAAAACGCTCTCATTTTCAGCACATTATAGACTCAAAATCAGGCGATTTAAACAGATTATCGACCTAAATCAAGTCCAATTATAAGCAGATAATGTGCGGGTTTTCTAGAGAACAAGCTGTCCAGTAGAATATAAAATGTGGCGAAAATCGTCTGATGACGAAACCAGCATGGTAGGTATCAGAGGTACGTTCATCCCCAAATATTACTGAGGAAATCCCACCACAAATCATGAGCCTTCTAAAATGTCTATATTCACCAAAATAGCGTTTAAGAAACTGCCAATAGTTGTTAAATGGTGCTTCTTTGTTATAAATAGACAAGTTATATACTTAATATGAATCTGTATAACACATATTTACACACGAAATTGAGTGTATGATTGAGTGTGTACATAGTGTAAATATGTGTGCGTGTTAGACTATATTTGGTGTCTTTTGCAATAAACTTTCATTCATGTCTTGGTTAAGTGTAAATCCAAGAAGAGTATGAAGATATACTGTTGAACAGTTAAAATTATTTGTTAACATTAATACCGCCTATTTCAGTGAAAAGGTAAAACAGATCAATTTACAAATCATTATTGATTGTTTTGAAGAGTAAGATGAAGAGTATTTAATTTTAAACAGCAATTCACAAATTACAGTAAGTCACGCTCCCATAATTATATAATTTCATTATAATTGATATTTTGGACATACATCTAGATGTATTAATATAAATATAACTGTATCTGGCAGTTATTGGTCAACAGAAGCACATATCGTTAACTAGATTATTTTTTTAATTCACACTTACTAGCCTTGAGTATGGTACAACAAATGTTACTAGCTTTAGAAGTATAGATGTGTACGCATGTTTCGTATAGCTGTGACAGACATTTTGCCAGAGAAAATAACATGACATGGCCCAAGCAGTTGTACTAGTATAAAGTTAAATATATGTTGTGCCGGTACATTAGATTGAACCGTAAAAAATTTTAAGCATCAGCTTTTGATTCCATGTGTACTTGTTCACATTGTCAAGTGCTTCAGACAGTCCCAGAATGCCTCTGTTGCTGGGAGATTGAGGACATTAGACTCGAGATAGAGGAAGCAAATCACATTGATGACACATTGATTGACTGTCCAGGATTTAAAAGTCTATGTCTGGATCGGTTTGTACTTCAAGTGACCTGGGTTTCGTTTCGTCAACAGTAATGGAAGAGAGCCTTCCGTGGCCCCTAACACGCTAGATATTGGCACACGGTATATCGTCAGTCACAGCAGTGGGTGAGGATATTGTGCTTATGCACTTGATGATGACAGCTACCTGTGCTTGAATGTTTATAAAGGCAATACATACTCTATAGAATATTGCTGGGGTCAAGCTACAAAAGCGACAAAACTGTCACGCCTTGAAATATTTTCCATTTGTCCACATTCTGTTTCTGTTTTACAGAATGCACTCATTGCGCATGCCGGAAACTGAGCAATTATTTCCCACGACAAAAGCGATATAACGTCGCATGTTTGTCATTTCTGTCGCGCGAGATTTTACATGTTATGTTGCGAGACATATATGTTGCATGTTTCGTATAGAGCGACTGAACACGCAATCATTCCCATGTTTTGCTAATGTCTACTAATGGCCCCCAATAGTATTCCTTTAAATTCAGATTTGGACTTCCGGTCCTTTTGTTTTTGATGAACTAAGTACTCAAAATCAGACAGAGGCCCTCTACCAGAGCAGGTGGATCCAGTGAAGAAACTGCATCTGACATTCATCTGCCTTGGTTGAGCACGTAACAGGGAAAAGGGATTCTGTTACCAGAAAACGGCATGGAGCTTTCATAATTTCTTGGCCTACAATCGACGATGAGCCACTTTCCACTCGGACTGTCTTGACTCGGGCTTTCCGTCGTTATTTCGCACCAAAAACGTTGATTTTTCATATGAATCGTTCACGGACATGTAGTTAATTAAATACCTACTTAATTGTCGAATCCCCAGATCACATTAAATACAACATTCCAAATTATATACCATTTGAAAGAGGAAGCTCCAAAACATTGTATTGTCAACTTATGCGGTCCACCAGTCTATTCGCAGTGGAAAAAGAATAACACTATCTCTTAGTTGTGAATTATGATGCATTCCGGGACAATTAACGGGGGAAGTCTTGATGTCAATCTGAGGATATCTCACTTGGTGGACACCTCTAGGCCCCTAGCTGCCCCGTATTCCGCTACAATATATAGATTTTTGGTTCCTCTTCCAAATGTTATAATATGGAATATGTTGTATATAATGTGATCTGGGCGTTCGAAAAATAAGTGGGCCTGTAAGTATTTGGGCTGACCATATGCTGCGGTACAGGGATGGAATATTCGCCCAGCTTAGTTACTTTAAATACATTGTACATAATATTTTCATGAGGAAAAGGGCCATGGCATAGAGCAATTTTATTTTTCAACATCAACTTTGTGACTGACAGTTGGTGAATTTAAAGATCTATTTCATTAGTTCCCTCTGTGGTCAGCCTATTCTCGTGGAAAATAAGCACAGGGAGGCGATCAAAGACACAAGATAATTTGATTCGGGAGGCGTTTTACTCTCAAATTGGACAGAAAGTTATATCTACACGATAAGCTCCACACACACCTGGTAATTCAAGGAAAGATTTATAGCTACAACATGAAGGTGACAAGCAACTTATTATATAGAGTTACGCTTCTTGAATTTGTGTCAGCATAAAAACAATGCTGGCTGCTGACTGGTTGATTATCATTGAGGGAAAATTCCCTATGCGGGCACAAAAAATCATAGCCCACGTAAATATGGCAATTTTTTTAGTTTAGGTGACCATGCAGAGTCTGGTGGGGTTCCTAAGTTACTGAAGTGACCTGGGTATTTTTATTGTGCAGTGAATGGGGTAGTTGTGAAATTGCAAGATTATCGTTTGGAGAAAAAAAATGCCGAAAAGGGCGCGTTTGTCAGACTGGTGTATCGGATGACGTTCTAAGGGAAAATCGACCACTTGTAGTTCAAATAGGCTTAAACCCATGGCCGGCGGGACTTAAAGTCAAGTCGCCTATGGAATATAATTAGTTGTTTGTTACCCCAAGGCAAAGCCTACACCACCAACGGAATATAATTCTCTTTTTAAAATTGTTTACTGAAATCAGTCTGCAGATCAACGTTGTGTCGTATCTTGGTGAAAAATATTATTTCACCTATTGCTCATACGAATTTGCGAGGTGTGATAAACGGATAAGGTAGGCCGTGAATACGCAATAGATATGGTATACATATGCCTTTCTCCAGGCTGGTGAAGAAAAATCTCGAACAAATCATTGCAATTATCCAGCTTTTTTCGCATGAAGTGAGATAAGTTCACGCTCATAATTTTTTTTTTAAATCAGGCAAAACGAAACAATGAACGCGCTTTATCGCTCTATGATGAAGGAAAGTCGAATCTGAGTATGTGACGTGTTTAAGAATGTTCTTTGTGTGACAAAAATTCGGTATAAAAGTGCACACTACATACACACTCAATACAGATCGGAAAACAACTTATTGACAACCACGCGATGGCTTGATGCCTGAAATTATTCTCGCTTCTGTTTCATCTCAGTCTGTTTCGTCTATATCAGTCGTTCGCATCGGGAGTGTAGATTTGTCATCTGTTTGCTCATAGTCGCACACTAATTTGTCATACCTGGTGCACCTGCGTTATTTGCACTAATTACTACGCTTGTCACAACCAAACTACATATTTGCAATTCAGATTGGGTCGAGATAAAGGAACGACTGTGTTCTGTTACAGCTGCATGTTAATTTATTCGATACTGTCATATCCTGGGAGTATATGAGTCTACCCCCACCCCACAATAAGGTGTCCCATCGGATTCATCTAAAAAAATATTCAAAACACGAACACTAATTGTGCATAATTAACGTCATTCCTAACGCCATGGGTGTACGGTATAGACCACGGATGTCCCCGTTGGTATCATACGCCATCAAGTCAAAACCTGCTAACTTTTGATGTTCTGAATGGGGGAAGTTTATACCATTGAATATTAATGCATGATATATATTTCAGTTAACACCTGAATTTCACAGTTGTTTAGACGAAGGCCCCTAGCAAGAGATTTCATGATGATCGAAGATGACTTTGATGAGCCGATTTTGGTTTGCTTCGTGGATTTTTTCCCCGGGTAATCAATTATATATTGTTGCAATATCGGCTCATCAAACAATTCATGCTATCTCGAGCTGGATCCACCCTACGGTGAAATATATTATTGAGAAATATGTATTAACAAGATATTCCATCACATCATGAGTGTGTTGTTTGTTCAATGTTATCAAGTTCCCCATCAGAACAGATACAGAGGATCTCACATGAGTTTCTATTTTATACGGAATTTATCAACCGAGTTCACTAAATTCTATTTGAGCCGAGGTTTACCGAGGCTCAAATAGAATTTAGAGGACGAAGTTGATAAATTACGTATCAAATAGGACGAGTGTGAGATACCTTTTATCACATGATCAAATAAACCCGAAGCAACGCGAAATATTCATCGAAAACAACAATCATAAACTACAGCGATCGCAAGTTATTTGAAGAACGCCGTGACGTCATCGCACGCGCTGATATTAAACGTGTCTATTACCGATAATTATGAAACTGCTTTTATGGCCAAATTATGTGATAAAATAACATCAAAATCTTGCCATGTTTTGAACGGGTGGAATATGATCTCTACGGGCGTATCCAAAGTATAGATCCATGACATGATCTAGAATGCCCAATAACAAGAGCCAATTCGATCTATACGACGATAATATAAGCAACATACAGTTTATGTGAACTATCTTTATATTGGTCTTTAATAGGCAAATACACGCTCGATTCTTTGGTTTTGAGAGAATTCAGAGAAGTCGGGTCTTCGGCATGTAATGATAAAGAGCGTTTCATGCACCTCCACTCCAAATATGGTAGAAATAAAGAGCTTTATCTAATATCTGCGAGCTAAATTAAAATCAGCTGTGCAGGAGGACTCGGGGTCTTTCCCAAGTTTATTCAGAATATATATATATATAATGTCCGTGGACTTATATCCATATTTTGATTATTTATCGACCTATCCCTCGTTCTAAATTAGTTAGACAGAATTCAAACGAGTCATGTCAGTTTTAAGGGAGTCTCATATTAGCAGTCCAATGAAAACTATTGAGAAAAAAAATTGGACATTCAATTACACCATAGTCAGTAGGGGCATTCACATGGCGAGAAATAGTCGAGCACCTTTTTTTTGGTCGGGGACTGTTTTTGCCTCGGATTTTAGTCATGGACTATTCCGTGGACATTTTCTGCGTTTACATGCATTTTCTAATATATACATATATAGGGGATTCTGAATAGAAATGCTATTTAAAGATTACTGTGTTTTCCCATCGTAGCGTGATTAAGACAAAGGATAATGCTTTCTTGCGTTTTGTATGTTGGATCATTCGATAGACGACTTCCGAATACGCAATAGATCACCCGAGGAACCATGCCAAGAAGTGGGACCATTTATAAGCTATTCCAAACAAAATATTCGGAAATCGATTGCCATTGATAAGAATTATAATGTAGATAAAACTCTCTATTTTTCAGCCTCAGACACTTACTATTGAAATGTTCCGGGGAGGAGGGGCAAAATCGCGTGTTATGGTTCATCGTGATTGACACCTGTGTGTCTCTTGTTGACCCCTGGGGCGAAGCCGATGAGCTCAAAATCAACATTCAGTTATAAAATCTCAATGTACCCGCAATGTTGACTGGGCTAAATTATAATATGCCATGTAAAATTTATAGAAAACTTTTATTTGGTCCCGGACCATTTCATGTGAGCATTCACGTGTACACATTGGACGCTTTGGTCCCCGACTATAACGATTTGGTCCACCTCACGAGCAGGACCAAATTTTAAAGTTTGGTCGTGGATCAAATGATATAGTCCCCGACCTAATGCATTTATTTGGTCCCGGAGACAGCATAGCCGAGGACCAAATCGCCATCATGTGAATGGGGTATATACGTGATATATGCACATTCGTCTGGCCATAAGCAGATTCAAACATGAGTGGTCCAGACAATAATATTCTGTTTCATATAATCCTGATTTGTGTCAAAAGTAAGCTGACCTGTTATGACGTGTATAAATATGAATTGTTATTTATTATCCCACTTTTCTCATGACGTTCTATTTTGCAGTTCACTTTCACTTTCATCCGCCTTAAAGGCACGTGCGGCCTTAATTGTCGAAAATATTCATATTTGTTCCAAACACCGTAAACAGTAAAACGCATATAGTTCCGTTCATATATACCATGACCACCGCGTAAACAGCATGTTATCATAAAGACCTACTGTATTTTACCTAAGCAAGAGCCTGATTGTGTTACAGAAGACAGCACAATGCTACTGGCTAATCACACACAAATGGCACAAACGCTCTTTATTAGTTCCATATCAGGTATTCACCAACAAAGAACGCTCTTTATGTTTACCATCATAATATAAACAAACACCAGAAAAGTAACTTTTTACGCTTTTGTTTACATAACAATGGTCAAACATATGACCATAACATACTGTTTATGCGATATTTCTTTTTTGTATACGGACAAAGTATATCTACATTTTGATGTTCTTTCTGTTTGTGGCGGTTTTTGACGGGTGGAGATATTTTCACAGGATACCCACCGCCAAGGCCAACCGTGTCTTTAAAGGTGACATAGATGTGTGACCTTTCACAATTGATGCTGCAGAATATTTAAGAAATAACTTGTGGTTTCAAACCATGTTGTTATGTCGGGTACATTGGGTACACATTCCCAACACCTGTATATACATAAAGGGTACACATGGTTACTTCTGGTTACTTTACCTATCAGTTAAGTTAATGTATTTTTTCCCCTTGGAAATCCTTATAGACTATCAGATTACTTACTCTTATAATGTACAGTTTATTATTAGTATCAAATGCATATATGTTCTGTACCATATTAGCATATACATGTATATAGTAGTACACGTCTATAAAGATAATTTTTTCTTTTATAATGATTTCTCTTCAAAACAAAATTTTAACAAACATACGGAACCAAACAAACATCACACACAGGCCGGATATTTTCCAAAATAAACGCGCTGGTATGTTTATATGGATCACGCGAGTATCAGCTTCAACTCGATGGTATTCGACAAACAGAAACAATGTGTCACTGCCAACGCGGGTTCATCGTACTCTATATCAATTTCATAGTATTCCCAATCACGTGTATACACCGTCTTTTGAAACCAGAATATAAAACTTGCATGAGACCAAAAGTCACTTTGGTTCAAAGGAAGGTTTGTAAATACATACATATATATGACTAGAAGACAACATAAATTTTGGCAAGCGTTGGTCGTTGTATTTTGAATCAGCATAAATGTCGCAGTTGAACTCATCAACTTGAAGAACCATTCAGGAATGTGAACATTCTATACTTGCGGTGTCATTCTGTTGAACTTTTCTCGACAGAATCTGACTGAACTGGCGAAGTTAATTTATTACCGGAAATATTAATGAGTCCATTATGCAAGCAGTTAATAGCGAAACCTGCAAATTCGTCAGAATTAGTATCGTCGGAGTTGGCCGATCCGCTGGCGTCACCATTCGCCCCATCCTCCGACTCCTCCCCTGGCAAAAGCTTATCCCTGACACTCTCTAATTCGGTATTATGACGGCTCGTTCTTTCCTGATGTTTGCTAGCTATTTTCCAGTCTTTGTACGCTATTTGAAAAGCCCGAGACAGAACAAGTGCTAGAGCTTTCGACTTTTCTTTACTACTACACAAAACGGCGTAGCAATCGTAAGACGTCTTTCCTTCTGGTTGCCAGATCCAACTGAAAATCCTGTCATTAACTATAGCATCTGAATTGCAAAACGAGATATTCTCAATCGGAAATAAAACAGAGCGATCACCACTTCCCTTTTCCCGTTTCATTCGAATTCCCGCGGTACTGATAGCCAAGGTCACTTTTTCAAGGTTCCGTTCCGCGGCCGAATTATCCCATAACCTCTGAACCGGTGCAGTCGTACATCCCTCTCCCGTCGCCCGATACGTGTCTGTGTTTCCGATAAGACGAGCATTGAACACGGGATCGGTCTCTGAAATTTTAGCTCTCCCTTTAAGTCCGAACATTTCACACGCCGTCCTTGTGAATAATTCTCAATCTCGCTCGCTGCGTGACGACGTTCGATCGTCGCTGTATGCACTGTTTAATGTTTGCGAATGGTGGTTTGTGCTAGTCGTAAATAATCCATTCACACGAGTGCGAATATCCGCTTTAAAATAATCCAATATTGATTAATTAACTAAACTAAACTGAGATTATTCCTCTGCAAAGTGTTTCGAATGAAGTCAAGTTCGATAATTTTGTTTTCCATGTCAAGATTCTTTGTCGGTCACGTCATTTAGGATTTAAACCGTCTGACTGTCGGAATGTCGTGGATGTTGGGAAAACTTCGCCGTCATTAAGTCAACACGCGCTTCTATTGGACGTATCACATTAGAACGAACATTAAAGGATGCAAGTGCGCAGGTTCGTCGAATGAGCAAACAATAGAGAGTTCTAAAAGATGGAGAAGCGTCACCTTGACAAACGAGTCGTTAACATCAGCTAAATAAGCACTGGGTGCAGGACTGGACTTGTATATAATGGGAACATAGCTGTGTAGAGTCGCATCGATTTCATCAATGATTAACGACCAATAATGTTATCTATACGGCATGAAGTCACTCACAATAAGAGATATCGTGCTGGGCAACGTTACGACCGAGCGAATTCATAAGATTAACCATGTCGATTATTGCTGAATGTATTCTCCCATTCAGTTATAAACGTATACATTGGAATAGACTATTAGTCAATTGAATAGATGTTCATGAAATATGGGCAGACGATAGACAATGCGGTTACCATAAAAGTGCAGAATGATTCCTATTAATTGGTGGGAAATGTTCAGATAATACGTCCAAGGCCGTACAACTCATCAATGGGTATATAATAAATAAAGGGCTAATAACTCAACCGGTCCCAAAGCTGATTCGTTACAGCGCCACCAAATTTGCACGCGTAAATTTAAATGGACACGGCTCATTCGAACGTAAAAAATATGTACACGTATAATGTTTGAAGTCGATTACTAAAATACGACCAACTGGCTTAGTATACTGTTTCCAGCTGTTTTTCAAATTTTCGCACAGATGTAAGATTAAAGGCACGTGAGGCCTTAGTTGTCGAAAATATTCATATTTGTTCCAATCACCGTGACATTAAAACGCATACAGTTTCGTCCATATATACCATGACCATCGCGTAAACAGCATGTTATCATAAAGACCTACTATATTTTACCTAAGCAATCTTGAGCCTGATTGTGTTACAGAAGACAGCACAATGCTACTGGCTAATCACACACAAATGGCATAAACGCTCTTTATTAGTTCCATATCAGGAATTCACCAACAAAGAATGCTCTTTATGCTTACCATCATAATATAAACAAACACCAGAAAAGTTACTTTTTATGCTTTTGTTTACATGACAATGGTTAAACATATGACAATAACATACTGTTTATGCGATATTTCTTATTTGTATACGGACAAAGTCTGTCTACATTTTGATGTTCTTTCTGTTTGCGGCGGTTTTTGACGGGTGGAAATATGTTCACAGGATACCCACCGCCAAGGCCAACCGTACCTTTAACACTCTTTATTTTTACCTTATAGTCAATAGCCTATTAAAGAACGCTCTTTATTGTTCGATGCTCAGAAAAGGTCAAGTCCCGAAATTGATAAATTCTACTTCAGTAAATATGTTGTGTCATATAGTCCACGTAGAAGTATTCAACCGTTTCCATACTGAATGGATTGTCTTATTCGGGTATAAAATTGCACATTTTAAATGTCTGCTATACACCTGGAGGGATGTTCTGTAAATATAAACAGACGAGACAGAAGAACTGATAATATAAACTACACCTGGAGGGATGTTCTGTAAATATAAGCAGACGAGACAGAAGAACTGATAATAAAACTGTTGATGGACTTCTAGTCATTGGGGTGAAACGTTCAGATAATAAATTCGAAAAACGAGCTGATGAACTTATCGAAACATTTCCAGAGGGAGCTATACTCGTCAGCAAGCCTGCAAATAGCGTGTCTGTCATTTGCAGAATGAGGTCCCCAGAGGGTGAATTTAGTGATGCTATCCCGCATAGCGGGCTAGCATCACTAAATTCACTCTCTGTGGACCTCATTCTGCTTAGGCCCTCAACTGCTATGGTAGACATAGGATCAGATAGAAGTTCCCCAGTTGAAGTTGGTGATGTTCACCCATTTGGGGGCCTCGATTATGCATTTTATCTGCTGAAAATTATGGGATATAGTAACTTCCCAGAAGGGAAAATGTAACTAAAACAATGTTAATTTGATACCATAGATACTTCCCAGAAGATGAGGCCTAAGCAGAATGAGGTCTCCAGATGGTGAATTTAGTGATGCTAGCCCGCTATGCGGGATAGCATCACTAAATTCACCCTCTGGGGACCTCATTCTGCAAATGACAGGCACGCTATTTGCAGGTTTGCTCGTCAGCGAGTATTTGGTAATCAAAGGCTTAATATATAGACCCGATTTAACGACCTATTTTGATATCAGTAACTGGAGCGCGGGTGCAACAAAATCTCTGTCCGGTTCGGTTCCGTGGATCATAATAGTTCATTAAATACATAATGCATTTGATTAATAAATTACTCGTTGACGAGTAGTTCCCTCAGGAAATGTTCAGATAATAAATTCGACAGTCCGTTTGTTCATTATAATCACAGCGCAAAAGCATGAAGTATTAAACAACAAGACTCTGCATCATACAAAACACACAAAGAGAACGTAGAGAATATGGATGACATTGCTTCCCATCTACACTACAAGTGAATGGTATAACTAAATTGGCATTTTATATTTTATTAGAAAACAATTAAAAAGATTATTTCAGTGTTATTGACCCTGTTTGGGACCAATGAGCCGACATGGCCTATGATGACATATGTGACGATTTCCTGCCAAGTGGCCAATTTAAAACGCAAAACAAATGAGAGGAAACCCCAACGTATGATGACGGAATTTCCACATCATTGACGCCGAAATTGCGCCGCCGCCTGTAAGGACCTTAAGAGTCAGACGCACGTTTTGCCAAAAATTCCTGGTATTTCAAAATGGATTTTCTCAAAATCTGCCAGGAATATCTTGGTGAAATTTGGTACAAGCGATTATTGTCACAGTATTTCAGAACCAACGACCCATTGGATATTATAACCTCATTGACTTTACTTTATGGCATGAAAAATATTTAAAATTTCACTGCTTTCAGGTACCAAGAACTTCTGTAAACAATTTATTCAAAGGTGCAGTTCATATATCCATATCATATCTCAAGATCATGAGAGGAGACTTAATTATTCTTGTTTCCTTTTGGCAATATGCTCGTCGCGTAGTATTTCCATTTCAGCCATATGTCTCTTTGTATATTCTGGGTTGAAAAATACTTTTTGTAACCACTTATGTCGCTTAGTTTTCTGTAAATAAGATAGCACTGGCCATAATTTTATTTCTAATATCCACAGATTTTGGTGTTATTTAGATTGGGCGATTTTTGCCTTCCTTTCTAGTACCCATTCGGTAGATCTAGAAGCGTGTAATATCGGATGGGTCATATCTTGTCATATTTGTCACTGGATTTTCAATTGTTTGTAATTTTTTTTGTTGTGTTGATTCGTCGGTTAAGCTTTTGTAACGCCCAGGTGGTATGCACATCCACATGTGGTTTTCCTCACTATTCGAGACTGACAAGATGACCAGCTTCAAGATACTTCCCCGGTGGAATGTCTCATGAAGTGTCTCCTGTCAGATCACGAAGGTAAGGAAGTCACACGTGAACATGCCTATCACCAGGTGCTGTTACATAATCCAGGATTAGCCAAGTAATAATTATGAAAATGTCCCAAGGAAAGTAAGGTTGGGCGGGCTATTTGCCCGATTAAATATAACGAAGACAGTAAGATTTGTAAAATTATAATTTAATATTAAACTTAACAGTAACAATTTATGAAAACATTTGTAAACAAGAATTGTATGTATGATGTAGCTGACGGTATTTTGAGCAGATTTTATGACTAGGATATTTGACTGATTGAATGAGTATCATGCATTTTGATATGTTTGTAGTGCCTATAGATGATGATTATTTAATACTGTTAATTAATAAATAATATTAACTAGATAATTTTATGAGATTGATATATATATATAATATGTTAAATTTACTCCATGATATGAAACATTTTAATGCAAAATAAAAGATTAAAACTTTATAGTTTAAATATTATACTGTAAAAGTTGTTTTATAAAATATTTGAAATTAATGAACTTTAGAAGACAATTTAAGTTGTCTTCAAATAACCATATATTTACAATATTACAAAACAGGAGACATCACAAACAAATTACGAAAACATGCATCATATGTGTCTAATTTTATGGGATCCCTTAGATATCTGCAGACAATTTTTGGTCTAAATCAGACCTTAAAATAATAATGGAATGTTATATAAAAATAACCACTACTGCTACTTCTTCCACACATGCTGTCAACATAGGCCACTACTACCCCACACAGGCTAATATATTAAATAAATATGAACATTTAGATTGAAGTAATGCATTTGACTAGCACAATTTGAAATCCAAATTGTTTTATATACAAAAATTATAAAATTACTATAAAAATATAATTATTATTTATTGGGTGTATCATACCAAGCTCCAAAGTGTTTTGTAACTAAATATTTAAACCCTAGCGAAATTTCCTTCTAAAACCCCTGTCACACTCAGGCCGGCGCTCTCACTGCGCTGCAAAAGTACCAACATATGAGTAACACGCAGGAGGAGCGCCGAAAACTGTCGAAAATTGTCAAACTTTTAAAACAAAGTATGCTCCTATTGCGTTCCTACTTTGTCAAGTCTCACGCTCTTAGTGCGTTCAAGTCGCTGTCATTGTGATGCTAGTACGTTCACAATAAGTTCGCAAAACGTTCTCTGCGCTGGCGCGGAGAGTATAGATAGCGCCTCCTGCGTTCTCCAGTCATAGTCAGTTTTTATGTTGTGGGGAAAATACCCAACACTCCGCAATAGATTAGCTGTCCGATTAAACTACTGTCACACTCCGCTGCGATCAGGCCGGCGCTTGCATTGCGCTGAAAAATAATCAAAGCGGCAAGCAAAGCGCAGTAAGGTATCCAAGAACGTATTGGTGACGCAGTGGACACTGGCTAGGACGGGAGAGGGTCTCCGTGATCGCCCCAGAGCGCCAGAGCGCCGCGTTTGTTTTGTGCATGCACAAAACAAGCGCAGAGGTTCGGCGTTCTGACCAGGCGTAGTACCGTCGCCATGACAACGCAAAGCGTACTAACAACGCAACGACAACGACTTGAACGCATTAAGAGCGTTTACGGCGTGGAGGAAACGCAATGAGAGCGCGTGAGAGCGTGAGAATTGACGTGACAAAGCAGGAACGCAATGGGTCGTACAAAGAGCGCGACGAAAACGTGATAAGCGGGATATAGGAGCATAGCTTGTCACGCGCGCCGCATGTATAACTGGTGGGGGAGTTTCTTGTTTCGCGTGCGGGCTGACATTATCAATGGGTATTTTATTAGTTTTATTTATAGAATGGGAATTTTTGGGATGATTAAAAGTCAAACTGCAAGCTGGAGGCCGAGTCCCGTAAAAGGTGCATGTAGTTGGGGAAATTCACTTTCGTTTATTGTGTTAATCAACGTTGATTAATGTTGATTTTTGGTTTGTGATAAACTATATGTCAATTACAAATAAAATAAATTTCTGCAGCCCACTGGGGGTTGTGGTCGGAATCGGTCGAGTCGGCCACCGGTTCGTTAATTAGGTGCTGGTTGTTATTGTTATTTAACGGAATTCTGAGTTGGTCATTCGCAAAACCAATATATTTTATATTCTACAATTACATTCTTGGGTTTATAATATATGATCTTGAGCGCGTTACCATTTCTGACATTGGTTCCCTTGTTTTAACAGATTGAAAATTTCTGACAATTTTCCGCGCTTCCACTGTGCGTTACTCGTATTTTGATACTTTTTCAACTCAAATCAAACGCCAGCCTGATCGCAAAGACACACGCAATACAACTATATAATTCAGACATAACATATATCTACCAAAGACACACGCAATACAACTATATAATTCAGACATAACAGATACCTACCAAAGACACACACAATACAAATATATAATTCAGACATAACAGATACCTACCAAAGACACACGCAATACAACTATATAATTCAGACATAACAGATACCTACCAAAGACACACGCAATACAACAGTTGGTGTGAGCAGACCGCATTTCAAAGTGGAATCGTACTGTAAACCTGCTGTAAACGCCGGAAGAACGCCATGTATAACGCTTGGGCGTAGAGCGAGCACCAGAGTCGCAGTGGCAGCACAATGTGGACGTTCTATGAGCGGGAACCAGTCAATAACACCCCATGACAGCGCAGAAAGAGCGCAATAAGTTTTGGACAGAGCCTCATTGAGCGTATTTTAAGGGCGGGAAAGGCACGTAGTGAGAATTTGATTAAGCTTACTGTAGTCGCAAAAGACAAGATTAATTCCTTGCTGCGACCACGAGAAGCTAATATGCGCTTTTGCTACGTCCACATAACGCTCACGTCGCTCGCTTGGCGCTTTGCTTTGCGCTGTCACGGCGACAGTACTACGTCCTGGTCAGAACGCCGAGCCTCTGCGCTTGTTTTGTGCATGCATAAAACAAGCGCGGCGCTCTGGCACCTATGGGCGACCATGGAGATCCTCGCCCGTTGTAGCCAGTGTCCACTGCGTCGCCAATCGGTTCTTGGAGACCTTAGTGCGTTTAGGTGGGCGCTTTGATACTTTTGCAGCGCAATAAGAGCGCCGGCCTGAGTGTGACAGGGGCTTAAGTAACAGCTTAAGTTTAGTTATAAATTCATATTTTGCAGAGTTCACAAAATTGGGACTTAGTTTTATTTGGCACCATTACCTACAAAAGAACAACTTAGTTACTTAAGAATATAGACTTAGCAAATATATGCTAAGGAGAGAATGCTATTTAATCAAAGAAGCAAAGTATTGATTTGCATAACTCATTTCACTTAGAATGTCATAATTATTGTATCTGCATACTGTATAGTGAAATTGGTAATTGAGTCACATTCAGTGACATGAAAATATGTTTTGCCCATGTACGAAGTGACTGGAACAGAACTAATCAGACCAGGATAGATAGATATATATTTTAATAGGTAAACACTACGGGATATATACCCCATTTATAGGTCCTATATATGTAGATATAATATAAATACTCATAACAATGAACATAGACAGTTTTTACGAGAGCTGCCAATGCTGCTGCTGGAGCGCAGAGACGTAACATTGTTTATCGCCACCTATCCTCGGAAATAATCCTCATATGGAACATCAACTTTAGTTCCCCCTTATGGAAACATTATTAGTTTGGTGGCATGCATGGTCCAATAGTCTGCCACTCCAGAAATTGGCTGACGTAGCACAACTAGGTTCGGTAGTCACTAGTCAGCAAGATCATTACCCTTTCTTACTTAATACCAGCTAAATTATATAGTACACAGTACATAACACTTCTGCAATGCGACAATGCCAAGTATTTGCACTAATTAGTATTGCCATTTTTTTTTAAACATGCTCACATAGAAAATAATTAGAATAGTTTGCTTTGAAAATAGTTTAAGTACTGTTAAAGTTATTGACTTTATGACTTAGAAAATTTTGATTAGTTTGGAATAAATAAACAAATCCAAGAATGAACAACACAACGGAAAGTCCTAAGAATACACAGTAAAATAACACAGGAAGATGATCAAAATTTTGGAACTGATGCAGAACCTAAAACATCATATTTCGAGGGTTAATATACCGTTCAAGTTCTGCAGAATTTTTAAGCCAATGAGAAGACAGGAAAGCATTTAAGAACCAATGTAATCAATATTTTTCATTGCAGAAGAAATAGTGCGTAATTAAAACACTAATAGCGTCATTAAAATAATAATAATGCAGTTTTTGAGCCACGAATCCACCAGCTTCACATGGACACATATATACATATTTACATGCATTAAATAAATTGAGGCACCATGGTTTCTTCAAATCATGCGGTGTAGTTCATCGGGTCTTCTTGTCCTTAGGCGAGAGAGCAATTCGGAAGATGAGTCTTAAGGGTCGATACAAGTTCCCCAATATCTAGTGCCGTTTTGATAGAAATGGGTACATAATAAAAATGATACATACATACATAGAAATGATACAAAATTTGTATGCATAATTTTGAAATCATTTGTATATGAGTGATTTGTATGCATTTCATGAAAAATGTGCATCATGTAGTATGTGAGGACACGTTGAAGTGATACAAAGGACGCCAGACGAACTACGGCAAGATCGGGCGCCCACGAGAAAGCGAAACATTGCCGATCGCAAAGTGATGTCCACTTATAAATCAACAATTACGGAATATGAAGTCATTACATATAGCACATTTGAATACCTTTTAAATAAGGAGTGACAGTACGGCTGAGTTTTATTAAATTTTACCCCAGATATTTGTGAATATTGAGTTTGGATATATTTAGTTGTGAAATGTATTTGTTAAAAATGCATTTCCTCAATCTACCCCCTTCTAAAAAAAAATTGTGTCCCATAAATGACTAAACAATTAACAGCACAAAACAATTACAAGTGTCCATGTTTCTGTTCCGATTAGTTAGACGACCTAGACTTGAAGCTCCTCTGCCATTTCTTGAATTTCTTCGGTTCGATTCTTTTCACCAGGATCGTCCCCTCTAACCCATCTAGTGTTTTCTCCAATGGGTCAACCCGGGCGCATAGGTATGTCACTTCCACACTTAGGGATAGAACGTTCGTCTGATAGTCAGACACCAGCATGGCATCTGTTTGAAACTCAGAGGTCGACTTCACCGGTATTATACTGGATTCAGACGATCCAGCTCCTCTATATATTTAGTTAGAATATCCGTTTGCTCATTGTCCTCACACTTGTGATTAAGCATCAGGAAAGTTGCCAAAGTCCATGTGACTTTCAAACACAGGTAGCTGTCCTTTCCACCACAGGACTGACTGGGTCTCCGCTTGAACCACCTCACTTTGTTCAACCTCCTTAGGGGGTCACAGGCTGTCTAACCTATCAACATTAGTTGGTGTTATGGCTGTAGACGTTGGCGGTACTGACACCACATATTTGACTTTATGTCCATTCACCTCATTCCTCTGGTCCCATTCCTTCTTGCTGTTCTCCTTGTCTAATTTGATTAGTGCTGTTTTAAAGACCATGGACTCATCTATTTTCCCCAACTTCTCCATTTTTTCATTAGTTTTACATGCATAGCATAGTAGAGTTGCTGGTTCACAAAGTCCTTTCGAGTTATCGCTCTATAGACACACATCCTGCATAAGAATGGCACATGGTCCTTCTCCACACGTTTGATCCGGTAATGGCGTTTTTGGTCCTTTCAAGTTCGTCTGTGCAATTGTATGCAGGTCCGCTTGGTTAATTTAAAATAGAAAGAATCGCACGGCAGGTATATGGAATTACCGAACCAATATATAGGCTTGGTTTATTTATGGACTGTTTCCTTTTTTTTTATTTTTGCAATAGCTTGCTTGAGCCAAATGGGTAAATTAATCTCATGATATGGTTTCAGTTTATTTATATTTACTATCCTATTATGACCCTCCTTGTCCATTTGGAATCTCAGTATAGAGAGGTTTCAATTTGGCAATTTCATCCAACTGATTTCCTGTCGTTCCGAACCCAAACAGTCTCCCCTATTTTATTGTTGTACACTGACTGCATTAACGTCATAGTTGGCTTTCAGTCGCTCAAATGAATGTTCGAGGTTTTCCGCGCTAATTGACGCCCTCTGTTATCGTTACCGTAATTATCCACACAAGAAGAGAAAGCTACACGTGGGGAAGTCCGAACATTATTTCGCATGGCAACCTAACTTCGCGTCCCAACATTAGTATAATTATTTGGGGATAACTCAGTTTCATTGCATTTTAAAATCAATCGCTATCTCATCGTGAACCCAGATTAAGTATCCAAGCGTGTCTGTATTGGCTGGTCATATGTCATGTGTTAATGGAAATGAGTTCCTGCTAACGGAAAACGGAGGCATACACAATTGACGGCATGTTTGTTAATGTAATTGCCCCAATATAGTAAGCCTAGAAATACTTCTCAGACAAAATTAATAGATGATAACATCGCTATTCGGCATTAATTCGAATACTGGATTTTTTGATGCAGATGTATCCCCGAGTGGAATGTTGTCTCATACATAAATTGTTTGCAACTTGTTAGTATCGGGACTAACTTAAACCCAATTGATTAACTTGAAGAATGTCATGTTTCGTTTTCGTCATGCGATCGACACCTGACAGTAATTATGATGATCAATTGCCAGTAATTGTCACCATGATAAGAAACACCTAGCATGACATCACTAATGTGGTACCTGTTACCGTAACACCAGCCAATTTCGGATTAAGCTATCAAATGACAACTGGGTCCAGCTGCCCAAGTGTTCTCTACCAATAGTTGAAAAAGCTGAGTTGTTAGCCATAAATTATAAAAGGGTTTGGTAGAGTGGCTGACGCGCAGCTAGAAAATCGAGAGTTCGGCATTTCCTGCATGGAGACTCGCGTCATGCCTATTCGAGTGCTTAAGTGTCAGAAGTATAATATAGAATACAGACGTAGTGTTTCTGAATACCAAATTTACACCATGAGTGGGATTGATGATTTACCACACGAGCTTTAGTGACACGAGCTTCAGTGTGGTAAATCATCATCATAAATTTGGTATTCAGAAACACTGCGTGTGTATTTTGTTTATACCATGACTGGTACAAGAGCAAAAGATGCTATGAAATATAAATAAATCCACTTAAATTAACACGATTCTGTCGCACCATTCACAATCATCCCTGTTGTGCTCCCTACACTTGGTCAGACGTATTGATACATTGAATTAGGTCAACACTCAATTGTATGAATATGGCATCGGTGTAGCCAATTCACAATAAACTAATGAAACAGCCATAAATAGACAACATGAATATATTTGGGAATACGAATTTAATGAATATAACAGATTGTGGGAACTTTCACAACACAATCAACGGGAAACCACGAAAGTCATTTTGAAATCCACCGTTTGTTTTTCGAGTTTGTTACGTCTATTTCTTGAAATATATGTTCCATTTGTTGATCTGGATGTGATTTCCACGGAATGAACTGTTCGTCCTGTCCATGCCTCTTGTCGGAATGTCTCCATCACCCATGTTAATATTTAGAGTGTTCTGTGTGGAGGTTATATTTTCAATATTTCTGAAGTTCGAGTTGTCAGGAACAACAAAAAGTACCTGGATTAACTCATATTAAATGTATTGTTTTTGCGACATGAACCTATAAGCAATTATAAATAACAATCAACTTCTTAATTTATCTGTTAATCTTGTCATTTTCATCGCATTAGTGAGTATAATATTCAATTGAATCGAAGTACCAAATTGTTTTCATCGCGAGGCGCTACGTATTAAAATAAAGTCATTTTGAGCGAGGTTAATGAAAGGTCAACTCGGATCTAGTTCTACTATGGGTATAAACTTTAACCATTGAAATGCCATTCAAACGTGTTACCCACAGTATAAACGTGTTACCCACGGTCGGACTCCTGTTCACACACAGTAGGGTGTACAGCACAAATATATTACATAGCATGTTTGTACACAGTACAATAGGGAGTCATGGTATAAAACAACTTTCGTATAGCTCCATATTGGTCTAACCGTTTTCAAGGTTGCCGTTTAGTTCTCAGAATACCTATATGTATGTATGTCAAAATATGTCATGGAAATAAAGAATTTAATAGAACCGGAAGCAGGATGTAGGGGTGAACTAGTATTTTCGGATCAACCCCGTTGGCGTAAACACAGGCCTATCTTATTCTCAAGAACGCACAACATAATTATACATAATTAATTATTATATCAATAAACACAGCGAATGGAATTGGATCTGGCAGCAGGCCGAGACTTATTAATGGCCATTTCCTTGTCGCCAAGGTGTCAAATGTCGGCAATGATCTAGTATGTTGAGGTCTTTGTTCTACAGCCGCCAGTTATTGGAATATTTTCGTCATATTGTTTGCTTTATTCTCTGGTCCAATATACATACATTGTTATAGGGAAATATAACTGGAGATAATATACAAAATATAGATATAAAACATGGGGTATGCATGTGTGTACATAACATATATTTATAGTGACTTTTGTCACTGTAACGAGCTTGGGTATAGGGTCCTTTTATGGATAGTTTCGGTAGCGTGTGACCCTTTACTACTTCTTCTACTCGTGAGTCGTTACTGTATATTCTTGGTACCCTATGACGATGAGCCCATGGGGGTAAATAGGGACATGCACTATCTACGTCAGCCCTTAGGGATACTTGTTTAAATGGATTTAGAGTCCACACTTTGTAGGAGTGATGATCAAGTTTATATGAATAATAATATTCCCCTCATAGAGCAGGATTGATGATTGAATAAATATAATCAATTCTATATATATAGCAATTAACATGTGGATGTCATCACGGTTTGCTAAGTTATACATTTCAGAGGTTGTCTCTTTAATAAACCTTGTCAGATGATTTATATCTCTTTCCAACTATTTCCAACTAAACTGACTATCTGGAGCCCGAAAGCTCTGTAAATGCACCCAATGTAATTATCAAAATAATGTTTACAAACACATTTTAGGTATAATTAGGTCAGAAATCTATCTGTGTTGACGTTACAATATTCTGCTTGCTCTTTCGAAATAGTCGTTACTAAGTCCCAACCACCGGAAGTGGTTGCCTAGCTTTTATATATATATGGTTGGTTTCCGACCATATGGTTGGAATCTGACCACAAAATGTGGTCGGATTACCGCGAGCACGTGGTTGCCCCGGTGAAACATTGACAGTTGGGAGGAGATAAAGCTACCCACAATGCAATAGCGTCACCGGCGAACCAGGCCATGTTGACATCCAAGGGCGAAAACAATTAGAATTACTAACTTATAATGCGGAATATTATGAAAGTTATTAAAGTTAGGAAATTAGGATATGAATATTACAATGAAGCATGGAATGATTAACTAAAAGATGTAAAGTGAAGTGAGTGTTACGAATAGAATGAGGTGAATTAGTGACGAAAAGATGACAAAACTGACTTTTAAAACTACGGTGCCGCTAAACCGAAACGCGAATAAATGATATTTATTAAATATAGCGACTTCGCTACGCTACACCACCCCCCCCCCCTGGTTACTGAAAATTCGCCCCGAATTAACATAAGTATACATACATATACATAATCTAATAAAAATCAATTTTAACAATTAATAATATGTTATTTCTTCTTTCTTCATTCCTCCTTGCGGGTCGTCAGGTCTAGGGCTTCAGTCTGCTCCCGGAAAGGATTAACCTTCAAATTCTTCGGGGTAGACGGTGGCTGAGGTGCAACCTGAACTTCCGTATCCCTGATGATGGTGCACCCTTGCACCATGTTTCCTCCAATGTATACGACCAGCCACTGGGTAAGGTGACACTCTCCACCTTCTTAATAGACATATAACCCTGTGTTGCGAAGCGTCTCTTATAAGCGTTTAACCCTTTACCCAACAAACCGGCCAAATAAAGCTTCAACAGCCTAAAATATCTTCGGTCTGTCTCAATAGAACCATACAAATATGGATATCATTGGAACCGGCTCCTTGACCACATTGTGATAGTTACAGTTATGCCCTGTGCCAATGCATTCTCTTATATATGCGAGTCGACCATAGGTCGCCTCGCATATATAAGAGAATGCCTAAAAAAAATCTTTTTTTAACACTTTTTACCATTTTTTCTTACTTTAACAATTTTGTAATGTGTTAAGCCAATGCATTCTCTTATATATGCGAGGCGACCTATGGTCGACTCGCATATATAAGAGAATGCATGCATTGGCACAGGGCCGTTCTGTTGGGTAAAGGGTTAAGTGTTCAGTTGCCTTCGTCTTCACTGCTTTTAAAAGTGGAGCTGTATGCCCTTCCATATATGCGCTGGGAGCCCCGATAAAGACAAATCGAGGGTCACTCGCCAGCTGTTCAAAACTCTTGAAGGGTTTCGGCAAACTGATCTCGATGTCCAACGAGGCACTGATAGTCGGCCCACTTGGGGGGATGTACTCGGCATCTGTGTTGTTCCCTCTTTCTTTTGTCATTTTCACCTCTGTCTCGGTGTTCATGCCTTTCTCTGACGTTAACACTGTTTCTGTGTTAGTTGCCGTTGATATCTGCGTAACGTGCGTGTTCGATTCGGGTAGGGTTATGTGTGTGTCCGGTTTATTCTGCGTTACGTGCGTGTTGTCCGATAGAAGATCTGTGAATAATCCAGCCCTCTAACATAAAACTGCTCAGTAAGTCCGCTGGTGGTGAGGCAACACTGTCAACTGGTGCCAGAAGCATTAAGGGCTCCTCGTCCCAACTATCCGCTGGTCCATCCAAACTGCTCACAACCGGAGATTTGTCGCAACCAGCGCTGATCACAACATCCTTTCGCGTTATGGCGCTCTTTATTTTAGGCGTATCAACCGTCTTCGGTGCCTCCTCTTGTATTTTTCTAAATGTTCGGCGCGCATCCTTTTCGTGGGGATCCGGTAATACCTCCCGAAGCCTCGGGTGCCTGCGTTTGATGTGTTCGGTCATCATGTACTGCCTGCTGATGCTAACACAGTAGTTGCAATGGTAGCATTCTATGGTTGGTCCATGCCGCTCCCGTTGGTGTCGACTCCTTTTGTCTCTGTCGTCGAATTTACTGTCGCACTCGTGATATGTGTAGACACCATCATTGATGACCCTTGGTATTGGAATACTGTGGATGAAAAGAGAGAAGAAAAAACTGTATTGGTCTGTGTGGATACGGATGAAACAATCGTGCACCACTGTAGTGTCTGTGTGTGGATACGGATGAAACAATCGTGCATTATACTACCGTTCTCTCCACCACTTTCTCTCAGATTCTACTTCTGCTCTCTCAACTTCATTATCTCGCCTTCCATGAACCACCGTTTCACTTTCCCAAAGTATTTCTTTACTCTATCTATATGCACCACCTTGGATTTGGTATTTGGGCTGCGTTTCAATCGAACTAGTAAATCAGACAGTTTTTCAGTGATGGTATATGGGCCATCGTACTTTCTCACAAGCTTTCTTGACAGACCTTTCCCCACCTGCGTCACTCGTAATAGCACTGCATCGCCAACTTTCAAAGTATCAAAGTTCATTTCTCTACCCAACATCATGAGTCTTCAAATACACACCGATCAGGGTAGACAATTTGAGAGCAAGCTATTTCAAGCCATGTGTGAAATACTTCACATAGACAAGACCCGAACCACACCTTACCATCCCCAGAGCGATGGGTTGGTGGAAAGGATGAACAGAGCTATCAAATAAATGATGAGAAAGTATATACATCAATCCCAAAAAGATTGGGATGAGTATTTACCGTTGGTAATGTTGGCATATCGGGCATCCATCCATTAAAGCACTGGGTTCTCTCCAAGTCTCATGATGTTGGGTAGAGAAATGAACGTACCAATTGATACATTATATTCAACAGTTCATATTGACCGCAAAGCAGATCAGGCTGAGGCAAACAACCCAGTACCTGACTATATCCACGACCTTTTGAAGCGATTTGATGTGGTGCATGAGATAGCGAGAGTGCAAGGTAGAAAGGCGAGTGACAGACAGAAGAGAAATTATGATTTGAAAGGCGTGAGAGACACAGAGACTTTGAAAGTTGGCGATGCAGTGCTATTACGAAAGAGAAACTACTATTTCGAAAGAGCAAGCAGAATATTGTAACGTCAACACAGATAGATTTCTGACCTAATTATGCCTAAAAGGTGTCTGTAAACATTATTTTGATGATTACATTGGGCGCATTTACAGAGCTTTCAGGCTCCAGGTAGTCAGTTTAGTTGGAAATAGTTGGAAAGAGATATAAATCATCTGACAAGGTTTATTAAAGAGACAACCTCTGAAATGAATAACTTAGCAAACCGTGATGACATCCACATGTTAATTGCTATATATTGAATTGATTATATTTATTCAATCATCAATCCTGCTGTATGAGGGGAATATTATTATTCATATAAACTTGATCATCACTCCTACAAAGTGTGGACTCTAAATCCATTTACACAAGTATCCCTAAGGGCTGAAGTAGATAGTGCATGTCCCTGTTTACCCACATGGGCTCATCGTCATTGGGTACCAAGAATATACAGTAACGACTCACGAGTAGAAGTAGTAAAGGGTCACACGCTACCGAAACTATCCATAAAAGGACCCTATACCCAAGCTCGTTACAGTGACAAAAGTCACTATAAATATATGTTATGTACACACATGCATACCCCATGTTTTATATCTATATTTTGTATACTATCTCCAGTTATATTTCCCTATAACAATGTATGTATATCGGACCAGAGAATAAAGCAAACAATATGACGAAAATATTTTCCAATAACTGGCGGCTGTAGAACAAAGACCTCAAGATACTAGACCATTGCCGACATTTGACACCTTGGCGACAAGGAAATGGCCATTAATAAGTCTCGGTCTGCTGCCAGATCCAATTCCATTCGCTGTGTTTATTGATATAAAAATTAATTATGTATAATTATGTTGTGCGTTCTTGAGAATAAGATAGGCCTGTGTTTACGCCAACGGGGTTGATCCGAAAATACTAGTGCACCCCTACATACTGCTTCCGGTTCTATTAAATTCTTTATTTCCATGACATATTTTGACATACATATAGGTATTCTGAGAACTAAACGGCAACCTTGAAAATGGTTAGACCAATATGGAACTATACTAAAGTTATTTTATACCATGACTCCCTACTGTACTTTGTACAAACATGCTATGTAATATATTTGTGCTGTACACCCTACTGTGTGTGAACAGGAGTCCGACCGTGGGTAACACGTTTGTACTGTGGGTAACACGTTTGAATGGCATTTCAATGGTTAAAGTTTATACCCATAGTAGAACTACATCCGAGTTGACCTTTCATTAACCTTTCGTGACCTCGCTCAAAATGACTTTAGTTTAAAACGTAGCGCCTCGCGATGAAAACAATTTGGTACTTCTATTCAATTGAATATTATACTCACTAATGCGATGAAAATGAACAAGATTAACAGATAAATTAAGAAGTTGATTGTTATTTATAATTGCTTATAGGTTCATGTCGCAAAAACAATACATTTAATATGAGTTAATCCAGGTACTTTTTGTTGTTCCTGACAACTCGAACTTCAGAAATATTGAAAATATAACCTCCACACAGAACACTCTAAATATTAACATGGGTGATGGAGACATTCCGACAAGAGGCACGGACAGGACGAACAGTTTATTCCGTGGAAATCACATCCAGATCAACAAATTGAACATATATTTCAAGAAATAGACGTAACAAACTCGAAAAACAAACGGTGTATTTCAAAATGACTTTCGTGGTTTCCCATTGACTGTGTTGTGAAAGTTCCCACAATGTGTTATATTCATTAAATTCGTATTCCCAAATATATTCATGTTGTCTATTTATGGCTGTTTCATTACAGTTTATTGTGAATTAGCTACACCGATGCCATATTCATACAATTGAGTGTTGACCTAATTCAATGTATCAATACGTCTGACCAAGTGTAGGGAGCACAACGGGGATGATTGTGAATGGTGCGACAGAATCGTGTTAATTTAAGTGGATTTATTTCTATTTCATAGCATTTTTTGCTCTTGTACCAGTCATGGTATAAACAAAATACACACGCAGTGTTTCTGAATACCAAATTTACACCACTCGTGGGATTGATGATTTACCACACCCACTGAAGCTCGTGTCACTAAAGCTCGTGTGGTAAATCATCAATCCCACTCATGGTGTAAATTTGGTATTCAGAAACACTACGTCGGTATTCTATATATACTCCTGAAACTTAAACACTCGAATAGGCATGACGTGAGTCTCCATGCAGGAAATACCGAACTCTCGATTTTCTACCTGCGCGTCAGCCACTCTACCAAACCATGTTTTCTGGTGAAGTGAATCCCATATTTACATGTATATAACATACCTCATAAATTTGGTTTATAATTTATGGCTAACAACTCAGCTTTTTCAACTATTGGTAGAGAACACTTGGGCAGCTGGACCCAGTTGTCATTTGATAGCTTAATCCGAAATTGGCTGGTGTTACGGCCACATGTACCACATTAGTGATGTCATGCTAGGTGTTTCTGATCATGGTGACAATTACTGGCGATTGATCATCATAATTACTGTCAGGTGTCGATCGCATGACGAAAACGAAACATGACATTCTTCAAGTTAATCAATTGGTTTAAGTTAGTCCTGATACTAACAAGTTGCAAACAATTTATGTATAAGACAACATTCCACTCGGGGATACATCTGCAACAAAAAATAGAGTAATCGAATTATCGATTGTTATGTCTACTTCTAAATTCTAAATGCCGAATAGCGATGTTATCATCTATTAATTTTGTCTGAGAAGTATTTCTAGGCTTACTATATTGGGGCAATTACATTAACAGACATGCCGTCAATTGTGTATGCCTCCGTTTTCCGTTAGCAGGAACTCATTTCCATTAACACATGACATATGACCAGCCAATACAGACACACTTGGATACTTAATCGGGGTTCACGATGAGATAGCGATTGATTTTAAAATGCAATGACACTGAGTTCTCCCCAAATATACTAATGTTGGGACGCGAAGTTAGGTTAGTGAAGCTTTCTCTTCTTATGTGGATAAATACGGTAACGATCACAGAGGGCGCCAATTAGCGCGGAAAACCTCAAACATTCATTTGAGCGACTGAAAGCCAAATATGACGTTAGTGCAGTCAGTGTACAAAAATAAAATAGGGGATACTGTTTGGGTTCGGAACGACAGGAAATCAGTTGATGAAATTGCCAAATTGAAACCTCTCTATACTGAGATTCCAAATGGACAAGGAGGGTCATAAGAGGATAGTAAATATAAATAAACTGAAACCATATCATGGGATGAATTTACCCATTTGGCTCAAGCAAGCTATTGCAAAAATTAAAAAAAAGGAAACAGTCCATAAATAAACCAAGCCTATATATTGGTTCCGTAATTCCATATACCTGCCGTGCGATTCTTTCTATTTTAAATTAAACAAGCGGACCTGCATACAAATGCACAGATGAACTTGAAAGGACCAAAAACGCCATTACCGGATCAAACGTGTGGAGAAGGACCATGTGCCATTCTTATGCAGGCTGTGTGCCTATAGAGCGATAACTCGAAAGGACTTTGAGAACCAGCAACTCCACTATGCTATGCATGTAAAACTAATGAGAAAAATGGAGAAGTTGGGGAAAATCGATGAGTCCATGGTCTTTAAAACAACAGCACTAATCAAATTAGACAAGGAGAACAGCAAGAAGGAATGGGACCAGAGGAATGAGGTGAATGGACATAAAGTCAAATACGTGGTGTCAGTACCGTCAACGTCTGCAGCCATAACACCAACTAATGTTGATAGGTTAGAAAGCCTGTGACCCCCTAAGGAGGTTGAACAAAGTGAGGTGGTTCAAGAGGAGACCCAGTCAGTCCTGGAGGTGGAAAGGACAGTTATCTGTGTTTGAAAGTCGCATGGACTTAGACAACTTTCTCAATGCTTCATCACAAGTGTGAGGACAATGAGCAAACGGATATTCTAACTAAATATATAGAGGAGCTGGATCGTCTGAATCCAGTATAATACCGGTGAAGTCGATCTCTGAGTTTCAAACAGATGTCATGCTGGTGTCTGACTAGCAGACGAACGTTATATCCCTAAGTGTGGAAGTGATATACCTATGCGCCCGGGTTGATCCATTGGAGAAAACACTAGATGGGTTAGAGGGGAGGATCCTGGTGAAAAGAATCGTACCGAAGAAATTCAAGAAATGGCAGAGGAGCTTCAAGTCTAGGTCGTCTAACTAATCAGAACAGAAACATGGACACTTGTAATTGTTTTGTGCTGTTAATTGTTTAGTCATTTGTGGGACACAATGTTTTTTAGAAGGAGTAGAGTGAGGAAATGCATTTTTAACAAATACATTTCACAAACTAAATATATCCAAACTCAATATTCACAAATATCTGGGGTAAAATTTAATAAAACTCAGCCGTACTGTCACTCCTTATTTAAAAGGTATTCAAAGGTGCTATATGTAATGACTTCATATTCAGTAATTTTTGATTTATAAGTGGACATCACTTTGCGATCGGCAATGTTTTGCTTTCTCGTGGGCGCCCGATCTTGCCGTAGTTCGTCTGGCGTCCTTGGTATCACTTCAACGTGTCTTCATATACTACATGATGCACATTTATCATGAAATGCATACAAATCACTCATATACAAATGATTTCTAAATTATGCATACAAATTTTGTATCATTTCTATGTATGTATGTATCATTTTTATGATATACCCATTTCTATCAAAACGGCACTAGATATTGCGGAACTTGTATCGGCCCTTAAGACTCATCTTCCAAATTGCCCTCTCGCCTAAGGACAAGAAGACCCGATGAACTACACCGCATGATTTGATGAAACCATGGTGCCTCAATTTATTTAATGCATGTAAATATGTATATATGTGTCCATGTGAAGCTGGTGGATTCGTGGCTCAAAAACTGCATTATTATTATTTTTAATGACGCTATTAGTGTTTACATTACGCACTATTTCTTCGGCAATGAAAAATATTGATTTCATTGGTCCTTAAATGCTTTCCTGCCTTCTCATTGGCTTAAAAATCCTGCATAATTTAAAAGGTATATTAACCCTCGAAATATGATGTTTTAGGTTCTGGATCATTTCAAAATTTTTGCTCATCTTCCTGAGTTATTTTACTGTGTATTCTTGGGACTTTCCGTTGTGTTGTTCATCCTTGGATTTGTTCATTTATTCCAAACTAATCTGAACTAATAGGTAAATTTTCTAAGTCATAAAGTCAATAACTTTAACAGTACTTAATCTATTTTCAAAGCAAACTATTCTAATTATTTTCTATGTGAGCATGTTTTCCAAAAAAAATGGCAATACTAATTAGTGCAAATACTTGGCATTGTCACATTGCAGAAGTGTTATGTACTGTGTACTATATAATTTAGCTGGTATTAAGTCAGAAAGGGTAATGATCTTGCTGACTAGTGACTACTGAGCCTAGTTGTGCTACGTGTCGGCTACTGGTATATGTAAAGCGGTATGAATAACTTGAGCTCCACGACGAGAAGTGGTACAAAAACAGCCAATTTATGGAGTGGCAGACTGTTGGTCCATGCATGCCACCAAACTAATCCTGTTTCCATAAGGGGGACTAAAGTTTATATTCCATATGAGGATGATTTTCGAGGATAGGTGGCGATAAACAATGTGGAGATGATTCCAAGCTAATTCTAACCAATCAAACAACCGTACAATTTAAAATACTACTAACTTTTTTCCAGATAGTTTTCAAGGGCGCCACATTCAAGATCTGTTTATATTGCAGTGGAAAGCTGAAGGACTGATTCATTTTCTGTTCACAGTGTGGCGAAGCTGTTCTTCGGAAATGTCCACAATGCGATCACGATGTGCAATCCACAAATAAATTGTGTGGAACGTCGCTTGTTGCCATTATACAAGTGCGAGTAGTAGCGCTAGCAGTTCATTCACGTCAAATACATATAGCAGTGGTAGACATGCTATACCCGTTCAGCCACTGAGGTCCCAGTGGCAGTGCAACCATCTAGTAAATATTATTAACAAAAATGTGAATGACAATGCCATTTGAATATAATATTAATGGAAGTGTACAATTTAACCTTCATTTATTATATTTTTCATACATATTGGTCTTTTAATTCTTTGTCATAGCTCATTTCCCTTTTATACTTATTGCATTGGGGGTATGAGACAAAACCCACAGGGCCGCATGAATGGTGTTTGTATTGAAAGTATCGACACGCATGAGCTGTTGTTGCAATTTCGCTTTATACCAGAATGACGGACGTCATGGAAATCATTATCTAGCATCTTCTCCGTGCCTTCATTCACGTTATATTGAACAAACCCAAATAATAATAAGCCGCGGCTTGTTAAATCTTTGTGAGGACGGTCCGACCATAACACTGTCACCACATTGATTTTGCCGTGGAACTGTGGGTGAGGTGCGAGACTCACAGGTCACATACAAATAAGTTTTCGATCACAATTAGCATGTATGATTACGGCCTTCAAAGTTTTATTTTAACTATTGATATCAGTAACAACTTCTCGGATTATCGTACTTGGAAGAAATAGTATTATACGGAAATCACCGAGGTTGGCCGATTGCTATTAATGTGTGAGAAAATAAAAAATCTCAGAATGGTTAATAGAGTACGCCCCATGAATTAGCAATGCTCGGAAAAGTACAGATATGCTATTTTGTGTTCCGTTATTCTCTTGAGAGCTTTTATTGTTTGAAGACTAAAATCGAAGCCAGATGATTGAAATGTTTCTAGGAATTTATATTACCATCATTTATTTTTCCAAACGTAGAATTCTCAAATGCGGCACATAATCGCTAGGTCTTGAAATTCAATTTGAATCAAACCTAGTTATTCTTATTGTTCACATTAATTTGCTCAGTTCTGGTCATCTTAATATTTGTATTAATACTAGTACATTATATATTAAATGGACTGGCTAGAGTTCCGTATACGACAGTTTAGATGCAGAAAAAACCTAACTCAGCTATACATACAACCCCCATTATTTGACCTAAATATATTTGTTTTCGAATAAGGAATGTAAGTCACCTTCATATCAAACAATCACTTTCAATATCTGTATCTAGCCAAAATGTATACCAAATAATTATTAGTTCCCTTTTATGACGGCTTTTAAGGCATCTCAGGCTGACGTCAACGGGACCTATGTAATAAGATTCCCCGGTTCAAAATATTCATATATACACATTTTCAGCAACGAGGGCGCAACGGTTTGGTCGCCTCTGGTCCAAATATATATAAAATAATTATTAGTGCCCTTTTAAGACATCTGTGTTGAACGGGGCGTATCTATTACGCTCCCCGGAGCAAATTGCCCCTAATGAGACTAGTATAGAAGTAACGTTGTACTTGTACAAATAGCTCGCACAAAAGACGATCCATTTATGAAATGGATGTTGAATTGCTTGCGTTCCTTAGAGTATGGATGAAAGTTGGTCTGACATTTTGTGTGGAACGCGAAAGCGTTCTACACATAAAAATGTCAGACAAACTTGCATCCATACTCTATGGTACGCAAAAAAATCAACACCCATTGCTTATATTTACACCCAAGCGAGTCAACTGGCAGATTAGAACATTGTTAAGCGCCCGTTATTCTCGTGACTGGTGCAAGTTGCGTCTACACAAAAATGGATGCAAGTTGGAGTCAGCAATCGACGTAATTGTCCTGCATTCATGTTCCACAACGCAAATTGCATGTGTGTAAATATGTACATATATATCGGGTCTGTCGCGCGAACTCGGGGCGCGTTTGACGAGCGAAATCAACTATATATCTAATTAAATAGCTCATTTGTTTTATTTTTTACAGGCAAAAATCAGAAGACAAGAAACTGTGGTGCAGTTTGCTCTGAAAAGGAAGATGGGCGGGTAGTGGATATTGCAAAAGGCGCAGCCCTAGAGCCATCAAAGGTCCGGAAAGTAACGCTGAATGCATCTGCGACTTACGATGATGTCATGACAGCTTGCATAGATGAGTATCACGAGGAGGGATGTCTCCTGGACACCAAAGATAAACCGATTACCGCCTTTAACTTCAATCTGGCTAAATTTGTGCAGAAAATGAAACAGTACCCAGGGATTACACGAATTTATCTGGGAATAGACGATGCAGAAAGTTCAGAAACTAACAACGAGTGAGTGTTAGCAATAGCACTAAGAATGAATTTATATTCTTGGTAAAAAAATTACAATTTTCTCAGAATTTCACCTCCAAACGTTTTGCACCTTAATATCGGGGGTACCCGGCATTGCTCGGGTAAAGAATGAGTAAATTATTAGTGCCCCTTTAAGTCATTTAATTATTAGTCATCTGCGGTAAAAAATACATATTGCATGACATTCTCTTGATAAAGTTACTTACACCTTTTAATTTGATAATAAACGTCTTCATTGTTTCATTTATTTGTTGCAATTAATTCCAGGTTTAGTTATAATTTTCATAAATGAACAAGATAGAGTCGTTTGTATTGTTGTTGTATTCCAGGGTACAGGCTGTTACCATTGGTTAAGTAAAGGTGGTGAAGGAGAGGCGGAGGGAGGAGATATCGAGAGAAGATCAAAGCCTTGCTTGGGACATAGCTACCCAATCATTTCCCGAAGTGACAGTGCTGATGTAGAACTGGAAGTTATTTTCAGCAAAGCAACATACTACGTTGTTCCATTTTGGGTCGGCGTAGTATGTTTATTTAAAACAATCTTCTGTTTTAGAACACCCTCCGTACCTCGTCCCACTTAGCATGAGTAGGCTACATATATTTTAGGACAGATATATAAAATTACTGTACCAGTAATCAATGTTGTCAGCTGCCCAGCAAAACAATGCTAATTCGGCTTCGGACTATTAATTACGACTTGCAGCCCGTGCCCATGGATACAGTCAAACACAATCAAAAGCAGTATAATTAAAACATAAGGATAAACCAATACAGATACACATCAAACCTCACAAATCTTGTAATTTAGGTTTTAAGGTTGAAGCCAGACTGCCCAGCATTGAGACATTTCTTCAGATCAATGGGTTTACTTATACACTAATGCATTGATGTATACAAATAATATTATCACAATGTTTAAGAAATAAATGTTTTAGTTTGAGATAATATGGAGAATAATGTTAAATATTTACTAATACACTCTTTTATAACAGTATTACAGTACATTAATTATATTTATGAGTTTGTATTAAATGGATATATATTATTAATAATTTGGACAAGTGTCACCTTGATCAGAAGCTTTTATAATTCTGGCTGACAAATACGACTATATATACCTTATTAATAATAATTATATACATTAATTTATAATACAAATAATATCGCGCTAATGGTAATAACATTTCTTTAAAATAGACAAACTAATGGCCTTAATTCAGGGACAAATATCGGACAAACCTGGTTTTCGAACTCGATCAAGATATTGTTGTTAATGATATCTATAATAAAATTTCAATCGTTTATGACATCGATATCTCGGACCGGCACACTGGGACATCTCATATTTACACTGATCCCCATTCAGCGATTTTCTCACATTAGCTCCGATTTACTCCGAATAGTGTCCAATTGAAGCGATTAACGAAACGCGATGTGATGTAATTAGGGGGAAGCTTGCACGCTTCCAACTTTTAATGACATTTTGACAAGACAGTGATAGACTCAGTATGTCAGTAAGACTATGTGATTGTTTACAGACTGGCGAGCTGTACGGAACAAAAATCTTTTTATTTTATAGCGAAAACAAAGATAGCAGGCAATAAGACGAGACACACACTAAAGCAAAGACACAATGAAACATTTATTACAATGGTATATTCTTGCACTCAAATTGCTCGTATCCCAAGTGAATAGTCTCACTAAACAGAAAAAGACCCAATTTTTTCGAGGATTTTTTTTTCAGAAAAAAAAATCGACGTTTGTACGCTTATCTGACATCCGCTCGCAACGCTTTTGCCACTTTGCTGATCTCCTTTGGCTGTGAGTTTTTTCTTCAGTTGGTCGATTTCTTTTCTTGCAGAAGTCAGCGCTTTAGATCTGCGCATCGGGTGTGTATTCTTTTTTAAATTGAAGGGTAACTTTATCAATAGATTTTGTCCCGACGACCTTGTATGGCGATTTGGTGTAGCAGTTTAACAAGACTTTGTGTGGATGATGCCCGAACTGGTGACTTTTGTAGTTTGGTCAGTCGATACTTGCTACAGTAGACCTTGTTCATTTCTTTTTTCTTCTTCTTCGCAGATTCCGATATTGCAGAATCTTTATACCTCTTGTGTCTATTTCTTCAGGAAATCCGCCGAAGCGCTTTTTTCCGTTCTCTGTACTCCCTTTGGATTTGGGCTCGTGACTTTGGCGGCATGTTGTGACGTTGACACCTGTGAAAATAAAATTAAGTGTAAAGGTACTTAAGACTATGAGTTTGGATTAAATAGCCGTTCATATAAGTAAAACAGGGACGAAATATTAAGGTCAAATTTGTGTTTCAAACTAATATATATCTCAGACTCTCATGCTGTCGCTTGTAGCAAATTTAGATAGGAAATTTGTGTAAACAACCGATATTTAACGCTCAGTCATCAGAACAATGAAACCTATTTTTAATATAACATTTGGGCTCAAAATGACAGATATTGTCTTTTCCAATCCAGGATTAATACATTTATAAAAATTATGTATTTCTCCACATATTTCCGAATTTGGGTTTTTTTTTCTCTCTCTGATAAATACAAAAGATTAAATTAAACAATGCGAACGATTAATGGAGAGGGAGACAGAAAGAAGAAATATGCAGCAGTTGAGGATTATTAAAGGAAAGAGACACAGATCGAGAAGGGAGTACATTTGATTGGAGAGTGATACTCTTTCGATCCTTTTAGAACATCACGCAATGGAAGAGCGACAACTCTATGCAATACTCCTCTGATGTCTTTTGAGAAAGCTAAATATAACTATGAACGTCAAAAGTTATCAACGTCACCATAGCCGAGTGGCTATGATATTGGACTTCAAACCTGGCGGCGTGAGGTCAAATCATCTGAGTGGCGTTCAATACTCTTTTTGTTATTTTTGTTTCTTTTTCGTTTTTAAAAATATATAATGATACTAAGTTGATTTAAAAGACCGTTATGATCCGGCAATCGACGGTTCATGAATATTCAAGAGTCGTGCATCAAGTCATGGTATCTACACTACATAAGCCAAGGGCGAATGCGACTGTATACGGCATTTTAAAATTATCTGGCTCGTGCATGCAAAAGTTTCACTTTCATCAAGGATCTCTAATATTAAGTTGAGACTCAGTACTACATTCACTGCAAAACGAGTTATATTCAATGAGATTAACATAACTATCAACCGTCAACAGTTTTAACACAGCGTCGCCGTAGCCGAGTGGTTATACCATCGGACTACAAACCTGGCGACATGGGATCGAACCAGCTGAGAGGAATTAATTTTTTAATTTTTTTCCCTTTTTCTGTTTTTTAATATTTAATTATACTGCGTTGATTTTAAAGGATCGCCACTGCTATTAACTTTCAGTAAAACATTAGCCATTTGCACTGAAAACATTACTGGTAATATGGTATGTGAAGCAGACGACATATTCAAGTGGCCTCTACTCGGCACAGCACACTGATCGATAACTCTAAATAAACGCATTACTTTAATAAAACATGGGAATTATTAATGCTGTGCACTTACCTGGACAATGTTGCCAACCTTTACAACTGGAGTCAGTTCTCAGCTTTACTTGGATGTTCTCTTTCAAAATACTATAAATCGCGTACGGACATGGGTGTGTCTGCTAACTACGCTGCTTTGGTCTCTCGTGCACGTTTTATTAACCCTTACTTGCCAAATGCATTAATGGGAAAATACAACAAGCTACAACATATTGAGCGCATATAGGCCTATATATCGACCAACAGCCGCTGAGAGTTCGACCATTATTTATGAAGCTTGTCCGAATCCATGCTCAAAATTGCCATATTACATAACATTATACGATAGCCTACTGATTTGAGCGAAGTATGGCCCACAAGAACAAGCTCTCCCAGCGTCAGAACCCTTCTCGTGGATAGTGACGATGCTAAAACACCGATTTTTTTTACACGATTCTTGTAAATTCATAAACAACTCAGGCTTAGATTGCTACAGTGTGTTATTAATAGAAATTGTAACGTATTATGTTGGTAACGTATTATGTCGTAATCAAACACTTATATCAGTGGCAATTCATAAAAACTTCCTACTGGTCCAAATACGCGATGTGTATAATCAACTATATGTAATGTGCAAACAACTGAGTATGAGTAAATAAACTACTCCCAACCGTTTTGGAGATGCAGGGTAAAGGCTTGGTAACGTATCTGTCGCAACATTTCCGTACCCTTCTAAAGTGGCATTACTTATGGAATTCCTTCGAACACTACGCGGCAAACTGAACGGAATGGTCATTACATATATCATGTATCATCTACAACCACGCTTTCTACAACCATGCCCCCTTCTACAGCCATGCCCTATTGTCGAGACCCGAGAAACGAATGAATAGCATCTGCTAACTTTAATCTTTGAGGTCGTCGGAGGCTTATCGCAGACACATTAATTACGATGGATTCGAATGAAGATCGTCTTATTATAACAGAGAGAGATTATGTATTGGGTGTTCAGAAAGCTGTCAAAAGGATGGAGGAAGGCCCGACGGAAATTTTTGAGAAATTTGATCTGAAAAACAAAGGTAAATGTTTAGTTGTCGACTTGGATACAAATAGATTCAAGTGTGACAGGAAAGGAGTAACTGAAAAGTATTGGGACTCTAAGAAATTTATAGACAAAGCGGGAGCAGTATGGCGATGTGTTAGTGACAATGAAAAAAATCTTGTGGAGGATATAATTAATGTTCCGACCAAGACTAAATCCCGACGAGTTACGATTCACTTGATAAGAACTCAAAACAAGATAATGTTGCAAGGAACAAAATTTAATATATCCTGGTGGCTTACTAACATTCTCCCTGATATATTTATCCGAGGATTTAATGCTCAAATTCCTGACGACATGTTAACAGGTATTGACAAAGCATTCTCCGAGCAAAGCCCAACAGCCGAAGTGAGTAAATGTGCCGAGACTGATGGTGTTGTTGTTGCTGATGATGATGAATTTGAAATAGCAGAAACCGCGGTGAAAGACCAGTCATTAAATGGAACACTAAATGACAAATCTGTACTCGTTGTTACGCCAAAGCGGAGGAAAGGTGTAAGTGTGAGTCAACGATTCAGGAAATCAAATTTATCCGCCAAAGGTGATTACATTTCAACAACCACCATCAAAAGATCGGTTGATGAATAACATGTAATGCTCGAGGAAATCAAACTTGATCACAAGGATATGAACGATTATATACAGAATAATCTAACAGCGACTATGCGTCGTATTGAAGAGACAGTGGAAAAGAAAACGACCGCCTTAGTAGAGCGTGTCGGTAAAGTTGAGACTGAATGCAAAGACTTGAAAAAACAAAACGGTCGACTTTCCAATAAGGTCGCAAATTAAAAAAATTCATTGAAAATTGTTCCATGGTGCATGTGCGTCACCGGAACATACCCCGCCTGTTCATTTGATATTAGAAGACTCGGTTCTAAGGAAAATCGACCCAACAAAGATGTGCGTCGGTGATGAAAATGTTCAATGTGTTGTACAGCCAGTACAAAGGATCGGTGGACTTATGAGGTGGCTAGATGACGACCACACTTCCAAGTTCAAATACGTGCATAAAGTATCTGTGCACGTGGGCATAAATAGCTACTGAAACAACATTCAAACTACTAAAAAGGACTTGAGAGATCTAATTGCTAAACTTCGTTGTAACCTCCCAAGTGCTGGAATAAGAATCTCTTCTACTCTGCCTACTTTGCATTCCAACCATATTAATATGCTCGTTGAATCTACAAATCAAATGTCCAGAGATGTATGCTACGAGGAAGACTGTATGTTTGTTGACAACACACCAGGGTTTGTCGACCAGTATTCGTCCGAAGTTATACAGGAACTCTTTCGCGACAATTGGCACCCAAATTTCAACGGTGTTAGAGTACTGACAAAGCATGTTAAATACGCCAAGAATGCAGACTTCAGCTGGTATAAACGTTCGCCAATGATGGAAAACCGCACACCGAGAGGAACCAGACAATTCGAAAGACCAGGACATACAGCTAGAAGGAGAGATTACCGCGGGGACAGACAAACTCAGAATGGATACGGACAGTACATGACACAGTCGTTAAATCATCAACGTTCAGAAAAACCAATTGGAGGACATGACTGCAGCGAGGAACATATGCAGAAATTCAGCAGATGAAACAGAAACAAATTCATTGCGGAGTGGTTTGATTTTGTTAAGCGAACAGCTTTTCAATTTTTCAAATGTTATTAGTAGAACAATCTCAGATATGTAAATGAATTGTCTTTGATTCGAAGTCGAGCTACTTTAGAATATTGATGCATATTGTTGTTTGAACTTGTGTCTGTACATCAGATAAAAGTAATTTCATCTACTGTGAACTAACAACTTTGACTAATAACGGCGTTTTATATGATACATGCATCTCGGATAATAATTATTACTTTGGATCGTAATTATCCGAAGTATAATGCAGTGTGTATATATATATATGTGTGTCTGTGTGTGGGTGTGTGTGTATGTATGTATATATATATATATATATATATATATATATATATATATATATATATATATATATATATATATATATATATATTCCAATTAATTAACTTCTTTGTGCGTCAATCGCGGTGCGAATCCAACTATATATTCATCTACATGTGTCCTTAGATTTGTATCCGGTGACCTCCTAGATTTACTCCTAGATTTACACCCGAAATGGTTTATAAGCATGATATCAAAAATATTTGCTACACTATTTGGAATATTCAAGGACTCGCTAGAAAACTAACTGACTCTGATTTTATTAAGCTTGTAAATCGTTATGATTTTATTACTTTAACAGAAACTTGGCATACTGATATCGCAAACATCCAAATTCCAGATTATCATTGTGTTGATCTTTGTAGAAAAGAAAAGACGGCGCGGGGAGGAATTTCGTTTTACTGTAAAT
Organism: Siphonodentalium dalli; assembly: GCA_032622095.1. Lineage (NCBI taxonomy): Eukaryota > Metazoa > Mollusca > Scaphopoda > Gadilida > Siphonodentaliidae > Siphonodentalium > Siphonodentalium dalli. The sequence goes on from CP136064.1 coordinate 30,147,036, forward strand.
CTATATATAAAAGCTATATTAAATCCGTTAAGCGAATTGACGATATGATATTGTGGGTTGAGTTTAAAGGCACGTGAGGCCTTAATTGTCGAAAATATTCATATTTGTTCCAAACACCGTAAACAGAAAAACATTAAAACACATACAGTTTCGTTCATATATACCATGACCATCGCGTAAACAGCATGTTATCATAAATACTACTATATTTTACCTAAGCAAGAGCCTGATTGGGTTACAGAAGACAGCACAATGCTACTGGCTAACCACACACAAATGGCATAAACGCTCTTTATTAGTTCCATATCAGGAATTCACCAACAAAGAACGCTCTTTATGTTTACCATCATAATATAAACAAACACCAGAAAAGTAACTTTTTATGCTTTTGTTTACATAACAATGGTGAAACATATGAGAATGCCATACTGTTTATGCGATATTTCTTATTTATATACGGACAAAGTCTGTCTACATTTTGATGTTCTTTCTGTTTGTGGCGGTTTTTGATGGGTGGAAATATTTTCACAGGATACCCACCGCCAAGGCCAACCGTACCTTTAAAGGTAAAATGTTTGGATTGAAGAAAAACATCGTTTTCATTTCTGTTTATATATCCCCGATAAATTCTAGCTATTGGAAAATAGGCGACAAACGAGAAAGGGTTTATAGTGATCTCGCAAACAAACTTACGAATTTGGAATCTGATCAATCGGTTATTCTTGGGGGAGATTTCAATGCTAGAACCGGAGGGAAGCCAGATTATGTTGCACGCGATGATGAGAAGCACGTTGTAGTGCACGATAACTATACGATTGATTCGGTGAAAGAAAGGGCTAGTCTTGATAAAACTTGCAATGCTTTTGTGACACAGCTCTTGAATATATGTAAGTCCAGTGTATTGAGAATAGTGAACGGCAGACAGTTTGGAGATTCTCTTGGCAACTTCACCAGCTACCAATACAATGGAGCCAGCATAGTAGATTATATAATAACAAATGAGAAATATTTATCTGACGTTATCTACTTTTGTGTAAAACCCCCAACAGAATTGTCAGATCACAGTCAACTCTCGGTGCATTTAAACTTTAGAGTTTGTAATTCGAAACACAAAAACTAAAATATAACAACACCGATCGAACTGTTAGGGTGCACTGGTGCGACGATAGTTCTGACAAAGCAAAGATGGCTTTATATGAGCCACATGTACAGAGACGTCTGATGAATTTCAGACTACGAACCTATCCGGAGAATTTGAACGGAACTGAAAATGCAACTCATGATATGTGTGAAATATTCAAATTTATCAATCAGACTGCGACAAAAGTTGTAAGAATAAAACATCGAAAGCAACAACGAAAACGAATATGGTTTGATCAGCGTTGTAAAGATTTGAAAAGAATTATGGAGAATCTAGTCAGCGAAATGAAAAATAATCCTCTAGACAAAAGTCTACAATTAAAGTTTTTCAATGCCAAGAAATTATATAAAAGAGAAACGAAGCATAAGGCTAAATTATTTCGGCTACAAATGTATGAAAAAATAGATAAGCTCGAAAGTTGTGACCCATCGGTATACTGGAATATAATCAAAAGTTTACGTATTAACAAAGCACAATAAAAGTCCGATGACCTTCACCCTGATGATGCGGTCGATTTCTTTGAGCATTTACTTTGCTGCGATTCCCGTGAAACGAACTTTGAATATCAAGCGTTGAAAGACAATGATCATCTGGTAGACATAAACAATAGTGACATAACTGCAACAGAAGTACTTGCTGCAATCAGGCAATTAAAAAATAGGAAAGCGACGGGTTTAGATAACATTCCAAACGAATTACTAAAAACAGTTATTCCATTGGTAGTAGATGTTGTGACAAAACTTTTTAACCATGTCTTGAAGTCAGGACATTATCCGTTATGTTGGAGTCATTCATTTATTAAAACATTGTATAAAAAAGGAAACAGACATGATCCAAACAATTACAGACCAATCGCTCTGAGTAGTAATTTTGGAAAACTGTTCAATAAAATTATTAATTCTAGAATAGACAATTATTTAGAAAAAAAACGAACTTATAAGCGATAATCAAAGATATGAAAAACCCTCTGTATATGGCCTTTGTAGACTTCAAGAAAGCGTTCGACTCAGTAGATGATCTATTTTATTTAGAAAACTTCGAGGTATTGGCATTAACGGGTCGACACTCGCGATTCTACAGTCTATTTATAATTCAAGTTATTATTCCGTTAAAATTTTAGCAGGATTTGGTCCCGCTTTATTGTCGTAAATAGGAGTAAGGGAGGGGTGCTCCTTATCACCCACTCTTTTCAAAACATTCATAGACGATATTGGCGGAAAATTAACTAACATGTGTAACCCATGCTATTTGAACAATCGCCCGATTACACATTTACTTTTCGCTGATAATCTCGTTTTAATATCTGAAACGCCTGATGGTTTGCCAAATTCTTTGAATGAATTGGAAAACTATAGTTTTCAAAATAATCTAACAGTTAATGCAGACAAAACAAAATGCATGATATTTAAATCAAATAAGCGGAAGTTAAATATAGACAATACATTTCATATCAACAATGAGTGAGTTGTTAGACAGAGTTGACGAATATAAATACTTAGGTCTCGTCTTCACTTCTGACGGTAAAATGTCGAAAGCTTGTGACAATTTAAGTGGGAGAGCTTCTAAGGCTATGTTTTTCATGACGAGCTCACTGAATTCACATATAGAATTGTCTCTCAATACTAAATGTAAGTTGTTTGACAAATTAATAATGCCTATATTGCTGTATGGTTCCGAAATATGGGCATCCGAGTTGAAAATTCCATTTATTGACACTAACCCACTTGAGCAAACACACTTGAAATTTTGTAAGAGTATAGTCAGGTTGAATAAAAAAGGCCTCAAATCATGCTTCGAGGGCTGAACTGGGTCGATATCCCATAGTAATTAATGCTATTGGTAATATGCATAAATATCTAAATAAACTGCGTGAAGTAAAATCAAGAACTTTAATGCATGATTCTTTTAGGGAATCCCTCATGTCTAATCAATCAACTTGGGACGCAAAATTAGTCAAAAGTGGTATCAATATATCACAATCTAATACAACAATAAGAGTGACAGACAAACTAATAATTGAAAGGTTAAGATCAGAACATATAAATAAGTTCAAAAAAGACATTTTCGATGACGACAGACCAGGTGGTGCTAATAAACTGCGAACTTACAGAACTTTCAAAGACAATTATGACATAGAATCGTACCTGAGGCACGTTCGATCGTCCGCGGCAAGAGAGATGTTCACTCGACAACGCGTTAGCAATCATATTTTAGCTATAGAAAAGGGTCGACACACGCAACCGAAGACGCCATTAAACGACAGAATTTGTCACACGTGTGATGAACTTAAAGTTGAAACAGAAAAACATTTTATTATGGAATGCAGTGCGTACGCTAACTCTAGAAAAGACTTGTTTAATATTGTTCAAAATTATAGCATAGATTTCATAAACATGAATGATGCTCATAAGTTCATCTTTATAATGAAAAACAATGACAAACAAATAATCAATTCCGTGTGCAACATGATCCGGTTATTCTTTCTAAAAGGACAGAATGTCAATATGGGGAAATAAACGTTTAAAGTATTAATTTATAATACTAATGATTATTTATCGTACATATGCCTATTACATGTATTTTATTTTAATGTGTAACTTTTCATGTATTAACTGTTATTTGCAACTGCCTCCATTGGTGTATAACTCATGTTATCTTATCTTATCTTGTATGGCCTATATGTTCACTTTTACTGAATATTCCATGTTGTAAAAACAATTTCAAGAGCCATGTATGAGTTATTTCGTCGGTAACGTATTCTGTCGCATATTTTGCGACAGCCACTCCTGACGTCATAAAACTGTGGAAATTATCCAGGGTTCAGGGTCTATGCATGTGTGCTAACGCACAGGTCCCCAGAACAAATTTACCCCACCCCCAATAATACTTAATCCTATATAATTAAGTATTATTGGGGGTGGGGTCAATTTTTTTTCTGGGGACCTGTGTGCTAACGCACGTGTCTTGTGGTTTAAATCGGCGATATCACGTTCCGCCGCGGGTGGTAAAAGCGCGGAATCGGCTGGTCGCGACGTTTCACATACAGCTTGCGACAGGGTATTTTGGGTCCATATAGACGGCATGATGTCACGTGGACGCGCGGGAAGAGGCGTTATGAGCCAGTGGTGATATTTATTCATTTTATATGATCGTATGTTGTAAAACTTAGGACAGTATGTCAAATATGTCACCCGTTTTCTTTTCGAAAATCAACAGCGACACGAAAATTGCGCATTGTGCCAATTTAGCTGCGAATGCACCTGTTTCGTTTTATGGCGCGGGCCACATTGAAAATACATGTTAAAAGCACGGGTGGCGTTAGTTGCAGAAATACTCATTTGTTCAAATCGCCATCAACAGCAGGAATATTAAAATATATGGTTTTGTTCATATGCCAAACATAATCAGCGCGTAAATAGTATATTGTCGTCAAGACGTATGATGGTGTACGTAAACAAGAGCCTGCTCGTGTTACAGAAGTTTTGCTTCTGTTTACATGACACAGCGCAATTCTATTTGTTAATCACACCCAAATGATATAAACGCTCTTTATTATTTCCATATCACGAAATCAGTAACAAATAACGCTCTTTCTGTTTACTATATCAGGATATAAACAGAAGCCAAGTTCTGTAACATTTTTTGCTTTTGTTTACATAACAAAGGACAAACATTTGACAATAACATACTGTTTATGTCATATTTCTGATTGGTATAAGAACAATGTCAGTCTATATTTTACTATTATTTCTGTTTATGGCGGTTTTGGACGGAGGTGAATAGTTTAACAGCATACCCACCGCCAACACCGCCCGTATATTTAATTATCTTCTTATTATCTTTAAAGACTGTACACATGAACAGTCGTGATTAGCTCACTTTTGTCATTGTCCGCATATAATCTGCTTAGAATACCCTCATGAGTCAATAATGTGACTAAAACGCGCCCATTTTCAGAACATTATCGACTTAAAATTCTAAGCAGATTATCTACCTAAAACAAGTTCGATTTCAAGCAGATAATATGCGGTTTTTCGTGAGTACATGCTGCATATTTAGTCAGTTTATAGTGGAAATAAGGATAGTTTATAGTGGAAATAAAAAGGAAAAAGAAGCAGATGAAGAATGTGGTAATTGGTATGCTGCAAGACCCTCCAGAAAAAATGAGATCATTGGAGCAGACGGGCTTTTCATCAATCAGTTGGATGTGAGAGATAATTTGAAGTGAATAACAATAATTTTTCACAATGATAAATCTTAAAGCTGTGTCTGGTTTGAGCGTGAACTATTGGTATCCTGTTAAATTAGTGGGACTAGACGGTGTCATGTGGAGTGCATCTATGATAATTTCAACAAGAAACTAATAAGTAATTTGTTGATCATTCCAAAATCCAATTATAGAAAAGTCACTCTTCATACAGATAAGACGCAAAACAAACTAATGATAATAAGGGCAATTTCGTGTATCCGATAGATACCAGAAGGAATTTGGTTGCGCGATGGATGAAGATGTCGATAAAATTCGCAGTGATGTTATTATCAAGTTTTCGTTCTTATGCCTGTGTATACAACGTGCCCCCTGGAAATAAAAAATATTCGACTGTTTCAAGTATAACAGGATTGAAAGGCATTGTGAAGTATGGGCTACATATTTCGCCGTCTCAGGAGACTGTTTTTGGTACCTGCGGCAGGCAAATATCACCGACAACAATTAAGCAATCTGCAGATGAATTGAACCTTTGAGTTGATGACAAAATTATCACAAGGGGAGCACGAGGGTAATTTGGAACAGATAGTTGGTGATTTGAACATTCAAATTCAATTGAAGACAAAAGATATTGATTCAAAAAGTTATGGCATAGAAAAAGAGAATGGAAAATTACGGTCTGAGTTAAATACAATAAAGAAAGATGTATCTGTTGAGGATCTCAAGAATAAAATACCAGTTTGAGGACTGAACATAAGAAGCTACGATATGATCTCAGTGAAATTATAACCATGAAATCAGAGAAAACAGATCACCAACGTCAATGCGACATCACGACACTTATATGCCCATACAAATTAGACGTTGCAATATCATAGGGAACTAGGGAAGATCACATTCCACCCGTACAAAACCTTAAAACTTCACTGTAGGCGAAGGTCCCAACTCGAAATTTCACGATTTAAGTGAATTTGTGAGCGATTTTGCTTTGTGTCGCTTACAGTTATGGAATTTACCCTGGGTAATTAATTAATTCATTGTTTATTGCGATATCGGCTCACAAGTCAGAAAGACATGGAATTTTGAGTTGGGACATTCACCTACAATGAGGTACAATATTAAGGACAGATAACAACTAAGTAACACTCCCCGCGTTATTTTTTCGACTTAAATGCCCGATTCGTCATCTCCGGTTTAAACCTCCGAGTTTAAACCTGGTTTAAACCCCCATTGGCTGTCCAGTCAAACCGGGTCTAAGTGGGCGTTTTTGTCGTTTAGTGGCCAGCTGATTGACAACTTCAGTCGGTGATATGAGCATGCAGTCAAACTACCCTGTTACCAAGCGGAACAAAAGGCAGGCTAATGTAATGCTTACTGACACGTCCTCAATTATTGCGTGCGAATGAATCAACTGTGACATGATAACACCAGACTGCAGTCGCCACTTAGATACGCCCTCAATCGAGATTATTTACAGCCCCACCCTTTGACTGATTGTTTGACAATTCTAAACCGCGGTGAAGAAAAGACGGATTCGTCATCTCAGGTTTAGCTTCGGTAAAGACGGTTTAGCTAGACCTCCGAATTAGATGGTTTAGTTGCCGGTTTAAGCTTATAAAACACAAAAACGATATCGAGATTGACAAAAACTTATCCCCACACACGTTATAGGTGTGGGTGCTTCTCGCATATACATTTCCAATCGAAATATGCTCGCTGTCGTTATTATTGATTTTCGCAATCAATAAAACGATGCGGTCCGCATTAGGAAAGTACGATTCATTATCTCGACGATACAGAGACACTACTGCTAAACCGCTGGTCTGGCTGGACCAGGTTTAAACCAGAGATGACGAATGCGTCACTTAGACCTGCGGTCTCGGGTTTAAACCACGGATTTAGCTGACTCACGGCGGTTTAAACCTAGAGGTTTACGTAGACCAGGTTTAAACCTGAGATGACGAATCCGGCCTATAAGGTTCCCTTTAAAAACTTCAAATAGTTCCAAGGTTTTGTACTGGTGGAATATGATCTCTACTGGGATTAGCTAGAGTAGAGATTTATGGCATGATCTAGGTTAGAACGTGATCGACAATTCGCGAATGTATGAAAAGTTACTCTGCGTCGCGCAGAAATAATATTAGCACAAGTGAAGCAGAACTGAACAAATATGAATTCTATCTTTAAATTATCGTTGTGTTATATTTACCTCAGCCTGTTCTCCCGAAAATCAACACGTTATCGGCTTTGACAGAGTTTGTTTTAGGTTCACAATCGGCGTAGAATCTCTTAATTTTAAGTCCACAACGAACTGAAAATGCGCCATTATCGACTCATAATAACGTAGTATAAGCTCATTGTGGGTGAACAATTACATGAATACACCAAACCACGACCAGATGTATGATCTTTAAAATGTGTTTTCACTGTGTCCCACGCCATAAAACGGAATAACGGCTATAAATCCACTGGGCTTATATCAGAATAAAATAATCCAATCTGAACCTTTGTGAATATTATAGGTCGATTATGAACCTATTTGCGCGAGGATAGGTTGCAATACTATTATGCACTTCACTCGTGCAGATGTGTTAGACCTAATGTTTAATTGTTCGTTCCAAATACCAGCTAACCGTCTTTAAATGTGCTACTTTCTCGAAGCGTATGTTGTCCTGACTATATACATATAACTTCTGTATTCCTCTCAAAAACTTCACCTGTCCAACTGTTCAAAATATTCATCGACCTTCACATCTGGATATCTGGCGTGTTTTGGAATCTGTATTGCAATATATCAGTTGCTCTCATGTTAATGATATTTAGGTTCTGCCTTCTTTAGTTGGTCTTCCATCCTCTATACCGGCTAGTTTACCCTTTTTCCTGGTCAGAGTCTTCCTAGCCTGCTCTCCCGAAAACCCGCACATTATCTGCTTACAATATAACAACTTTATTTTAGGTAGATAATCTGCTTAGAATGGCCTCATTTTGAGTCTATAATGAGCTGAAATTGAGAGCAGTTTAATCACATTATCGACTGATAATGAGGCAATTGTCAGCAGATTATGTGCGAAAAATGACTGAAATGAGCAACGTTTCATGTGTACGCTCTTTAACATGTGATTTTATTGTGGCCCGCGTCATAAAATGAACAGCCTGTTCTCGCAAAAACACGCACATTATCTGCTTATAATAGAACTTGTTTAGGTAAATAATCTGCTTAGAATCGCCTCTTTTGAGTCGATAATGTGCTAAAAATGTGAACGTTTTAGTCACATAAATCGACTCATAATTAGGCGATGCTAATCAGATTTTTTGCGGGCAATGACACAAATAAGACAACTCACGACTTGTTATGTGTTTTTGCTATGGCCCGCGCCATAAAACGAAATAACGGATATTACTCCATGATCTGCTTAATCACAATAATCACAAATACTCACATTATGACATTATAGGTCGATTATGTGCGAATTGGCGCGAGGATGTGTTGACGTTACATGTATGGCTTGTTAAGAGGGATACGATGAGGTATGCACCGGTCGACTATCGTATATCCCGGGGGATACGAGCCTCAACCGGGGCATCCCACATCGTATCCACTAGTCGTGCAACTTATATTATAGAGGATGAGTATCTGGAAACCAGTTATATTTATCAAGAACGAGACGACTGTGGAAGGGGTTAGTGTATCTTCCACTCATTTTGGTAGAAATTTCAAGAATTGGATTTCACAACTAAGACAAGAGTTGGACGCTAATTAATGTACCCATTTCCAATATTCGGTGTACTGTAACGTGTTTTGTTTTAGATCCAGAATGGGACATTAGTCCTACTTTCAATTGAATTGGCCCCTTGGTTGGAAACAATAAAGAGCGTTCGTTGTTGGTCTATTCCTTATATGGGATGCATAAAGATCGTTTATTTAAATTTTGTGCGAAACATTGACACTGCGGTAACATTTTCAGAGTCCTTACTCCCGAGCCACCTATACAACTACACCAACCGGTAAAAACAATTTATGAAAATAAGCAATAATGCAGTCATCACATTGTAAACACAAAAACCTCAAGTAACTCAATGGTAATATCCAATAGAGCAACAGGGCGTAGCTGCCCGACAACTATTGTTACGACTCTATAATACATACACATTATCGGTACAGTGAAGTGATATGGGCTGCAGTATCACGACGAGTTGACGGTGTCAGATCGCCGTATCAAACGAGCTGCCGCAGGCAGCGAGTTTGATGCGGCGATCTGACATCGTCAACGAGACGTGATACTGCAGCCCATATCACTTCACTGTACCGATAATGTGTATGTATCGGACATGGGCATGCAACGGGTGGATGTTTTGGAAGTGGTTTCCTTCTTCTTGGAATAAATACTGTTTAAAGATACTAGTGCAGCGTCCAAATTGAAAAAGAGCTTTAGTTTTCGAGATACCCCTACCCACGGTAGAACAAGTTAAAAACAACTGTTTTTGAAGGAGAAATATATGCTTTGACGAAAATGATAGTAAAAAATAACGGAATTGGTGGTGGCTATTGTCAAATCGACGATGAGCGATACCCACCAGTGACTTCCCCCCCCCCCCCCCCCCCCCAGAAATTAACGATTTTGGTAAAGCGATCCCTGTGGCTATTTGCCAATATTGTTAGAGTTAAAATTACTACATCATACCGTAACTCTACTTGATATGATAAAAGTGTTGGTTAATTTAGATTTTCCTGCCATTTGGAGCCGAAACATTTATTTTTTGCGGAAAAATCGCTCTTTTTTACAAAAATATTTTTCAAACAGTATCATTCAAATGGGTTTTGCTATAATGCCAAAAAGATTTAATCCTTATGGTGAAGTAGTTATCTGACAAGCATATGTAGAAAGAAGTTAACAGAAATTTAGAACGGTTTGCGAAATAATGGATTTTAGCTACCCCTCCCCCAAACACGTTTTTGGTCGAAAAATTGCATATTTTTGTTAAGAAGTTTACCAAATTTCCCAATTGATCATAATGGGACCCAACATAACTCGTTTGCTGAAAATTGAGTCCGGTGACATTGCTTAGGTGATTAAAGACGTGTTCGGGTTTCCAGACACCAAATTACAACAACAACACATTTTTATTTTTCTATTACATACAGTAAGTGTCGTATATCACAAGTACTCCATTCTCGCTTAAGGTTGAAATGCAGTAGTTTGAACTATGATCTATTGAGTAATCACACTAAAATGCCCCCTGTCATTGTGGCAAAATAGAAACCACATCATTACGCATTGGAATGTCCTGAATACGATGGTCCTAGGTCTGAACTTCTATGTGCCATACCGAATGTCATTTTATCTGAAATACTATTTTCACGAAATGTGTGTGGAACTCAGTCATCGCGAAAATATTTTAAAGGTACGGTTGGCATTGGCGGTGGGTATCCTGTGAAAATATTTCCACCCGTCAAAAACCGCCACAAACAGAAAGAACATCAAAAGGTAGACAGACTTTGTCAGTATATAAATAAGAAATATCGCATAAACAGTATGTTATTCTCATATGTTTAACCATTGTTATGTAAACAAAAGCATAAAAAGTAACATTTCTGGTGTTTGTTTATATTATGATGGTAAACATAAAGAGCGTTCTTTGTTGGTGAATTCCTTATATGGAACTAATAAAGAGCGTTTATGCCATTAATGTGTGATTAGCCAGTAGCATTGTGCTGTCCTCTGTAACCCAATCAGGCTCTTGCTAAGGTAAAATATAGTAGGTATTTATGATAACATGCTGTTTACGCGATGGTCATGGAATATATGAACGAAACTGTATGCGTTTTAATGTTTTTCTGTTTACGGTGTTTGGAACAAATATGAATATTTTCGACAATTAAGGCCTCGCGTGCCATTAATAGTTGACGCGGTTCAAACTTATCTCGAAAACAGCGATTTCCATAACGCTGTCATTTATGGAAACTTCGTGAACAGCATTCAAACCCTGCTGAGCGCTAAATTTACCCCCACCATATCGTCTGTCATCTCACGGCGACGGACGTATCAATGACGTAAACAACATTAGCTGTATATCATTGTATCCCATCAGCTCCAACTGGATTACATCCTCACTTTACAGTCTCTCTCCCAGATAAATTGTGTACCTCCTGATAGAACTACCCTATGTCCACAGACTAAGTTAAAACTTGGAGCATGTTCCTAGAGTTCGTGGTGTTGTCATGACTTAAAATAGCGTATGTGTCACATAAACAGTTAAAGTCACATGCTGTCGGGAACCAATACAGCCTTGTATATCGCAGTGTCGTCCACAACATATGTTGATATTGAAAGCATTATCCATTCAGTACATGATGTGTTCAAGATTTCAAATATGGTAGGGGTACATAAAACAGTGAATATTTGCCAGCCGCTTGTTGTGAAGTGCCACATGGTACTCTCGGGAACCAATACATGTGTATATCCTGATAAAAACTAACCTTTAGTCAAACCTTCAGTTAATATTGAGATCATTTCATTTCACCATGTGGTGTCTTCAAGACGTCAAATAAATTATGGGTCCTCAAAATTTTGCCTATCTTATTTTCCAGCCACTTTTCGTTAATCAATCATGCTTTCTTAGCCCAATCCATCTATATACATTGTATACGTCCTTATACAACTCTCCATTGTCCATAGACTCAGTCAACGAGGATGTCGTTCTAGCTCGTGGTGTGTTCTAGTCTTCATATTGAGAAGGAGGTAAAAAAAACAGTGAAAATCGCATTATTTATTTTCCAGTCGCTTTTTGTTAAGTGTCGCTGACTGTCGGGTACCAACCGATTTATAACAATTGTGTATTTCCTGATAGAATAGCCATTTGTCCAGATCGTCGTTTGACCTTGAGAGCACATCCATTCAGATATTGTTGGTCCAATGGGGTAGGGGGTCCCTTAAAATTCGCCTTTATCGTTTGCCATCTGCTTTGTGTAAGGTGCCACGGTGTTCTCGCGAACGGTTGGTTCGCGATAGCATTCCATCTTTTCTGACAGAACAGCCATTCGGCCACAATTTCGGGTGATATTGATAGCATATATGCCTTCAGATAGTGGTGTGTTCAAGATTTCAAGTAAGGATTGGAGTCCCCTGAGACAGTGAAAATTAGCTCTTTTCGTTTGCAGGCCGCTTGTTGTAAAGTGCCATAGGCTTTTGGGAACCATCTCATCCATAACAGATTCGTATTTACGGATAATACTACCATTTGTCCACACCCTCAGTTAACACTGAGAGCATATTATTTGTTTAAGACTTCAAGTGGGATAGTGGGGTCCTCAAAACAGAAATTCGCCTTTCGTGTTAGCCAGCCGCTTTGTGTATAGTGCTCCAGGATTTAGGGGGAACCAAATCCCCCATATCAATTAATAATTCCATGATAGCACTATCTTTCGATCACACACTCAGCTAAGTATGAGGGAATATAACTTCAGTCCATGCTGTGTTCAAGATATAAAATGGGTTAAGGTCCCCAAAACTGAGTATTCGCCTTTCTCATTTGCCAACCGCTTTTTGTAAAGTGACCCAGACATTCAAAACGCAATCCATCCATAAAAGATGTAAATTTCTTGATATAGCGTCCATTTCTCTACACACTCAGTTAATATTGGGAGCATATCCTTTCAGTTCATGGTGTATTAAAGACTTCAAATAGGGTAGTGTGGCCTCAAAACAAAGAAAATTCATATTTCGTATTTGCCAGCACCCTTTTGTAAAGTGCTCCAGGATTTCAGGAATCAAACAGCCAGACAAATTGTCTATAATACACGATAGCACTAGCTTTCGTTCCACTCAGTTAATATTGAGAACATATAGATTCGGTTCAGTGTGTTCTCAAGAGTTCAGATGGGCTATGGGTACCCAAAACAGTGAGAATTCGCTTTTCTCGTTTGCTAGCCACTTTTTGTAAAGTGTCCTCGACATTCGGAAACCAACCCACCCACTAAAGATGTATATTTTCTGAATTACCTACCATTTTCCCCACACCTTAAGTCAATATTGAGATCATATCCAATTATTATCCATCCATTTGTGTGTTTAAGACTGTAAATGGGGTAGGGTGCTCAAAGAAAATCCAACTTGGGTATTTGCCAGCCGCCTTTTGTAAAGTACCCTAGGATTTTGGGAACCAAACTACCCATATAAATTGTATATTCCCTGGTAGCACTACCTTTCGTTCACCCTGTCAGTTAATACTAAATGCATATATATTCGTGCATGGTGTGTTCAAGAGTTTAAATGGGCTTATAAAGAGGTCTGACAGAACAGAAAAATATTCGTCTTTGGCGTTTGCCATCCGATTTTTGTACACATTATGTATGTCCCGATATTACTACCCTTTGCCCACATCATCTGTCAATATTTAGAGCAATCATTTCATTTCGTGGTTTGTTCAACTTTAACCTTCAATTGTGTAGGGGGTCCTCCAAACATATCAAATTCGTCTGTTATTTATCAGCCATTTTGTGTAAAGCGACACAGGCACAAGCCACCCATACAAATTATCTATTCTCTGATAGCATTCCCTTCTGTTAATATAGAGAGCATATAGCTTCAGTTATTATTGTGTTTAAGTCTTCAAATAGGGTAGAGTGTTCTCGAAAAAATAATAATAAGATAATTCGCCTTTCATATTTGCCAAGCAGCCTCGTTTTGTAAAGTGGCACACAATTTCGGGAACTAACACATCCATAAACATTGTGTATTTCCTTATGTAATTGTCCTTTGTACAGTTACATGATCACTATCACAGCAACAATGATTTTTTTTTCTGTATATGTTAGTCTATATTATGTGTCGCTAAATATTAATATAAAACCATATGCTATAAATAAAATGTTTTGTTGTTGTTGTAACTGGGGGTTTGGAAGCCTGATGACATCTTTAACCACGCTCGCGGTGTCTATGGATCAGGTTTTCATCACATGAATCATGATTAGATGCCCATTAGAATCATTTAGAAAAGTCTGTGTTGTCGTTATCATAAATATATATTTTTTTCTACAAAACGCGTTCGGGGGAGCGGTACCTAAATCCAATATCTGGCAAAGCGTTCATAATTTCTGTCAATTTCTTTCTACTTGTGATGTCCATATAACTACTGAGCCGTATGAATTATACAGTTGGTGACGTGTTGTTTATAACAAAGGTTTTAGTACTATAACATTGATTTTAATGCATGCAAAATTACCAATTAAATAAAGTTAGGACATAGCCGCAGGACTCGCTTTATACCAAAATCGTAAATTTCTGGAAACAGTCACTGGTGGGTATCGTTCATCGTCGATTTGACAATAGCCACCACCAATTCCGTTATTTTTCGCTATCATTTTCGTCAGTAATAAAAATGTCTCGTTAAAAAAAAGTTGGTTTCAACTTGTTCTACCCGACCACTTTTGGCGTTTGGCCGCTGCACTATACGGCCGGCGTGTATGCTGTTAAAATATTCACCTCCGTCAAAAACCGCCATAAACATAAATAATAGTAAAATATAGACAGACTGTGCTCTTATGCCAATCAGAAATATGGCATAGCCCTATCAACTCATACCTAGAAATAACATGTAACTCTTCACTTCTGCTCAGGAGATTTACATTTAAATCCCAACATTGGTTACCTTTGATGTGTTCACATGCAAACAAATCCTGGTCGTGTGACTAGTGTCTTCTAGAAACAATAAGCGTGTATATATCGTATTCCTGGAATAACACGAGAACACGAGAAAAATTGTAATCTATATCTGACTTCTAATGGTTATTTGTTTGATGTGGGTATGTGTATAACTCGTGCACATAATCACGGCTATCAAATTGTTGAAATTGTAAAAGAGATGGTAGTTTATTTTCTGAACACATTTGTACTATTAATTCATTACATTGCCCCCACTAACTCCCATAACTCGGGGTTTTAAAAGTTTAAAATTATTATGGAATATGCAGGGGGGGGGGTCTGCAAATTTTTTCCGAAGGGTTGGTGGGTTGTTCAGCAGCTCGGCTTACACAATAATTTTCCCTGGCCCTGTAAAAATTTTCCTAGAGTCATTTTTCTTCAAAATAATGGGATAAAATGTTTTAAGAATGCTTCTATTATGTAATAGGTATGCACTTAACTCTTGGTAGGGGATTTGAGTTCACCATCAGTTAATAATGAGGGATGACACCAACGGGTAATAAAAAGCTCAGCTTGCTAAATGTTTCATCAAGGATCTATCAATGCACATTGACATGGAAAGGCTCAGATTTAAATAGGTATATTAAAAATCAAATACTCAACCTTATATAAATGAATACATACCACAATAATAGATGCTTCAAATAAATGTAAACTCTTCAAATAAAAATAGACTATTAAAAAAACGATAATAAAATAAAACAAAGGTGTTAAAACAAACTTTGACCGATTTCAACGATTGATATATGTATTGGATATTCGCAAATTGAAGCTAAGTTGCTTTATTCATGTTTCCCGTGGATTATGGTGCAAATCATCTCCTAACCTTGTGCATGCTTATGTATATATCCTGAATATTCCATATACTGAGTTTGTGTGCAAACCATTTGTCTTGGTACTCATGCACAACTGCATAACACTACACCTGCATCAATAACATCCGCTTGTAAAATTCCTGTGGTGACGATTCCAGTTCGTCCAATCGGTCCCATTTACTAACGGCTGTCGTCAGAGACCGCTTGGTGTTTTGCATTTCGCAACTGAGAGCGTCACCAAATGTCACTGTTGTGAGGGGTTGGAATGGTACCCAAACAAGAAACAGTTAGGCTGTTTTAATGGCATAAGAACGTGGGAAAATTAATATTCAACTGCAAAAATTCATAGTTCAAATTAAATGAAAAGTCATTTTTCGAAGCAATTTCTTTGCTATCGTATCAGATATGCATACGTGATTTGTTACCAACGTGAGCTACATGACACGTTGAAAGTGGAAAATGCTCAGTACGAACGTGTATATGAGGTAGCTTATTCAGTCTGTTTTGTGTCTTATTTTCATCCATTGGCACTGAGCATCGGGATAAGTCAGACTGCGAAAACTGTCCCAAACACATTAGCTATATTGGTTTGAGAATTCAAAACAAACTCATTGCCAACTTTTATTAGGTCAACGTTCTGTGTTCTTCCTTGGTGTACACGCGTGACCATTAAGTGGTTCAGTCTGTCCTGATTCATCGTCGTTCGCAAGAAGTTTTTTTAACCGCCGAAGCGCACTGAATGACCTTTCGCTCGTCGCGTTGGTAGCTGTTATAGAAATGTTATATGGCAATTATTAACGTATAAATTACTTGTATAAATTGTTTGTATATATGTTTTTGCTATGTTCCAGCTTAAATTTAACAAATAAACAAACAAGCTTTATAGGGACAAGTTTAATGACAAATATTACATGTGAAATAAGACCTTTCTTGTACTCATTTAATGAGCGTGCATAATGGAGAATTTCTAAGAAGGTTTCGCATTTCGGAGGAATATAGGGTTTCAGTATTTGTAACTGGGCCAGCAAGATATCGGGATTAAAATCGTTTCCGTATAATTCTGTCACTGCGCTCAATTCATCTGAAACATCTTCCCTGTGGCAAGCTTTTTGTCAGTAGTTGCCCCAGTTCAAGGGCCAGTTGCATGTATATAGTCATTCTGGTCGAATCTGTCTTTTATTGACACAACCAGGTACTCCAAACACTCAAAAATGGCGTGTCCATCGTCATATCTGCCGGGCGTTTTCTTTGATCGTTCGAGTATCGGTTCGTCGACGCAGGTTTTCTCTGCTCGCTTGTCGATGAAATCTCAAAAGAGTTTGAATTCAAATCGTATCAATGGGAGGGTTCTAACCGTCAAAGCAGCATCTGACTTTGCCTGTGTAACTGACATGTCACGCCCCTGTAGTGTCGCTAAGATTATCGGCACTGCGTGCCAGAATAATTATATCCTAGATTGAGTACAAAAACAGAAACCATACTCACGCACGTATAAGCATGCAGGTTACAATACACCAAATGATTTACATAGGTCTCAGTGTTAACAAATCCCGCTGGCCTGTATTCGCAGGAAAGATTTGACCCTGCACGAGTATTTAAAATTAAAGAACGTCCTTTTAGACACACGGAAATGAGCCCAAAAGTACATGTAAACGTGGTGGATCACACTGCAGCTTGACAAACGTCACACTACCCTTAAAATTGAGAAAAAAATGACAAACACAAACACCTCTAATAAATTATTCGCCATTTGCACAGCCATAACCGTTTACCATGTGGTTATATTTGATGTTTCTCGACGAGAAACACTTTTGTGCATTTTTTCGTGCACCTTTCATCCATGTATCATTGACCATTCAGCTGCCATAATTTTTGTTATGCTGATCCTAGCCTGGGGTTGCCAGGGGAAATCACTCTACTAATTTGTATTTGGTGTATTGTAACCTGCACACCTATAATGCGCGCTTTTGCAGCCCAATCGCACTGTGGTATCAATTCGTTGTAGTTATCCAAGATAGACCTAAGAGATTCAGCTTTCACAGTGCAGCGATTGGGACTCAGTAGCCTCAAACTTGGATTAAGATAGTCTTCGTCCTTGTCAGTAAGCGTTATTTTATTGAGGCTCAGCTGAGCGTCACGCTTTGGGGAATTCTTAAAAAGTTTTGTTGTCTCTAACGTTATGTCCAAAGCATTTTTCATAATTTTATTATTCTTAATATAATCTGAACATGACATCGCGCATGGCCGTAGCAATGAGTATACAATCACCTTGGCTCTTCGTGCTTAATGCACTGTGTCACACCGATCCGCGAACCAGCCATCGTGTTGCAGCCATCGAAGCACTGGCTCTGTGCTTTGGGCGTGGGTAAGTCTAACCGTAGAAGTACATCTTTGATTGTCCTGACAATGGTCACCGGATTAGCACGATCCAAATCAATATTAAATCTAAGAATTCGGCATGAGTGTTTAACTGCTTATATATCCAACGGAGACACACCATCAGCTGCTCTTTGTTTGAAAGGTCTGTTGTGTCGTCAGCAAGAATTCCGTACATCTCAGTGTCTTTTATTGCAATAGAATTATCCGGACTATGGTATGTTGATGATCTTGTCTAATTTGTGGACATAGAAAGCGGTCGTATTTTTTGGCTCAACCATGGACAAATTGTGGGCCATCTACTGCCCGGGGTTGGCAAAGGTGCATACATTTTGACCTAGAATCTTCATGGTCATGCACGAAACGCCAAGACCAGCTTACACAAAAACTTTATATATGACATTATATTGGATCCACGACCATTTATCAAACCAAGCCGATTGAAATTAACTAAACGCGGGAGCTTTCTTGATGATTTTTTGGGCCAAAGCTTCATTTTTGGGAAAGTCACATGTATTGGCTGGTTAGCCTCATTTGTCGGGATAGTATCCATTTCAGCGATGCCAACCTCATAAATGCTAGCTTTTGTACTGCCGGTACTACGAGTATTATTGTCATTAGAAACGGGTGTAATGAATTAAACCTCAGACTCAGTGGCTGTACTCTTAGCTTTTTCGCCAGTAAATTGATAGCATAATTCTAGGTATGTGATGGAATAAAGTCGACATTTTGCACCCAAGCAGTAAGTTTGACGACATTAATTTGTAAAAAACAATGCAATTCTTCACAACTTTTTATCTCCCTTTGAAATTTGCTTTGGTGAGAGATCCCATGATTTCTTTTTTAAATTGTCCACGAATATACTTAAGAAGAATGTGTATGACTAAAGTAATTCTCATTCCATCCACACCAGTTTGCAGGTTGACGTTATTACCACGTGACTCATTGCCATGGCACCTGCATAACTCGGAACATGACAAACGGTTGTCAACACACGAGCAGTTAGACTTGCACTTTTATCTCAAAGAACAATAACATTTGAGATATTTCAAAATTCCCGAAGCCTTTGGACCATTGAACAATTGAACACAAAGGATTTTTTTCCATGGAGGAACTGGTTGACCAGAGACAACCTTGTTGATATTTTCTGATGCGGTACACCCACTGCTGCGACGGACACGTTAATCTACAGTTTTCACTGAGTCCGGATTTTCGTTTCTGACAAAAACTTCTGTTATACTATGAGCGGCGACAAAGGCATTAAACATAATCGGCGCAAAGGTTTGCGAAATATCTGTATTTGTCTCCAGGGTTCATCTGAATGTCCACCGTGGCATCCCCAATAAGACGTCGTCCGAGTAGGCAGAGATGAGGCGTTTTCAAGTAATTTTTATAGCTCATTACCAAGATAACTTTTATTATATTTCCCCATTGATACATATGCGTGAAAGAGATAAGCCGCTCTGTGTGAAAGAGATAAGTCGGTACTTATTCCACAGGATGGGACATAACCGTTGACGCGGCCAAGAGGGATAAGTCAGTGCGTGACCTCGTTAGTGACAATGCTCTCCGGAATAATATCTTTTATCTCGATTCATTACAACGTTTACAGTTTTGTCGCTGCCCAATGGCAGCTCGGACTTCATCATGTCGATAAATGACTTCAGCCCTGATTTAGCATATAGAGTATTCTAGTCATTGTCTTGTTTAGTCTGGGAGCTTTTCAAAACAAATTACACACAATTGACACAAAGACTAAAGACAAATTACAACATGTTTATTGAATGTAAACGATATCTTTTGGTCTTCTCAACGCAAATTTCTTTAAGAATCTTGACATTTTGCTTGCCTTCTTTTTTTCGCACCAATCTCCTTTTGGGCTCGTCCCCAGCACATTACGACTTCCAGGTGGGTGGCTATTGTCAGAGGAGTCAGAGATGTACACTCTACTCCGTTACTGTGCCAACTCCTTTCGTAACACCGCACACTCAGTACAACTAATTGAATGAGGTGTTTGAGTTGAAACATTCTTGCCACTTACACACGTTTGTACCGCTCGGTCGATCACCTGATCAGGTACCGTTTGACTTTCTTTATTCGACACCGACATGGATTCTAATTTACTGGTCACCTCATTTAAATCATGGACGCTAAATGTTACTGGGTCGTTTAAAAACATTGACCACGGGTCATCTACATCCATCTCGATGACATTCGATATGGTGGCTGACGGTGGTGTGCTGGTATTAAGGATGTTTTCTGCGGCTGTTTTCGGCGGTGTGTTAGCTGCCGCTGATGGCTGAATATATAGCACTGGGTACTGGCGATATTGGCTTTACAACGACAGATGCAACTTGTGAGACCCTTGGAGATTTACTAGATCGGTCGGCCCATTCTTTTTCACTTATGATTTTGGGCTCACGGTAAAATCGCGGCCCTCTACTGGTACAGTGAAATTGGGGTTGTTTAATATATTATCCTCATCCATGACTGTCGGATTTAAAATAATCTGTGTGCCCACGTGATGACCGGTGCGAATTCATGTCTGTCTGATGCTTGGTGGCAAAGCTGCACAGGCGGCACGAGTAAGGTGCCAGCTCCGCCCAAAGTGCTTCGATACGATGTGAGAAACCACCTTACGGCGCTCACCTTTGTATGGGAACATACAGCACTGGTTTAAATAACCTCTCTTTGAATGAGATGGCATGATTTATCTGAAAGCAAACAATACAAATGTTTCCTCTTCTCTACTCTATGGTGTGGCCCTTTTAAGTGCTATTTTATCCATTTTGGTACATTTTCCCCTTGATAGAGCTTTAATTTATTGACATTGACAACTTTTGTTTTTCACTTAGAATCAAGTTGTAAAATATAGTTCAAGTCAGAAATCTTTTTAATCACTACATATGGACCCTGGTACATAGGTTAGAGTTTAGGAGATATTCCTACCTGCCGGTTTAGATTCCAATACCAAACAAGATCACCCACTTGGAATTTAATAAATCTAGCATTGGGGTCATAAGTTTCCTTTTGCCTTATACTAGCCTTGGATAAGTGCTGACTTCGTGTGCTTTAGTCAATTTGGACTTGAGAAGTTCAACATACTCCCCATATGTTTCAAAGTGTGGTTGCATACTTTTAGACCCAACTTGGAAAATTACTTCTGATGGTAATTTTACTTCACGACCCAACATCAATAAGTTTGGAGTGAGACCGGTACTTTCATCAGGAGTGGATCGATAAACTGCAGCTAAACAACCCCAATGCAGATCCCAATCGGTATGTTCACCTTTAAGAAATGCTTTTATCATTCTTAAGAGCGTTTTGTTCATGATTTCAGACTGACCATTACACTTAGGGTTTTTCGAGGTCGTCCTAGTTTTCTTGATATCCAACAAAGTGCGGAGCTCACTGAATATGTGGCTCTCATAATTTCGACCTTGATCAGAATGTTGGTTTTGGCAAATTCCAAACCTGGCTAATACTTCGTTTAATATTTTTTCAGAACATGTGACTACAGATTGATCAGGTTCTGGCAACACATCAATACACTTTGTGAAAGCATCTACCACTAACAAAATGAATTTATTTCAACTTGGGGTCCGTGGTAATGGCCCCAAAATATTAGTAGATAAACGATCTAACGGTGCTTCCACTGGAATTTCCCTAATGGTGCCTTATGTGTTTTAATTGGAGATTTAATGGATGCACATGAATCACAAATAAGTATCCATTGAGTAATATCAACTCTAAGTTCAAACCAATAATAATGTAATGTTTTCTGAATAGTTTTCTTAGTACCCAAGTGTCCTGACATCAGAGAACATAATATCATGATGCAGTGACTTTGGAACTATGAGTTGCAGATAAATATCCATCCCATTGAACCTATAAAATATCTTTAAAAGTAAACCTTCGTGGACTTCTAAAGAATCCCAAATCAACCAGTAATGGCCCATTTCAGGGCTAACCCCAACAACATCATAATGGTTAGGCTTTACATCCTTAATTTTAGCTGACAAGATTGGCGATATATTTGTATCCGCCATTTGCAGTTTCTGGATATTTTGAAGAGAATGTACCCCCACCCAATGTGAACCTGGTAAGTGACTTTGTGGCTGGTTTTATGAATTGGATTGAGACATTTTGAGAATTAGACTGAGAAACAGAATCTGAATTTGGATAACTTTTTCCACAAGCAGACCTAGTTTGAACTGCCCTGATAATTGGATCATTGTGTCCAGGGTCTAGTTCTTTGGGTGGTAATGACAGAAACTCACTATCTACCCATTTACTTGACATATCGACCGTTCGATTGTGGCACTTTTTACAAGGCCCACATCTCAATGGTTCTGACATGTCTTTCGAAAAATCACAATCAAATGGATTTTCACATCGTGAGATAGCGTCCGCATTATTGTGAGAATTACCTTTACGATAAATAATTGAGAAGTCATAACTTGATAATATTTCAATCCACCTTGCAACTCGACCTTTAGGTTCTATTAAACTGAAAAGACACTAAAAGCTTGACGATCTGACCTAACTTCATATTTTCGACCCAACAGATACTGACGAAAATATTCTATGTAATAGCGCAACGCATGAAGCTCACGGTCGGTGACACAATAATTGATTTCAGCACGATTCAGGGTTCGACTTGCGAATGCTATGACCCTTTCCCCACAATTTTGGACTTGACTAAGCACAGCACCAATAGAAATATCTGAGGCATCTGTGTCTAAGATGTATTTGCCTTCATCTAAAGAATATGCCATGATATTTGGACTTACAAGTGTTTGTTTCAACAGCTGTTTGACATTAATTCTGACCACACAATGTCTTTGTTCTTCCAGGTAAGCCCAGTTAAAGGCTTAGCAATTTCAGAAAAATCTCTAATAAATCTTCGATAGTACGAAGCTAGACCTGGGATCTGCTTCACTTGTTTTGCTGTCTTTGGAACAGGCCAGCCAAGAACTTTAGAATCATTATTTGGATCAGGTAACACCACCCTCATTGGAAATTATATGGCCCAGAAAAGTTACACTGGATAGCAACAAATGACATTTACTTGGGCGAAATTTTAGGCCTTGATTCGATACAGGACTTCACGCACATTTTCAACATGATTTAGGAACGATTTATCCACTACTACTATGTCGTCTATGTAAATTAAAAGAGAAACCCACTGTAAACCACGAAAGATGAGTTCAAGTGTACGTTGAAATCGACTTGCACTATTGGACATTCCGTATGGCATAGTAACGTACTCGTGCAAACCATATTTTGTTACAAAAGCTGTCTTGCAGATGTCAGATTCACGGACAGGAATTTGATGATACGAAATTGTGCAATCAAACGTGCTAAAAATGCATGAGCCAGCTGCTAAGCCAATGCAGTCTTGTAATCTCAGAATCGGCCACGAGTCTTCTGGTGACTGCGTTACGGCGCGATAATCAACACATAGGCGCAATTCATTAGAATGAGGCTTAGGAACTATAACAATTGGACTACTCCAAGGGCTAGTTGATGGACGTATCACCCCCTGTAATAAAAGCTTATTAATTGCTTTCTCAAGTTCCCCTACATAAGCCATTGGTACACGTCTTGGCAATTTTTTAACTGGTTGGACCAGGGGGGGGGGGGGTCGGGAAAAAAATTCAGGCACGTATGGCATTTTTTCCCTTTCGATCATTTTTTGTACCCACCCACCCCCACCGCCAATTTTTTTTCCGTTTTCGGCAGTTTTTTCCGACCATTTTTTGACACCCACCCCCCCTTTTAACACTAAAACAGAGATTTGCGGGGGGGGGGAATTCACTGTAAACAGCTGTATATGAATTTCTGTGCATACTATTTATCATGGATGTTAACATGGACATGTAAATAGGAATGAGTCATTTTGAGGTCATTCGGCCCAAAAAAAGATGGCTGCCAGCGGCCATCTTGGATTTCAATATTTGCAACAAAATACAACACGATAACTGCTTGCAGTCAGTTTACCAGTTAGAATTACATTATTTCTCTTATTCAAAGTGGTTTTGAAGCCCAACTCATTGCCAAAACACTAAAAAACAAGCAGGAATTTTTTTTTTAGTTGCGGAAAAAATTGCTTGTTGGTGGTTTTGACCACCCACCCACCCCGGCATATGTGCCGGAATTTTTTTTTCACCCCCCCCCTGGTTGGACATCCCCAGTTACAATTTCATGTTTCGTTACGAAAGTCCTCCCTGTGTCATCCCCATTTTTAGAAAAAACATCCTGAAACTCCCATAGTAACTGCCTGATAACCCCTGTTTGTCCGGGTGTTATATTTGTTAGTAGCATCGTCATACAACTCTTTCAAATGTTCAGGCACTGAATAGTTTTCTGATTCACTCCCATTGAGTGTAGTGTTCTTCGATGAAGGCCCACTAACATGGTCTTTGACACTCGGATTGCGAGGCAAAACCTGTCTAAATTGCTAAAGGAGAGTGGTAGTATCCACATTTGGAATCCTATAGCAAACAGGTTTTGAGTGTTTCATTCCAAAATTCAAATGCAACCTGGTAATGTTACCAATGTCATCCTTGCAGCAGTGTGCCTGTATCATTTTTTGATTGAACATCAGTCAACATTCTATATGAACAACGTCTGGAGCTGATGGCGAGAGAGGGGTGTTTATAGATCTGCAGACAACCCAGGAGAAGAACTCAAAAACGTCTGTTAAGATACAAAGAGACCACATTCGTGGACATTTTGTTAATGATGGCAGTGTAGCATGGCAGGAGGAGTTGGTATTGAAATTCAGTTAACATTTTCATGAAGGAATGGATCTTCATATATGTACGGAAACCCATTAGTGACAATGCATAAAAATATATCTGCGATCAATCGCAAACCTACTTTGCGATTTATCGCAAATATATTTGCGATTTATCGCAAAGATGTTTGTAATTAATCGCAACTATTTTTACGATTTATCGCAAAGGTTTGCCATTTATCGCAAAGTTGTTTTTGCAAAGGTTTGATTGGTATGCGATTTATCACGGATATAGTTTTATTCATTTGGCACTAATGAGTGCCACAGCTCCCGTCATGAAAGGGCCAATCAAAGGGTTTAAATTGATATGGTCATTAAATTTTCTTACCATAAATGGATAGACAGGTCCTTGCCAAATGGAATTTAAACTTTTATAAGGTCAAACTTTTCTCAGTTTCTCTGGATAGTAAGACATAAAAAAGGGGGCCACCTCAAAAAGGGTCTAAAAATAAAATTAGAGACCGAAATTCAAAGCCACATAAATAGCTGTATGTTACATATGCCATATGGTTACAAATGTGTTTACTCCATATTGAAAGTAAAAAAATCTACATTTGTTGGTGATTAGGTCATAGTTATTTTTATAGAATTATGCCACTTTTCAACAATGAAATGGCTCATTTCATATTTAACAGAAGGAAACTTTGGTGAACCTCTCACAAAACTTTATGAAATTTGATATGTTATTCGCATACCAGTAGATAAAAGTTGAGTTTGATATTTGAACCAGAATGCATTGGCCTAACAATATTTACCTTTACCATGTAAGCCAGTGTATTCTCTTATATATGTGAGGATCCTGGCGGGGGACTTGAATATATAAGAGAATGCACTGGCACCGGGTCTTTAAAGCTGCATCAGCGCAGCTCCAGTCACGAAAAGGGTAACTTATTTTTGTACACAAATATAAAAAAAAAAAGAACTATTGCCATTCATAATTCCAGAGATGAATGTTTTCATGCAGAAGACAACATTTGGTGCTGAAAATTATGCCCAATATCTGGCGTCATTATTCACATAAAAAGCTCCTGCTCAATAAAGGTTGGATCAAGGTCATTTGAAATTATTTTAACAAAATGCGAGAACACCCTTTAAATATTCACAATGCATAACCTTGTCCCAATATACCTACCACGTTGTGCTTTTCCGTAACCAATTCATATCTGAGTGGATTCTCACATTCAGATCTAAAAATATATTAGACTAGCCGATGAGCCCGACGTTGTCCGGGCTATTCAAAAACCAAATTTCAAGTCGATAGCTCCACCCGTTTCCGAGATCTGGTCTGCGCATGCGCGAAGCTGGCGTCGCAC
Organism: Siphonodentalium dalli; assembly: GCA_032622095.1. Lineage (NCBI taxonomy): Eukaryota > Metazoa > Mollusca > Scaphopoda > Gadilida > Siphonodentaliidae > Siphonodentalium > Siphonodentalium dalli. Next base: position 30,173,391 of record CP136064.1, read on the forward strand.
GGGCTCGGCGACCCGATAAAATTCGTATCCGGGGCAAGATACATTCACATAGAAAATTTCAAGTCGATAGCTCCATCCGTTTCCGAGATCTAGTCTGCGCATGCGCGAAGCGGGCGCCGCACGGGCTCGCCAATACGACAACGTCGACCGCCTGGTCAAACTACACACACGTACCAAGTTTCGTCCCGATCGGTTGAGAATCGTAGATTTGTATAAATGACAGACAGACAAACAGACAGAGGTCTTCAATATATATATGAGATATATAAATCAGTTGTACTTTCCCATGCAGTTCCAGAATGTATATGTGGGTTGTCGCGACTTCAAACTTGATCAAGCTAGAAAGATATTACACAGGTTTTGCTTGAAACGTATTCAGGACCTATATCCGTCCGCCATAAGACCGATGCCTGTTACGGACATACCCACTTCAAGTTGGTGCCAATAAGTGTTCACTCTTTGGACCCCTAACGCCTGGAAAAGCTTTTATACAATCTTTGAGACTGGGCTGTTTGATTGCGTTTCTTCGTTGTACCCGACAGCCCTCTTTATCGGCGAGGTACTCACATTACTCAAGAAATACAACTTGACGGATGCAGTATCTTCGACTTGAGTACATCAGGTCTGGAGTTTTCCCCATCGAAAGATACATGCACACGAAAGGTGCTGATGAGAACTAATATTCGAAACATAACCGAGTCAGATTGGAAAATTAGAATATGAATATCTGCGAGAAAATAAATAAAACATTTTTTTTGCATAATTTAGGGGTTGTGTGCAATATTTTTAGGCCAATATTTTGGGGCATGCACCTCTCCCCCCATTCAAATTAGTAAATAAATCAGAATAGTATGAATTTTTTTTATATCATCTTGGTTTTTCCCAGCAATTACTATTTAGCAAATTCCAACGTATTAATACAACCCCCAAAAAAGTGGAATTGTAGTACATATAGCATAATTCTGAACCAATATCATAAAACAGTTCCCATAGGTATCTGCTTCCAATCTTTTTGCCAACAATGAAATACAACTGAGTGGATATAGACATCAAACCCCTATAATAATATCATTGAAAAATCCATTACATATTTTCTTATCTCTCACTAGTGGGTTATCGCCGCGTGACTCCCGTGATACTTGGCATCGCGCCAACTAAATTACGGCGCGGATTAATACTATTTAGAAAAGCCGCGTTTGACACCAATGCCAGACATTGCAAAATGATTGCTTTGTTAAATTATTGTCCAACTTCGTTGCACTGACGAAAATAGGCACAAAACAAAGAGGCAAATTAGGGGGACTATACGTTTCGTCGCAAGACAGAGCGCGCAATACTGTCGTATACGGTTGTGAAGCGTCTCAGCCAATTTAGCGCCGTGCATGCATGTATGCATTTTACATGCATTTTTCAGCTTCTTTTAAAGATTTTGATTTGTTAAAAAGGCATAAAGCTCTATTTTTTCATGAGATATACAAGATGTTCAACTCGTTATGTTGGAATATAAGATTTTATGAAACTCGTTTCATAAAATCTGATATCCCAACATAACTCGGAGATCCTCTACATAATTTATGCATCCTGTATATGTATTTCATCTTCTAAAGGCCTGTAACACTCACCTCACAATTATAATGGTGCATGTGCACATACTGTGTTCAAGTTGGTTGGGTGTATAAGGTGTGTTTTTGAGCGCAAACCGCGAAGTGGCTTTAAGACAGAAAAAACATGCATGAACTGTATGAAGTATATACAGTGGAACGACCGAAAAAACATCATTGACATTTTTAATAGCACAAAATACCCTCTGATACCACCAAAGGTGACGCTTTTTTAATTCTTAAAACCACCCAAAAACCTGTTTGTACTAACAGTTCAGACTGGAAACAAGTTGACTGAACTTGACTCTGGTATGTGTACGGTGATATAGATACCGTTCTTATATAGATTGCTTTTAACATTTTAAAATTGCGCGACCAAAATACAAAATGTAATACAAGAGGAATAACTCTATTGAATGGTGGTGGTTCTTTGTCTTGTCCGATTCGGGAATGAAGCATTTTGGACTCCTCGACCTATGACCTCTGGGGCCAAATGAAGGTGCGGAGAACACGATGTGTTTAGTTTATTAATAGCTAAGTGGCGGCGTCCGAGTCGGTGATGGTCGGGTCACCACCATACAAGTTAAAGAATACTGGTTAAACTTTGGCATAATTTTGCTAAAGAATTCAGAACTATATTAATCAATTCAGCCAATATGCTGTATAAGTCACAGGTATTAGGCACAATTGTTTTGTTTTTTTAATTTAATAAAAATCAATATATTTTTATTAATTTTTTTTTTTTGGGGGGCCAAATACCTGTGGTATAAGTCCTATATTTGCCGATAGACTGAACATATCAAATGATTTGTGACTTTTTAACCCAGACAACGATGGGCAAGCTAACCATTTCTGACTGTCCGGGCCAGGGACTGAAAAGGAGAGGGGCACCAAATTCGATGAAAATGTTTTGTCGCCTATATATCTTCATCAAACATATATAGTCATCTCCGCTATAGACATGTACGTGGCGACAGTTTGGGGAGGGTCTCACCAACCCAACTTTGGTAAAAAAAATTCAACAGTTGGTAACTATAGTGTAATTTTAACTTATTTAGACAAAACCCTCTGGAAAAGATTGGCTATACTATATCGGTATTACGTCAGATGGTTTTCTCAGATGGTAATAATTGAAAGTCGGATACATATCATTTTGAATCGGGGTGCAATTTAATAAGAACGACAACTGGCATCGAGTCTATTAGCCTTTTTTTTGTATGGGAACTTTCTTTTGAAATCGTGACGGAATTACGTGCAGTTTGGAAATGGCGTCCATCTGTTAATATCATATATATATACTTAACAATTACATGTTAGCGGCATGGGTTTCTGAAGGGAATGTGACTCGCCCCACATGTGGAACAAAATTTCTAACCTCATCTTATCTGAGAAAAGTTAAAAATGAAGTACTGCATATATATGCTTGAAAATTGTGCCCACCCAGCTTTCTGTGAGAAATTTTAAGGCCTTGTGCATGCAATTAAGTTTGCGCGATCTGAACCTAAAAAAATTGAAAAAATACTGATATCTAGTCGTCTAACTCCAATGAAATGTACACGGCCACGGGGTGTTGACACACCGGGCCGATCGTGGTTCAATACAATTTTGAAATCTGAACATCGTAAAACCCCAGCACTTATACTGGCCTCACTGGCAAGCTTTCCAAGAGTTGGAAATGTCCAACCTCACTCCTCCCTAAGGATGGACATTACCAACTGATGGCCATTTCAGTCAAATTGTATCCAAAAGTAGGGAAATATGCAAATGTTGGTCTAAAAACAACAAATTTGCCACTGATAAATTGCTGGAAAATCCATCTATAACAACAATTTCAACCTATTTCAATGTGAAATTTCCAACTAATGTTGTGTAAGGTGTGAAATTTCCTACTGTTTAAATTTCGACCCCGACCCCCCGACTGTTACACGTCCCTGATTCCAAGATGGACATCCCCAACGGAGACCCCCTAGGAATCTGATTTTGTATTTAAAGAAAATAGACCCCTCATATTCGAGAACCTCTAGCTTTCTATCATCGGGATTCCTGGAAATAGTTTAGTACCGATAATTAACTTAAAGATGCATAATCCGAATCAACGCTCGGAAATTACTATTTCCTTGGCTTGGGGGGGGGGGGGGTAAAAATATTTTATTCGAGTCGAGGAACCCACCAATCAAAACTCAGACTCGGAGTGATCAGATTTCGATGTTTGAAATCTATTATTTTTCACCACCGATAATTTTAAGTGGCTCAGTAAACAGTCGACGAGAAGACTTTCTCTAACCAAATTGCGGATGAAGATGGATAACTCTATTAAAATCAAGTGTTGATAAATAACAGGTTTTGGGAAATTTTATACTATAGTTGACTGTGGTTAGCATTATTTTTGGGCAATTAATCGATTCTGATAACTGAAGCGGCATTTCAAAAAATGTTGTTGTTGTTGTTGTTGTTGGAATCTGTTGATAATGGGGACGATCGAATCGGATTGAGTACCTTTAAGTTACCCAGTTGTCCCAGTTAGCCTTCACGTGCGCGCATGCAGGCGCTGGCCACGTATCTTCATGACAACAATTTCACTGACGTCTGAAACGCAAATTTGAACATTTTAATGTAATATTTACTCATAATACGGCGAACAAAACGTTAAACTTGTAGGAGAATACAATTCATTAATGTGGCATGTTTATATTGTGTTCATCGGCGAAAGCGCGGGAAGAAGCTCGTGCCCAATCGCGCGCTCTCAATCGCGAGGGCGTGCTGAAGAAATGTATATATAGATCTCGTGGTGTGACGTCAGGGTAGTCATTTGCGCTGTTTACGCTAGGATATTAATGCGCCTTTGTTTGTGCCGCTTGTTTAAGTCTCCGGCGTATATCGTAATTATTAATGAATTTGATATATTGTTTTTAGATAGTAATGGTAGCACCGAATATATGCTCATTGCCGCAATACGCGACACATAGTAATTAAACTAAGCAGTCTTCTTATTGAAAATAGTCCAGAAATTCCTTCCGCCATATTTTCCACTTCGGGAGACGACGAAAATTTTACTGTGCGAGTTTCTTCGAGGAATTAAAGTGTTTTTGGCTGTTTGAAGTGGGGTTCACGTATCCATTCGATTTTTTGTGTTGGATTCATTGACATTGAGCCGAGTTTTCACTAATTCTGAATTGTATACAGAAGTTCGCAGTCGTAGTTTTATCGTGCGGCATCTTGTTCTGAATGTTCATACACCTTGTTTTGTCACACGCCATCGATTTCGTTCGTACGTATTTCTTTTGCATTTCCTACATATATTCACGCACTTTTAATACTTGCAAGCACTAACATGCTTGACTATGGATCACACTATACATATAAGTGCAAAATTCTAACTACTTCATTCCGATTTATATGTCAATATTTGTCACGGTGACACTTACTTTTGGACGCAGCTCACGAGCAAGCATTCATTGCCGAATTTGTTTGCTTTTACCGGTGCTCATTGAGTCATAACATGCATCTCGTACAAGGGATTTGACGGTTATTATGAATTTTGTTGTTGCCTTCTACTTGCATCGGTTGTCAGCTTTATGTAGAGCTTGTTTTATCGGTTTAAAGTATCATATAATCCAATATAGTGGGATAACTTGTATAATTATAGTCTGTTTCACCAAAAGACTTCTCATGAACTCGGAAATCAGGCAATGGCAATTTGTAGTCCTGTCTGCTAATGAAGTAATGCTATTACATTGCGTATTATCCCAACTGAATTTACATCAAACTTAAGAACACCAGTAATGTGTCAATAAGATCTCAGTATGCATGTACATGTATTTAATAGATTAGTTCAGGCAATCTGAGAAAGCAGTCATGTCGACCTATTACTATATATAAATTGAATGTTTGCTCAACGTTAAGTCATGGTGTACTAGTATACCGGTACGAATAAATTACAATTTACAGACCATCTATAAAAATTTATTATAATATTTAGTGATGAAATTAGTTTCAGTTATTATTTTGTTATTTATTGTGCCATGGGTACAGTTATACTTAAAGTAATTGACCACCTCTAACGTGGTGTCACCCCGGTAATACTGTGGTATTATACCAGTATTTCTGTAACCTCTAACACAGTGGTAAGGTTACCTCTTATTACCGCTTCAACACCGCGGTTACACTACAATACTTGCGGCCATGGTTCTCTAACATTTATGTTGAGAGCCGTTCCATGTGTGTGGTACCGGTAGATAACATCGGTTCATAGTATTCCATGTATAGGACATGAGAACGCTGGATAGAAAATTTGTATATCTATAGGGGTTAAATGTAGCAGACCAAACTTTACGCAACTTTAAAGTTGCGGACATTGTTTCAGTTTCAATTTATAAACTCCACCCATTGCCTGGTGTCAGGCGCATTGATTGGCATTACACACACAGGCATGAAACAAATGCATGTGTAACGGGAGAAGGGTGGAATGCGGGAGTCGCAGCGAAAGTTAGCAGCACCCGAATTCTCAGGCCACCGTTCACCCATCCAAGTACTAACCGGGCTCGACGTTGCTTAACTTCGGTGACGAGACAAGGCGTCTTAACCACTGGACCAAAGAAGCATGCTCCGTTGGAGCTGTTGATTAATCGGCCTTCTATATTTACAACGCGACCGCTACACTCCACATGTACATGTATCTATGAAACTTTTAACGAGATCCTTGTGGATCTATTATTTTTTCAACTTTCAGTGTGATGACCGCGGTATCATAACCGCACAGTACTGTAGCAACACAGCAGTGACTGTCTCGATAACCCAGTGGATACCATATATTACCAGTATTATTGCGGTTATTACCGGTGGGGTATCACCCCATTTTTCAGGTCAATTACTTTGAGGATAGCGGTACTAGTATGCTCAGCAGTGAGGTACTAGTATAATAAAGTATATAAGAGAATGATTTGGCCTAACAATATTTACATTGACCTTGTACCGTATGCCAGTGAATTCTCTTATATACCGGTACCTGTATTCTAGGCCTAGGGATACTCGCATATATAAGAGAATGAACTGGCATGTGGTCATTAATGCTGTACCAGTGCAGCTCCCGTCATGAAGGGTAAACACCTGACCTACATCATGCTAAGGATCTCTATTCTGGCTATACGCCAGATATTCCACCTGTTTTGATGTTCTCACCTGCTTTGATGGGGATCTTTATAACATTGAAAAATCAACGTACCTGTATGGAATATATTTCTTTAGTTAACGCAGAGATACTTGAAGTAATTAAACACCTCTAACGTGGTGTCACCCTGGTATTATACCACATTAAGGTTACTGTTTCCATACCACGGTTACACCACAATGCAATATGGTCATGTTCTCGGGCATGAAAATAAAATGGTTCTCATTATATCTGCGGAACAATATCCTCATGGATGTATTAATTTCTTAAAATTTTGGTGTGATGACCCACTAATACTAGTAGAAGTCAGTATCATATTAAACCACACAGTATCGTAACTCCACCGCAGTGACCGTCTCGATACCGCTGTGGATACCGTTACTATTGCTGTCATTACCAGGGTATTACCTACTAGGGTATTGCCCTGTTTTCAAGTCAATTATTTTGTGGATTGCGGTACCCTTTCCTTAATAATGTATTTCACATCAAGGATCCAAACTTGAGATCACATGTACTAAATTTGTGAGCTGATTTCGTTATAAACATTGAATTGATAGAAAAACTAGGGGAATTTCCATGATTGTACTAGTAAGTGACCCGAAGCAAAATCACTTCACAAAATAGTCAAAATCATAAATCTAGATCTGGGAGCTTCACCTGCTGTAAAATACATTATTATGGAACATGTATAAATAAAAAATATATTTATTACTAGTACTAGTACCCACATTGGGCAATCTCACACGACTTCCCTGTCAAGTAAATTTTGGGCTGAAGTTTGTTTTAAAGTGCCGCCAACCTCCCCAAGCCCACCCACCCTACAATTGTTTTTTGAAACGTGTCTCTTTGTGGTGTCATTCTTTTAGAGTGCCCGTTATTTAGTAAAGGTAAGATTTATCATCATACAGTACTAATCAGCAGTATAATTCAGATTAATTAAATTTCACACCCTTCGTAGCCATGCAAGATGTCTTAAAAGTATTTAATAACATTTATACTTACAATGATTACGTAAGGGATCATGAATGACAATATCTGGGCATAGTGCAAAATAATACAGGTACCTGTACAAAGAGAAGGGAGAAAACTCTATATTTTTAACCTGAATTAGAATAAGAAGTTAGCGGAAGCCGGAAGGGATAAAACTATATTTTTAGGAGGAAGTTAGCAGGTTTCCTTGACCTTTGAATGTTAGTGATTTCGCATTGTATTATTTTATATAAGCATGCATGTATCTTACACTCACATTAGCTGTATAAAACTGTTTTCATTACTGTTTTATTTAGGTAACGGCCCAGGTATATATATTTATAAAATAAACATAAATAGAAACTCGTAATTGACATACATGTAAAACTATGTAATCTTCACCATAAAAATGATAAATAAAAAGATGGAAATAATTTTTGGAACATGAGCATATCTGGAAATACCTCCCGCAAAAATCTCACGCCCATTTTCAAAACTCTGATTCCCACAGACTTTTCATTTCTCAGGATGTTTGTGGCGGCAATGTGGCCCCTCCAAATTACATTAGATCGCGCGATGTTAATTGTTTTGATTGGACGCAATTAAATTTAGATGTATCTTGATGCCACTAATAGTGAGTTCTGATTGGCACTACTGACATGGAATCTCGCATTTTTACAACTGGTATTACCGCATACTCAACCGCATTCGTGTAATCAACCGCGGTCAATTATACCGACGCTGACAGTGATCCCACCTCACAATTCCGGTTAGACCGCACTGTTTTATATGTGAATGTGTTTGGTTAACTTGAAAATAAAGATACCCCTGACATGTTACAAGTTTTCTAGATTGAATTTACCGTTATTGCGGCCGAACAAATTTGGTTATCGCATTTAAAAACTATTACCATGGTAAGTCTGCTGACGGATACCGCATGTCAACAGCTAGCATTCATGGTGATACCACTTGACTGGAGGTACGACCGCAGCCATTACCGTCGTACAAACTCATTAAAGGATTCGATTAATTATAGCATACCGTAGATGTACTAGTAGCTGTATACATGTAGGACAAGTAATCAGACCCACTATTTATGTGGGTCTGTAGTTCGCTTAGACTGGGCATGATCTGCCGGTACATGTAGTTAATAGTACATGTAACACCCACCTATTTTTAAGCCTTTAGAGTATTTTCTTCTGTCAAGTCTGATCAATACCACATTATCAATACCGGTTTACTGGAGGTGATTAGATTTTCAAGTACATTGTACATGTATATTACATTGTTATATATGCCTGTATTTAGTATCACGTACCGGTAGTTAGAATTTCAAGAACTAGTATACTAGTAATACATGCATGTACTGTCATATGTTGCTCATTTTCAGATTCTTCATTTCTTGTTCTAGCCTCAGCTATTCCAATGACCAGTAGGAGGTTGCTTCATATGTGACTAGTCAACCATGAGCATCAGTAGTGATGAAGTGAACTTCCTTGTATATAGATATCTGCAGGAGTCAGGTAAGATATCATATACTAGTACAGTACTAGTCTTACGTGTATATCAATTTTCCTATTTAATTAATATTGCATTGAAAAATTTATTTGTGACTTGTTATGGCCCTTATCGGCATGCATGTGGTTGAATGTCACATTTATATAAGCATGTGCATGTACCGTGTAATACGGTGTATGCTTTAATATTAATTCAGGGAAATTTTGGTATGGTTCTTTATATTAAGGTATTTGGGACCGTCTGTTTATTTAAACATCCTGATCTTTAGGCTACATGTACCCTGCTGGACAAAACAAGTGTCCACTTAACTGCGGTGCGGTTAGCGTTGCCACCGCGGCCGAAATGCAACTACATGTACACCGCGGCTCCACCGGCTAACTACAGTTGGTGTAATTGCCATTCAGTATGGTGTAGTTGCCACGGTGTACTTTCATCAAACTGAAAAAAAGACAATACAAACCAGAAATCTAACCACAGTGTACATGCAATTCGACCGCGAGGATAGTTGCCTTTCGGCTGCAGTGAACTTGCTGTTTGGCTACAATGTACTTGCTGTTCAGCCACGGTGCTCAACTGCAGTTACAAACTCTGACACCACGGCCGAACGGCAAATACACCGCGGTGCCAATGGACACTTGTTTTGTCCAGCAGGGTACATGTATGCTGCTGTCCCACCATAATTGCTTGCATCACTCTGTCAAGCAAAGAAAGTGCAAAGTTGCCAAACTTCCTGGAAATTGGTTTGGTAATTCCTGTGAGAAAAATAAATACCGTAACTTATTGTTAATCTCATCCCAAACTCCCAAAACATTTCTGCTCCACTTGTAATTTTATACAGCTTGTCAGTATTGCTTATTCTGAAATTTTATCAATTTCCAAAAAGTATGGCACGTGCATGTTCTCAAATTGAGGGCATAAAAACACTTACATGTACCATACCATACCAGTATTGTTGGTGGTACTGCACCAATGCAGAACTTCACAATGCAGAATTGCTAGTTTCCATTATGGATTGATTCAGCATTCGTTGCAGGATTAAAGTTGTTTGCTGCCCACATGTTAACTTCAACCTATTAAATACATGTACCTTCAATTGGGAAGTGCAAATGAATTAATCTACTGTATCTTTATTCAATCCCTCTGGGAAATAAATGTTCAAAACTGATTGTTGTCAGTTAGCATTTGATGAGTTATGAATGTTTCACATCATGATCAGGCATTCCCAATGCGATGCATAGAAAAAATAGCGATGCAATGAAATCACGATGAATTGTTGCAGCCCTACTATTAAATTGTTGGAACATTTGAGTTGGAGAAATATACATGTACTAGTATGTGATTGATGGTAGACAGACTGACTTGTTTTCATTTTGGAAGTTGCCAACCTGCACTGTTATTCCGCCCTGCACTGTTATTCCGCCCCGCACAGTTATTGACTTCACTAGAATTGTCTAGGTACCGTGTACTCTTATTCCGCTATGCATTTTTGGACCCTGAGATTAATACTGTTGGTGAACCTTGTTAAAGTGGGTTGATAGCTGTACTAGTACATGTACCATATGTTGCTACTGATACCGGTACATGCAGATGTCTTTATTGTCTTATATGTGGTTTACAAGCTCCAGAGCTGCAAATGTTCAAAACCTAGTAAATTGAAACCTACGATATGTCAGGTTCATGCCTATTATTTTCATTTGTTCTACCGATATTGCTATAATAGTTGATGACAATGCGCTCCAAGTACCATATTTCGATGGAATGCTTATCTGGACTCCAACAGTATAAATACCGGTACCGGCTATCAGTAGTCGACCATCATATGTTTCTGTGTGTGGGGAAAGCTTTGTGGACTGTAACAGTATTACCCGCACTAAAATACCGGTATGTTTTTGTTTTTAAATTATCCAACTGAGGGTATTGATTTTCTAAAATTCTACTTTTTATTCATTAGAAAATTAAAATATTGATTAATCTTTTCAACCTCAGCTGTTGTCCTGAATACATTTACAACCTTATACTAGTCGAGCATGGCTAACACATTTCAGTGGCATCTACATGTCCCGGAGTCAGTAGATCATTCCCTCTCATCGAAACTCTATGATAAAAAAAACAACAACTCCATGATACAAAAAACATCGTTGTTCTCAGTGAGAGCTTTCCGATGAATGGCAACAAGTCATATTTTCGACTAAATCCTGAAGTTACCCATAATTATGCTGTGGTTAAGGAGTCAATTATTTAGGGCATTACTGTACATGTACGTGTAATGATCAGTAATTTTTACTATCATAGGTACTGATTACTGTCTCATTTCAAACAGTACAGAAGATCCACTGTGTCCCAGGTCCCAGGATACTACTCTTGTGTCTGTAATAAACGTGCATGCACGTTTATTAAAATTTGGAAGATTTTCCACCCTGCACGAGGCTTATTCCAGTCTGCACGTTTATTAATTGTGTGCATTTTGGAAGACATGTCTTGACAGGCCGATTTCCCCCCCCCCCCCCCCCCACTTCAAATCTTAAGAGGGTGTTTATAAAATTACGAGTAAATGTCAGTATACTGTAGCAATATATTGATATTGCACCATGTATCAGGTTTTAACGATTGCTGTTATATTATTAACTCACAATAGGCCATGCCAAATAGTTTATTGGTAAATAGAATAATAAATTTGTTTCGCCCTGTACTTATATTCCAGTCTGCACTTGTATTACATTAGGTCGGATTTTCAACCCTGTACTTATATTCCAGACTGCACTTTTATTCCGGACACGAGAGTACCTATACTTATGTACCAGTATGCACACATCTTGTTTGTCATACAAGCTTCTTTTTTGAAATGAACTATACTGTTTTAGAGCTAGTTTCTCATGCAGTCATTTATAATATGTTTTTAGTGCAACCTGTTAGGATAGAGAAACATAATGTTCTACTACATTGTACATGTACAGTAATGTCTAAGTAATCAACTCCTTAACCACAGCAGAATTATGGGTCACTTTTCAGGATTTCCTGAAAAGTTACCCATAATTCTGCTGTGGTTAAGGAGTCGATTAATTTTAACCCTTTCTTTACTGAATGGATTCTTCCGTTCAATTATAAAATCATACCTGTACATTGGATTGGTCTATTATTCATATTGGGGGGGGGGGGGGGGGTTCGAAAAATACTAGTATAAGCAGACAGACAAACAGATAATAATAGTCCAGAAGGATTTTATTCATTCATGGGAAATGTTCAGATACCAGTCGAGTCGACCCCGTTTGTTGAACTTAAATACATGAAATACGGTACTCTTCAATGAGTAATAGTATTTAGTAAAGAACTGGTCAACTTAAACACTAGTATAGTATATCCTATCTTTAGTAGGTACAGCGCATCTTTATACATGTACATACATGTATAGATGTATGGTATGCGCCATGACAGTCCTTCGTATAAAGGAACAAGCCTTGAAATAGTGGCGGGGTAGCATCACTAAATTCACCCTCTGGGAACCTCATTCTGCTGAGGTGTAAGCAGAATGAGGTCCCCAGAGGGTGAATTTGGTGATGCTAGCCTGCTATGCGGGATAGCATCACTAAATTCACCCTCTGGGGACCTCATTCTGCAAATGACAGGCTCACTATTTCAAGGCTTGTAAAGGAATGACTTGTACATACATGTACATGTACAGCTGTATATTGTATTTTACATGTACATTGTGTGTGGGGGGGGGGGGGGGGGTGAGGGCTTCTTTGGGGTTGCATTTGAGCTCCTGTATTCATTTTATAGATTATAATTTTTCTTATAAAAGCCTTAAAACCATGTGGGGCATGGTTCCAACCAGGTGGCCGTCCCACGGCCTATTTATCTATTTATTGTAATAATACTATCAGTGACATTCTGATAAACACAGTGTTACCTTTCATTTCAACGAAAATCAACTATATATGGCACAATAATTTCGAACACAAACTTATTCCTAAGTGGAATAGTTTGACTGAAATGTATACCATATTTTGAGACTACTAGTAATATTTCAAACACATGCTGGTTCAGGAACTTCAGTCATTTTCTTTCGGATGTCAACACCCATGACTGAAATGGAACGCCAGCAAACAGTTAAATTGGAGATACTTACCTGAAAATCCAGATTGCCCTATACTACATGTACCGGTAGTTTGTCCTGGGACTGGTGGGGTAAGGAACAAGGACAAAAAGTCTGACATTTTATGTTTTAATTGGGTTTATCATACAACCTACCGGTATGTGCGTTTGTCATTGTCAACGCACAAGTTACCTGATTACATGTACCGGTATACACAAATTATAGCAAAATTCAGCAAATGTTTTTTGCACAAACAGTCCTGTGAATGATATACTAGTACTGGGATATTTTAAATTGGAAATACTAGTACCGTACAGCTCCTCCGATACCCTCCTCTACGGCGGTTTGGGGCACCAACTTTTTTTTATCCTTGCTGTAGCCCTGCATGTGGGTGCATACTAGTACTGTACATGTAGATTAAATTTTGACATCCAGATCAACTGCTATTCGTTTGTCCATCTGTCTGGACTCGATCATCCATCTGTGACTGTCAATCATGCATCCGATATAAAAAAAAATTCATACTCCATTTTAGTTCTCTACCTCCATTTATAAACTTGTTGTTTCTGATAATTCAGGTGATATTCATTTAGAAGCACTAATTTAGTGTATCGTGATATATATCATATCGTTGAACATGTATCACTATTCATATCATATTTTGACCACGTGTATCGTTGCAGCCCTAGTAATTTATACACTGAAAAAGCTTTTTAGTCAAGTTTTTTCAAAAACTAGACTTGTGCTTTGGCGAGGTCGGCAGGCATCCAGGTGGATGCAAGACCATTAGCACAATAACTCAAACAAACATATGCCACACAACTTGTGTGTCTTCTTATTGAGAAAAGATTATCAGTAAACACTCCCTAATTGCGTAGGATATATTTATAACATGCTATGTCGGTACCTTTCTATTAATTCATCGGCATCATGCAATTGCGCAACTTTTAACTCTATTAATATTACACATGGCTTTTGAATAGTTAACTTTAGACAGAGCAGTGGCTTCACCTAATTTGATCGAGCATGACGGAATCTCACAGAGAAAGTGACAATAAGTAATCATGTTAAAACATTAACTCAACTACAGTTATGATGTACATGTAGCAAATAATGCCCATTGGCACAAAGTCTGCATGTCGCACATGCCCAAAATCCATGGGAGTACAGGGTATGAATTTTCCTGCAATCTACTTTCACTTTCTAAAAATAGAACAGATCCATCAAATGATTTAAAGTGATCAATGTGAAACACTCCGTTCTGGTGATCAAATAGAATTGGAGAATAATCTTGTTCAAAGTAGTTGTTTTACAAATATTATATGTAAATTGACATGTATGTATGGTAGATTAATCTCAAATGAACCTTGTAGACTAGGACATGTGTTACTACTGCAGTAAGGCTACATGTACATGTCATTAAGGTCACTTGTCACAGGTGAATTTACTTGTCAACTTGTCAACAATGACCTGTCAGTGACAGGTGGAAAGGTGAAAATTTCGAGGCCTGCTAGACAGTACGGTATTTGCGAGCAAATGGGATTATCTGCAAAATGTGTTGGAACTACGTGTACTAGTATTGTACAGTATATATCAGAGATATGTTCTGGTGACCCTTCTAACATCCATGTGTTGATCTTTACTTTTACAGGGTTCGTCCATTCAGCTTATACATTTGGCATTGAGAGTCATATCAGCCAATCAAACATCAATGGCACCTTAGTTCCGCCTGCTGCCCTGCTCAATATTATACAGAAAGGTCTACAATATACTGAAGCTGAAATCAGTATCGGAGAGGTGAGCCATTATCTGTCTATATTGAACAATCTAAATGAACTAAATAGCCAGGAACCAATTACCGCCGCTATAAATAACTTTCCTGGCTATCCCTGCAGTATGATCACTATGATGTCACTGTGCACATTTTGCATTAAAAATAGATTTACAGATACCTGTATCTGCTTCAGGTTTCTTTTTCACAAATAACAAATATGGTGTTAATTGTTGAAATTCTTGGAAGTACTTTTGTAATTATATTCTCCTTGGTAGGTATTATTGATCAATTCTGGACTCTTCATTAATGCTTTTTTAGTGTTTAATTAGTTGTCATAATCTCGAAATTTGTTAAATTAGCCAGGTGACAGAAAATTTAGTATGATATTGCCAAATTCACCCTCTGGGAACCTCATTCTACTTAGGCTTCAACTGCTATGGCAGATGATTGACTCAGATTGAAGTTCCCCGGTGAAGTTGGTGATGGTCACCCATTAGTCACCACATTAGGGGATAAAGAAAAGAAGGGAAAAAGTTATTAAAAACAATGTTAATTGAGATTATAGATTCTTCCCAGAAGAATTTGCTATGCGGGATAGCATCACTAATTTCACCCTCTGGGAGTGGGGACCTCATTCTGTAAATGACAGACACCATGTTTCCAGGGTTGGTTTAATATGGTCATATCTGATGTAGAGAGTCTGTGAATCACTGTCTTATACAAATTGATGCTGTATTTCAGGATGGGTCGGAGAGAGTCATTGAGTCTCTTTCTTTGATTGATGCTGTGATGCCAGATACCGTAGAAGCACGAAAACAAGCTGTGACTAAGGCTAACCAACCTGTAAAGCAAGAAAATCTAAATACAAACGGGGAAGATACAACAAATAATGTCCGTGAGTACATCTCAATACAAACGGGGAAGATACAACAAATAATATCCGTGAGTACATCTCAATACAAACGGGGAAGATACAACAAATAATGTCCGTGAGTACATCTCAATACAAACGGGGAAGATACAACAAATAATATCCGTGAGTACATCTCAATACAAACGGGGAAGATACAACAAATAATGTCCGTGAGTACATATATTCTTATAAAACCCTGTTACTTATCATCAGCTACCCAACAAATAATGTCCGTGAGTACATCTCAATACAAACGGGGAAGATACAACAAATAATGTCCGTGAGTACATATATTCTTTAAAAAGGCTGTTACTTATAATCGGCTACCCAACAAATAATGTCCGTGAGTACATATATTCTTAAAAAAGGCTGTTACTTATAATCGGCTACCCAACAAATAATGTCTGAGTACATACATTCTTAAAAACCCTGTTACTTAGAATCTGCTACACATGGCGAAAAAAGTCTCTTATAACGGACCTACAGTAATGCTCTAAATAATCGACTCCTTAACCACAGCAGAATTATGGGTAATTTTTCCGGATTTAGTCGGAAATATGGCTTGTTGCCATTCATCGGAAAGCTCTCCCCAAGAGCATTCCGATGAATGGCAACAAGCCATATTTCCGACTAAATCCTGAAAAATTACCCATAATGAAATTTGGCAAAATGCCCCAAATAATTCATGATAATTACTTGGTTTACTAGTAGGGTGTTATCAAATTTATGAACACCTGTATTGATCCAATCTGGATGCTATTTGACAACTGTGTCTCATTACTGGCAGTTGTGAAAACATTGTCAGGTGTCCGAGCCTCAAGTTTAATCTCGTTGTTGTGATTTTGAGATTACCAAACCTTACAATGAAGATTACAGCGTTTGAAACAGAGACATACGATGAGCATTATTCATCCAATTTACGTGACGTCCCTTGATTCCAGATGGAATGGACAATTTCATTATAATCTTGAAATAGAATCTGCTATCTCCACTTTTGGAACTTCCCATCCAGAGGTGGATGGAGGCTGGGTAAGACATGTGTGCGGGTTTGAAGCACTAATTGAACTTCATTCATCATGTAATCAGACCTTTCTGTTATTTTCTGCGAAACAGGATTCCAATAAAATCCTACCAAGTGTCGATTTTGATCTCAAGTTCCCTCCCAATTACAGCACTTGTATATCTGAAGTTAATTTGACTGGCACGTCCTACGATAACTCTGTTTAGATGCCGGTATCCATTTCAAATATGGCCTACATTGTATATGCAAAAATAAAAGTACAGGGTGGAATAATAGTACAGGTTGGAAAATGTCGCGTAACTGAATAATAGTACAGGGCGGAATAAACGTACAGACTGGGAATATTAGTACCATACATCCCCACAAAACGCACCATCTGACTGGTTTACTGATGCCATGTGACAGAAATAGTTTTGATGGATAGCCAGGTCTGTGAATCTGCAGTGTGCTGATAACTGTTTGTCAACAATCAGAGTTCATTTCTTTATGAATAACACAATTTAAGATTGGTGAATTATTTCTTTTGGTTAATTTAATAAACGTACAAGGCCAAATAACGATCGTACAGGTGGGAATTTTACCTCGATTTTAATAATCGTACATGCATGTTTATTAGGCACTCAAGAGTACGCCCGTTTGAAAAAAAACGGCCATATTATGTGTTTGGTCTAGCCGTCCATCCGTCCATCCAGCCGTTTGTCCGTCCGTTAATAGCAGTTTTGGTTTCAGGATGATAACTTTAGTTTGGGTTATTTTATCGGAACCAAATTTGGTATGTGAGTTTTCCAGACCAAAATACAGGCCAAGATCGATTATGGGTTCGGTCGGATTTTTTTTACTGACTTGTGGCTCTTTTTGACTTAGAATTTTCAATATTTGAGGTTTCCGGATGTTAACTTTAGTTTGGTTTATTTTATCGGAACCAAATTTGGTATGTGAGTTTTCCAAAAGACCACAAGCTGGTGAGGGCTTCATGGAATAAAATGAACTTCATAAAGGTACAACAAACCATATTAAAATACCTTCTTTTTTTTATATGTCCGCCCATAATAACATTTCCAATACTACAATTAATGTCACTGCCATTGTTTGTTTGTGTACAGTTCATTAAAGCACATCTGGCATATTTTGCCATGGCCAGCGAAGCTCTTGTTAGTTTATTATGAAACTGGTCTGTCTGTTACCAATCGTCATCCTCGTCCTCAAACAAAATTTATGTAACCATCAGGAGCTTGATGGTCCAGTGTTAAAGCTTTCGGCTTATAGCGCTGTCAATACAGCCATACGAGTTTGACATTCGCTGATGGAATATTGAATTTCTCGGCAGTAAATTAGGTTTGAGTTGAGCTGCAGTAATGCTCTAATTAATCGACTTCCTTAAAAGTCGAGGCAACAAGCCATATTTCCGACTAAATCCTGAAAAGTTACCCATAATTCTGCTGTGGTTAAGGGGTCGATTACTTAGGGCATTACTGTATGTGATTGCAGTCATAAGCTGTAATGTCGCTGTTCAATTTTCATGCCAAATTGCTACCCAAGGCAACTCATACTAAGAGGCAGTTCTTTAAAAGCTTCATCATATCAGTACTGTACCTACTACAAGTCTGAGTTTAGTGTGCATGTCATTTGCAGAATGAGGTCGCCAGAGGGTGAATTTAGTGACACTATCCCGCCTAGTGGGCTAGCATCACTAAATTCACCCTCTGGTAACCTCATTCTGCATGACCTTATCTGCTATGGGAGACAGACTCAAATTGAAGTTCCCAAATGGTGAATATTGTGATGTACACCCATTGGTAACCACGATTATGCAATGTGTCGTCTGCCAATTTGGGGATATAGTGAAACTAAACTAAAAAAGAAATAGAATCTATGGGAAGAAGTTTCTATAGAAATATGATAATAAAGAAACATTCCAGAGAAGATGAGCCCTAAGCAGAATGAATTTAGTTATGCTAGCCCGCCATGCGGGATAGCGTCACTAAATTCACCCTCTGGTGACCTCATTCTGCAAATGACAGCTAGGCACCCTAAACTCAGACGTTCATACTTGGTGGCTCATTTTGGGACTTGATAGAGCATTAACCCTTTACCCAACAAACCGGCCAAAACCGGCCAAATAAAGCTTCAACAGCCTAAAATATCTTCGGTCTGCCTCAATAGAACCATACAAATATGGATATCATTGGAACCGGCTCCTTGACCACATTGTGATAGTTACAGTTATGCCCTGTGCCAATGCATTCTCTTATATATGCGAGTCGACCATAGGTCGCCTCGCATATATAAGAGAATGCATTGGCCATTTTTTCTTACATTCTTTAACAATTTTATAATTTTTAATGTGTTAAGCCAATGCATTCTCTTATATATGCGATGCGACCTATGGTCAACTCGCATATATAAGAGAATGCATTGGCACAGGGCCGTTCTGTTGGGTAAAGGGTTAAACTTTGGTGCGAGCTGTTTTTCGTTCATGGCATTTTCATTTTAAGTAACCTCCAGGCGAATTGATCATTCGCCTCAAATTCACCCTCTGGGTACCTCATTCTACTTAGGCTTCATCTTCTGGGAAGTACATGTATCTATAGTCTCAAATTAACATTGTATTTAGTTACTTTTTCTCTTCTCCAAATTAGAGGATATATAAACTAAACAGAAGATAAAATGCATTAAAAAGGTGACTAATGGGTGAACATCACCATCTTCAACTGGGGAACTTCAATCTGATTCTAGGTCTCCTATAGAGGTTGAGGCCTAAGCAGAATGAGGTACCAGCGGGTGAATTTGTTGATACTAGCCCGATGTGTGGGGATAGTCACTAAATTCACAATCTGGGGTCCTCATTCTGCAAATGTCAGACATACAATTTCAAGGCTAGTCAACAAATCGGTTATGGTACAAGTACAGTAATGCCATAAATAATCGACCCCTAAACCACAGCAGAATTATGGGAAATTTTTCAGGATTTAGTCGGAAATATGGCTTGTTGCCATTCATCGGAAAGCTCTCTAATGGGTGAACATCTTTAACTGGGGAACTTCAATCTGATCCTAGTTCTCCTATAGAAGTTGAGGCCAAAGCAGAATGAGGTACCAGAGGGTGAATTTGTTGATACATACTAGCCCGATGTGTGGGATAGTCACTAAATTCACCTTCTGCAAATGTCAGACATACAATAATTGTTACAATTTCAAGGCTTTTCAACAAATGGGTTATGGTACAAGTATCGTAATGTCCTAAATAATCGACCCCTAAACCACAGCAGAATTATGGGAATTTTTTCAGGATTTAGTCGGAAATATGGCTTGCTGCCACTCATCGGAAAGCTCTCGGTGAGAGCTTTCCGATGAATGGCAACAAGCCATATTTCCGATTAAATCCTGAAAAATTTCCCATAATTCTGCTGTGGTTAAAGGGTCATATACTTCGGGCATTACTGTAGTTTGTTGAATATACAGGTATTTGAACATTTCCTAAGGGAACTACATGTACTCATCAATGAGTATTTAGTAAAGAAAGGGTTAATGTTCTCTTCTCTCCTTCCCTTCTCAATAATAATTGGAAACATAACAATACAACACAAGTTTGAACATGCTGTTCTTTTCATGGAGACATCAATTATATTCACCATGGTGAATATTTCTTGCTTGCTGTTGGATCCTTTGTTATGAATTTTTATCAAATAGCAAAATTGAATACGGGTAAATGCATATTACCAGTCAATCGAGTCGATGGTCTATGTTTTCAAGATGAGCAATTCATTTTGGACTATACCAGTTTATTGATTTAATATAGATTTTTCTGGTCTCATAACTGATTGATCAGATAACTAGAGGGGGATGAGTAAATATATTTTGATGGGAACTGTATTGGATGGCAGACTTAATTTTCTTATCTCTAATGTGGTTTATGTCAGTAGGATTATGAATACAGACTATAGTCATTATGATTTATTTATAGGACTAACTGGAACACATTAACCAGCTGTACAATATTGCTGAGAAAATCTCTTCCCAATCTGAATGCATCTGCCCATAAACTATTAACCACCATAGTGTTCTGCCAATGTGCTCACTCATGATAAACAAACTGCATACCGGTATGCCTAAACCATCAAACATGTTTGATTTTGCCCGGGTTTAAGTAAAGTCTACCCAAGTTTCATTTTACATTTGCCAGCCTATGACATTGGTCCAGATATACCGTACAGTAGTAGTACTTACTGGTTCTAGTATTTGCCATCCTGTCATCAATTGGAAAAAAAAAAAAATTCTGCAAAGAATACAGTAATGCCCTAAATAATTGACTCCTTATCCACAGCAGAATTATGAGTAACTTTTCAGGATTTAGTTGGAAATATGGCTTGTTGCCATTCATCGGAAAGCTCTCACTTGAGAGCTTTCCGATGAATGGCAACAAGCCATATTTCCGACTAAATCCTGAACAGTTACCCATAATTCTGCTGTGGTTAAGGAGTTGATTATTTATGGTATTACTGTAGTTACGTTGCATATAGCTTCTCAGTCCTAGTGTCAACTAAGTAGCTCCCATACTCATGTTACCCGGTATATGGGACAAAGTTTAAGGAGTTTACTCAGTATCATGTAGCAAACTAGCAATATGTTGGATTTTGTGGACAATTCCCTGGATGAATATAACAGATTATGAATTTGTGACTCATATCATCGGTTATGATTCTCATTACTATAATGTTAGAATGATCGAATTTTACAGATACCGGTACCTGTAGCAACATGTATGACTAGTCATGATGTGTCAGTGTGATCGACATTGAAACTATAAAATTGCGCATTGCTATTGATTGAAGCAAAAAGTTGTTTCCAGATACAGTAATGCCCTAAATAATTGACCCTTAATCACAGCATAATTATGGTTAAATTTTCCAGATTTAGTTGTAAATATGGCTTGTTGCCATTCGTAGGAAAGCTCTCACTGAGAGCTTTCCGATGAATGGCAACAAGCCATATTTCTGACTAAATCCTGAAAAGTTTCCCATAATTTTGCTGTGGTTAAGGAGTCAATTATTTAGGTTATTACTGTAGTTTCGTTGCATATAGATTCTCAGACCTTGTGTGAGCTACATGTAAGCAGCTCCCATACTCCTGTTCTATGGGACAAAGTTTAAGGTGTTTACTAGAATCATGTACATGTAGCAATATGTTGGATTTTGTGGACAATTCCAGACAATTCGCTGGATTTCGGGAATTTAACAATGATATAATTCTGAGATTATGAATTTGTGACTCATATCATCGGTTATGATTCTCATTACTACAATATTAGTCATCATATGATGGAATTTTACAGTTACCGGCACCTTTAGCTACATGTACATGTATGACAGTCATCACTGTTGAAATGTCATGTGGAAATGTGATGTGTCAGTGTGATCCACATTGAAACTATAAAATTGCCCATTGCTATTGATTGAAGTGAAAGTTGTTTCCAGATAGGTCCGGTCTTTTGTTATCTTCTATTGTGCTCGCAATACAACACAACACAGCCTTGAACATTTAGCAGGCTACATGGACATGTAAGTTGCTGAAGGCTATCAAGTGTAATCCTCTGGATTTTCTTTTGGAATTACGTAAGATTCTATTCTTCATACATCACTCAGGCTAAAGAAAGAACAATTGTACATTGTATAATTTGTATTTGGGATTCCTTTTTAATACTGACATTATATTGAAGCCCCAACAGCCAACGATGAAGATTGTTATGATGGTTTAACCCTTTACCCAACAAACCGGCCAAAACCGGCCAAATAAAGCTTCGACAGCCTAAAATATCTTCGGTCTGTCTCAATAAAACCATACAAATATGGATATCATTGGAACCGGCTCCTTGACCACATTGTGATGGTTACAGTTATTCCCTGTGCCAATGCATTCTCTTATATATGCGAGTCGACCATAGGTCGCCTCGCATATATAAGAGAATGCATTGGCCTAAACAAATCTTTTTTTAACACTTTTTACCATTTTTTCTTACATTCTTTAACAATTTTATAACTTTTAATGTGTTAAGCCAATGCATTCTCTTATATATGCGAGGCGACCTATGGTCGACTCGCATATATAAGAGAATGCATTGGCACAGGGCCCTTCTGTTGGGTAAAGGGTTAATACTCTTGGGATAGAAAGTCATTTGATTCATAATGATACACCCCTGCTATGATAGAAAATGAATTGCTGATGCAATATGACACAAAATGATTGCTATTTTTGTTCACAATATGATATGCATACATGTGTATATGCGCAATTCACTTTAGACTTTAAAAATTCTTGAAATTATAACCCGCAGTGACAAATGGTTCCCTGGTATGATGATAATTCCATTTCTCATTTCTTATAACATATCACTCCATGCATAAGTTTATGTGAAATAATTGAATTTATCCTTTAACTCTTTCATGACGGGAGCTGCGCTGGTGCAGCATTACATATCATGTGCCAGTGCATTCTCTTGTATATGCATGTTTCCTATAGGGAGCCTTGCATATATATATGAGAATGCACTTGTCAAGGTAAATATGTTAGGCCAATGTATTATCTTATATATGCAAGGCTCCCTATGGGAGACTCATATATATAAGAGAATGCATTGGCACAGGTTTTTCGCAAAATTTCAGGAAGCTCCAGTCATAGAAGGGTTAAATACCTTTAGTTTGACATTAGTTTTCAATGTTAGATTTACCACTCACAGGACATCAAAATGTGGGAACAAACACATGTATTGTGATTAATCTATTTAAGAATGTATAATCAGACCTTTAACCCTTTGAGTGCCAGGTCCGATTTTAGTATAAACCCATATACCCTGTGCCAATGCATTCTCTTATATATGCGAGTCGACCATAGGTCGGCTCGCATATATAAGAGAATGCATTGGCCTAACAATTTTTCATCATTTGTTATTATTTTTTACAATTTTTTTACAATTTTAATAATTTTTTCTTATATTCTTTTAACTCTTTCAGTATTTTGTAGGTTTAGTGCCAGGGAGTTTTTCATGGGTATCAAAATTATTACTATGAATACTTGGTGATAGTTTTGAGTTATAACATGCCCCAAAGGTTTTATCCAGTTTGTTTTTAAATTCACTATACTCTTGGGCTCCAAATAAAAGTGCAGGCCCCAATAATAGTGCAGGGGGGAATTCCATTGAAAGTTAATAAAAGTGCAGACCCAAATAATAGTGCAGGGGAAACTCTGAGCAAAACATCAACTGTTAAACATATTATGTTTACAGTTCATGTAGGTCAAGTATAGGAATCAACATAGTACGGCATATGTCATCATATTGTCATGTGGTGTTTTATTCAGTATTTAAATGTTCACATGTGTGTCATATATTTGAATATGTACATGCGTAAAGATATAAACTCATCATTTTGGTATCAGAGTCATATAGAAATCTTGAGTTTGTGCGGATTTCAATTTTCATAGCCTCAAAATTAATAAACATGCAGACCCAAAAAAGCACTGTGCAGGGGGGAAATTTCCCAAGAAAATAATAAACGTGCATGCATGTTTATTTGGAGCCCAAGAGTAGCATGCCCAAAAAAAATTCAACCTAAAAAAATTTAAAATAATTTTAAATAATTTTTTTTTTTTTTTTTTTAATTTATTTTAGGGCCGATTTTACACACCATAAATTAGGGCCGATGAGATCGGCCCCTGGCACTGAAAGAGTTAAATTCCCCCAAATTAAGCCAGAAAATATGGAATTGTGCCCAAAGTAGCACAGCCACAGATGAAAACTTGCCAAATAAATAAGAAAGTTCCTTCAGAAATTAATAAATATAGCCCTGTGCTTATGGATGCCAGAATTGAAGGGGTACTTTACACTATTTACATGTGTATGGGCACATCTCCTTTTATACTCAACAGAATATACGCAACAAATGAATTAATTTGAGCCACGGATTTAGTGCAAAATACACTCATGTGCTCTATGAACAATGCAAACAACATGGTAATTATAATGAAAGTGAATAAATGGCTGTGGAGTCAAAAATTCATTTTCATTATAATAACCATGTTGTTTGTATCGTTCATAGAGCACATGAGTGTATTTTGCACTGAAATTTGAGTATAAAAGGAGATGGTCCCATAAAAGTATTTAGTGTACAGTACCCTTTAACCTCTTCGCTGCTATGACGTCCGTTACTATTACGGACGTAAAAGTGCACGCCGTGTGCTATATGGACCTACTTCAGCACACTAGAAGTACATGTAGGCCATTATACATAACTGGAACTCAGAGATTAGTGCATCGGAATAACTATCTCGAAGTTTCAAACAGTGTATGATGTTCCACGATTGTGAACGATAACAGCATTTCAACTGAGTCAGTTTCATGGTTCTTATGATATTCCCGTTATATTTTCACACTGGAAAATGGCAATAATGTCAACAGCCCAGCACACAACGTCATAATGTCATTTAGCAGCGAAGAGGTTAAGCAAATCTATGGTAAAGGCCTGTGAATTGAACTTATACAAAATAAATAGCCATCTTGACCCAATCCTGGATTATATAAATACACACTGCACACATTTAAAAACTGTTTCCTTTCCAAGGTGGTAGCATAGAGTTAATGGGTGTCTGAAGTTTTATTGCACATGGCTTCATGCAAACTTACATGTACAAACATTTTGCTGAAACATGTTGTTTGTACAGTTTGGATAACCGTGACAGGATAGGGTAGCTTGGATTTGGCTGGATCATTCATTAATCTCTACTCTATGGCTACCCATATACAGATCATTTTCCACCAGTACAAAACCTGTGAACTTTTTGATGTTCTGACCCAATTTGACAGGAAACATTATGCCATTGAACAAACAAGACAGGGAATACATTTCTTTGTTAATAGTTGTTCCTCAATAATCTGCTTCACATTAGGGAGTGGTCCCAGCATTTTGTTGTGACTTTTGTGAGCAGATATTGCAATAAACATGAGTTAAATACGGGATAAATTCCATAATTGTAAGCAACACAAAGCAAATCGCTCACAAAGTCACTTAAATCATGCAATTTCGAGTTGGGACCTTCATCTACAGTGAAGTACTAATAAATTGTTTAAGAAATATACTACAATGTACCTGCACTGTTTTTTCAATGTTAGACACTTCCCTGTCACAACATCAAAAAGTTCCCAGGTTTTGTGTGGGTGGAATATGATCTCAAAGGGTGTATACAGCTAGAGTAGAGATTCATGACATGATCTAGGATTTGGCTTGGTGGTTTTCATGTTATAATTTTATTCATTGTACATCACAACAATTTTATGATGAGCAGTTTATTCAGTTTGATTGCACTCAGAGCTGTACATCAGGATATACAGTAACGCCCTAAGTAATCGACCCTTTAACCACAGCAGAATTCTGCTGTGGTTAAAGGGTCAATTACTTAGGGCGTTACTGTACATCACACAGAATATGACATCCAAGCCTGAAAATTGTCTGTCTGTCATGTGCAGAATGAGGTCCCCAGAGGGTGAATTTAGTGATGTTATGCCGCACAGCGGGCTAGCATTACCAAATTCGCCCTCTGAGGATCTTATTCTGCTTAGGCCTCATCTATAGTCTCAATTTAACATTGTTTTTAGTTACTTTTTCCCTTCTGGGAAGTTTCAATATCCCCTAATTTGCAGAAGATAAAATGCATAATCGAGGTGTTTCATGGGTGAACATCGCCGAATTCAACTGGGGAACTTTAATCTGATCCAAGGTCTCCCATAGCAGTTGAGGCCTAAGCAGAATGATGTTCACAGAGGGTGAATTTGGTGATGCTAGCCCGCCATGCGATATAGCATCACCAACTTGAAATTCACCATTCTGCAAACGATAGACACACTATTTACAGACTTGATGACATTGTATAACATATTTATTGCGTGACTCAATCAGGCCATCCAATCCCATATCAGTAAATGTCAAGGCCGCAGCCCTCTGTAAAATCTGGCTGGGTGAAACATGTCAGGACGATCGATGTCAATACATTAGGAATGGTAGCCGGTGGCTCAATTTCTATTACTGACTCGTGCTAAAATCAATGTACAACCTTGGGGAGATTCATGAATTACATCTCACATCTTCATCTTGCGTTGTCAGACGCAACACCTTAGCCGCTCAAATAGCTGCACTCTAATATCTGGCAACCAGCCAAAAATCGATTTCAGGCTGTGGCCATTATGTGGGTCTATGTAGTTATATCCTTTTTGTGGCTTTTGGAAGGTGAAGGTCGTGGCTATCAAGCATGTTGATTTTATAGCCTGTCTAAATATATTAGGCATGTCAAAAGTACAGTTGCTGTCAAGAATAGCTGTTTTGAGTTTGCAATCAATGGCTTGGTTTAGTGCAGTGGGACATAAATGTTAATTATTAGGTTTCACCCTTAAATTACTTCATATCATTGTCAAAAGTACAGTTGCTGTCAAAATTATCTGATTTTAGTTTGCGATCAATTGCTTGGGTTTAGAACAGTTGGACATACATTTTAATATAGGTTTCATCCTTAAATTACATCCTTAAATTACATCATATCATTGTAAAAAGTACAGTTGCTGTCATAATTATCTGTTTTGAGTTTGCAATCAATGACAATGGTGTGGGTTCAGTACAGCAGGACATAAATGTTAATTTATTTGGTTTAACCCTAAAATTATATCATATCATTGTCAAAAGTACAGTTACTGCCAAGATTATCTGTTTTGAGTTTGCAATCAATGGCGTGAATTTAGTACAGTAGGACATAAAAGTAAATTATTTGGTTTAACCATAAATTACATCTTTTTGTCAATAGTACTTTGATGTCAAGATGATCTATTTTGAGTTTGTTATCCTATTGAATCAATGGTGTGAGTTTAGTTTAAAAGGACATACAGTAATGCCCTAAATAATCGACTCCTTAACCACAGTAGAATTATGGGTAACTTTTCAGTATTTAGTCGGAAATATGGCTTGTTGCCATTCATGGATACAAATACATTTATATATATTGACATAAGACATTAAGTTTACAAAAAGATTTAAGTTTAACAGGTGGAAGTATGCTTGGCTGTATCTAGCATTCATCTGTGAAAACTTCAAATAGTTTGAGTTCAGGTTTGTTATCATTCAGCCTTCAGACTTCATTATTTTAATCAAATTCAAGTGATATACCTACAGTACAGGAACAATAACAATTTGATAAAATCAACCTGGTTATCAGGTGGGATCTCATAATACCAATGGAATAATTAACATAGAGATTTGTACTACTAGTAATTACTACATGTAACTTAATAAACATTGTTTCTGCACTATATTATGTATGTGTCTCTCACTAGAATTTTTGAAAATAGCTAGCTGTTGTGTGAATTAGAGTGATAATGGCAAGTCTCATTTCAAGCAGGATAAGCATAATCTATTGAACCAAAATATGTCTGACAATAACTTATAAGCATTTTCAATCCCATGTACATATACTAAAATTTCCAAAGTTTCTCTACTCTTGAGAAACTTGGATCAAATTGACCTCTCGGTAAAATTCAAAATACTGATTCAGAAAGCCCTAGATTCGCTCTCAATGCATTGTGTTTTCAGAAAATTTCCATAGGGAGCCTTGCATATTTAACCCTTTACCCAACAAACCGGCCAAAACCGGCCAAATAAAGCTTCAACAGCCTAAAATATCTTCGGTCTGTCTCAATAGAACCATACACATATGGATATCATTGGAACCGGCATCTTGACCACATTGTGATAGTTACAGTTATGCCCTGTGCCAATGCATTCTCTTATATATGCGAGTCGACCATAGGTCGCCTCGCATATATAAGAGAATGCATTGGCCTAAAAAAAAACTTTTTTTAACACTTTTTACCATTTTTTCTTACATTCTTTAACAATTTTATAATTTTTAATGTGTTAAGCCAATGCATTCTCTTATATATGCGAGGCGACCTATGGTCGACTCGCATATATAAGAGAATGCATTGGCACAGGGCCCTTCTGTTGGGTAAAGGGTTAAGAAAATAATTGGCCTACAGTGCTTAAAATATGATGAGAATCAGAATCATTATCATCAGTTTGATTCTCATAAAAGCAGCTGATTTGCTGTAGAAATGCTATATTTTGATTCTTGCAAAATTTGATACATTTTAACCCTTTCATGGTCAAGCCTTGAAATAGGGTGTCTGTCATTTGCAGAATGAGGTCCCCAGAGGGTGAATTTAGTGATGCTACCCCGCATAGCAGGCTAGCGTCACCAAATTCACCCTCTGGGGACCTCATTCTGCTTACACCTCAGAATGAGGTTATCAGAGGGTGAATTTGGTGATGCTAGCCCGCTATGCGGGGTAGCATCACTAAATTCACACTCTGGGGACCTCATTCTGCAAATGACAGACACCCTATTTCAAGGCTTGTTCATGGTGGGAGCTGCGCTGGTGTGCCAGTTCATTCACTTAAATATGTGATTCTCCCATAGAGAGCCTTGCTTATATAAGGAGAATATGCTCTGGCTTACAAGGTCAAGGAAAATACTGTTATGCTAATGCATTCTCTTATATATACGATGCTCCCTATGGGAGACTCACATATATAAGAGAATGAATTTTTACAGGGTTTTCGCAAATTTCATGATTCTTCA
The DNA here is from genome assembly GCA_032622095.1 of Siphonodentalium dalli. Lineage (NCBI taxonomy): Eukaryota > Metazoa > Mollusca > Scaphopoda > Gadilida > Siphonodentaliidae > Siphonodentalium > Siphonodentalium dalli. Next base: position 30,203,115 of record CP136064.1, read on the forward strand.
GTCATGGAAGGGTTAAGGTCTGGCCTAACTATATATTCACCTTGACTAGTGCATTCCCTATGGGAGACTCACATTTATAAGAGAATGCACTGGCACAGGATCTTGATTGCTGTACCAGTGGTGCTCACGTCATGAAAGGGTTAAGGGGCGGATTGCTATGAGACAGTCATCTCGAATACATTATTGGTTTTGCAGTGTTAAAAATAGCTGATTTAACACTGAATGAACATCTACACTGTATGCACCGATGAATTAGTATAAACAAAGATGGCATCGGATTATTCAATGCAGCAAACAACTGGCTCAGTGCTCAGTGGGTGATTGGTAGAGTATATAAGGGGGGGGGGGGTTGCAAATAAAAATTTACAGATTTTGGTCTTGTTCAAGGTTAAAGTGAAGTGCAGTTTGCACATGCTCCAACTGAGACCCCATGTTTAAGTAAGATTTTATTTGGAGAAAAAAAATTTGAATTCAAAGGTTACGAGATCTCAATAGGCACTTCTTTGATTTTTAGTTTGCCCCTTATCACACCAGGGATGGTCTTAATCAATAAGGTGTCAAATGATTGGCAGGATTTGCTAACTATGAGGCACATCTGCTAATTGATGAGTCCCTGGCTTGAAATGAAGGTGTCAAATACCATTTTCCCTTTTGTTAGGGATCGATACAGATACATGTAGACTATAGTATAGTCAAACCTGATTGGCTGATGATATAACCAGAACCAAACCGCCATATTCTAGGGACTGGGTGGTGTATTTATAATCTCACTTTGTGACCAAGCAATCGCATTGCACAACTATTTTCGTCTGCATTTCTTCTCATATGAAACTCCCATTTAATTGAAAGTTATAATTTATAAATATTTTGTCCATTTGGATATTTTGATACGGTATTCAAACAGATAAAGATTGTTATTTTATTATTGCTCTCTACACATATATTTTCAGTTTATAATCGGGACTTGGTCCAGTATCATGACTGATTGGGTTAGACTTAAAATTGCTGATTATCAAAATAGTCCTTATACCTTAGTAGCCCTTGGCATTCAACAATGAATTTTTACTGGCAAAAAATCGAGATAAAACTCCAGAGAAAAGCTTCAACACTCAGATAACCTGCAGTATTGGTCTAGTGCTTTCGTTAATGTTTAACGTCATCAGGACCGAGTTTGGCGTGTGATTTATGAGGATTTTGCTCGCCTTTTATACTGTTTGTTATGGGTCTCCAATTTGATAGATCAGTGTAGAAGGGTCAAGGGGTTGTGAGAAGGATGCTCGGAAGTGCAGGTAACAAATACGGGTACGTGGTCCATATTGGTGTTTATCCTGTGTGGTGGGGGGAGCATTTTAAATGCGGGTAATTGGTGCGGGTAATCAACGTTGTGGTGGTGATTATGTATTTCCGAAATTGCGGGTAACAAGTGTGGGTATCTAGGGTTTGTGGTGGGAAAGCACAAAGTCACGGGAGTTTGGGTAACATCGTTTGTGTGGGTAAATTAATTTTTACTGTCTGCAGACGTCCACAGTGCGACAATAAGACCATGTCTGCAGCAATTTGTTTCAATAATTTTGCACAAAACATTAGTAGGTTCGGAAATTTGCCTTGCCTAAAAAATAGCTGACGAAATATCTTTTGCCTTAGGGGGATATTGAAACTGAACAGAAGGGAAAAAGTTTTTAGATACTAAAAAGTATGTTAATTTGAGACTATAGATACTTCCCAGAAGAAGATGCCTTATCAGAATGAGCTCCCCAGAGTGTGAATTCACCTCATTCTGCAAATGTGAGACACACTAAATTGAGACTTGGTACAGACCGGGCATCTATACACATTTGTAGGCTGATAACTCCGGTGATATATTCTCCAGTGAGAAGACACCAGTAATCACCTCTCTCTTTATCACTTTCATGATGGAGGCTGCACTGGTGCAGCGTTAACCCTTTTAGTGCCAGGGGCCGATCTCATCGGCCCTAATATATGGTCTGTAGAGTGCCCTAAAAAAAATAAAAAATGATTTTTTGGGTTAGGCCAATGCATTCTCTTATATATGCGAGGCGACCTATGGTCGACTCGCATATATAAGAGAATGCATTGGCACAGGGTATATGGGTCGATACAAAAATCGGACCTGGCACTCAAAGGGTTAAGATCCTGTGCCAGTGCATTCTCTTATATATTCGAGTCTCCCGTATCGTAGTATTGATGCGAACGAATAAACAGTAATAAATATCATTGACTGATATAAATTTGATGATAATGTCTCCTACATGTAGATTATGATGAGTACAATGAATTATGAATGTGACACCTGTATTCTGTATTATAAAATTTATTGTGTTTTTGCTATCCATGGGAAAATTGTCAACACACATCATTGACCTCCGACCTAGCCATTTAAATATAACCAATCATGAAGGTGTTTATTATTGTTGGCGGATTTTTAAAGAAACTGGATTCTGTTATATATGCGAGTCTCCAATATGGAGCCTCGCATACATGTATATAAGATAATGCACTGTCTTATGGTGAATATTGTTAGACCAATGTATTCTCTTATGTATGCGATGCTTCCTGTGGAGGCTTGCATATATAAGAGAATGCATTGACACAGGGTTTTCGCAAAATTTCAGGAAGCTCCGGTCATAGAAGGGTTAATATAAAGAGACTGGTCAGGTTATGTACTGTTTAGTGTAACAGTGGGTAGTGCTATTTTTCGGTACAGCCTACAGGAGAAGTTTTATTGGAAAACTCAGGAAATCTTGCCTGAAGTGTATTGGGGACAATTCAGTACAGTAATGCTCTAAATAACCGACTCCTTATATCATATTGTCCCAGTACCTCACTGCCTTCATTAATATTTGTTTATAAGACCCCATGTTTTGACCACAGCTGTTCTCAAGCATTGGTGCACTGGGTCCCTGTTACTTTATCCTGCATAACAAATTCCTTTCATCAGCACCCTCTTTGATGTCAGTACAGCTCAATTGATTCCCTTTGAATGGAATGAATATTGGCATACAATTTATTTTGTCATGAACTCTAGCTTGTTTGTCTTGTAATGAAAATCAATTCCCTACAATTATATTCTTTATCAGATTTCTCCTTTCCATTATAATCAATTTCTTCTTTGTATCAGGCTGTTAATCTAAAGTCAGTTTCTCAGTTATGATGTTATCTTGTCTGTAACTCAGTGCAGCTGATGAAATTTCTTTCTGTATAGACTGTTTCATATTTCTTACAGGAGAATGTCATGCTATAATAACATGGCTCATAAAGCAGTCAGCTCATACTTGGGACAATCGACTTTCATGTGTGACATTTGAAGCATATACTATCTCATCTGAGTCAGGCCTATCAATTACATATGACATTGTGTGGGTAATTTCCCTGTTGCCTGTTGAATTCTTAAAGCTACACATATAGTTTGAAGTTTTATTAGGGTAGTACTAGCATTCAAATGTATGTTAGATGAGTATTGTTTTGTTATGATCTGTGCATTGAAATATGTTTTGACAATGCATACACCGTGCACCAAAACAAGTGACTACATATCCAAGTGAATTCAACATTTCCCCTTCAGCCGAAGAGCAACAACAACACGGTTCCACTGCCCAATCGCAACTTATGGTATATTGCGGTGGCTGTCAAAACAAGTTTGTTTTGGTGTGTGGGGTACTTTTACAAAATTCTGCATCTCTATTGTCTAAAAGTGTCTATTCATAAAAATAATCAGATTTAGTCTTCCATGATTCACCTTCCAGACATGACGTTTTGGTGGGTTTGGTTCAAGTCTGCAAATAATGTGTCTGTCATTTGCAGAATGAGGTCGATCCCCATAAGGGGGAATTTAGTGACACTATCCAGCATCACCAAATTCACCCTCTGGGAACCTTATTCTGCTTAGGCCTCAACTGCTATGGGAGACCTAGATCAGATTGAAGTTCCCCAGCTGAAAGTGGTGATGTTCACCCATTGTGATTTGTCATCTCTGTTATGCATTTTATCTCCTGCAAATTGGGGGATATACCTTACTCGTATTTAAATTCGCAGAGTACTACTGGAGTAGCTGGAAGCTGAGTATTAACCCTTTACCCAACAGAACAGCCCTGTGCCAATGCATTCTCTTATATATGCGAGTCAACCATAGGTCGCCTCGCATATATAAGAGAATGCATTGGCTTAACACATTAAAAATTATAAAATTGTTAAAGAATGTAAGAAAAAATGGTAAAAAGTGTTAAAAAAAGTTTTTTTTTAGGCCAATGCATTCTCTTATATATGCGAGGCGACCTATGGTCGACTCGCATATATAAGAGAATGCATTGGCACAGGGCATAACTGTAACCATCACAATGTGGTCAAGGAGCCGGTTCCAATGATATCTATATTTGTGTGGTTCTATTGAGACAGACCGAAGATATTTTAGGCTGTTGAAGCTTTATTTGGCCGGTTTTGGCCGGTTTGTTGGGTAAAGGGTTAGCTGAGTGTCAGTATCATTAAGTATTTTTTTTTTACTTTTTCAGTCAATCACACAGATACGATGGAGGTTGATAACAATCTGGAGATACCCAGTAGTAAAGCGACAGTGCTACGAGGTCATGAATCTGAGGTGTTCATCTGTGCCTGGAATCCTACCAATGATCTGCTCGCATCAGGGTGAGAGTCTTATATAAATATAGAATATGAACAGTAATGCTCTAAATAATCGACTCCTTAACCACAGCATAATTACGGGTAACTTTTCAGGATTTAGTCGGAAATATGGCTTGTTGCCATTATGATTCATCGGAAAGCTACATATTATGGTTTCCCCCTGTTTACCTGTGACCTCAGTCTATGTAAACATACACTCAGATTCATACTGATACTGAGTCTATTGCATTCCCATCAACTTTTCATTTCTGAAATGTTGTGGGCTTCTCCCAAATTACGTCACACCGCACTAAATATAAATCTGAAATTAGTTGATTGACAGGCGTAAACATGGTCACGTGCCAGTGCCGTCATGGCCGCTTCAACCATGTGAAGCCGATTCTAAGAATCGGAATTAATAGTTGCAGGGTTTGTGACTTTTCGTTTGGCGGTTGTTTTACTGACAATAAAGGGCTAGCTCCCGGGATCCAAAATAATATGTACAATAACTAAGACAGATCTTCTTGAAATTATAAAAAATGTCTGTGGATCTCTTGCCAGTCTTGGACTCAGAACGAATTATTTTTTAGATCGGCCAGGCGATTTGTCTCCCATGTTGTCAAAAAATAACTCAAATCAACGGCCACGAATCAAAAATACATGAATGTCGGGACTATCTGCTAAAACAACTACAGAACTAAAAAAAAAGTTAAATGACATAACAAAACGATCTATCAGTTCCCCAGTACCGGCAGTAGTACCACCGCAGCCAAAACGAGCGTAGAGCAACACAATTCTACCACCAACCCCACCGAAACCCTCCCGACATTACACAGCCGTATTATTAGCTCCAAAGATTGGCCAGTTGTACCCTAATTACAGTTGCCTGAAATCCAAATTCCGGTGATTCTTGATTTTAAACTTTCGACCGCTCGTCAACAATCTACTTTATTTGTCGATTTGTGAATTTATCTTCCGGTATAAATGACGTCATGGATACTATTTTAACAACATATAGCCACACCTTCGGAATTTCCACACCGAGAGCACGTGACATGTTACTAGTTTTTTATTGGGGCACACATTTCTTGGAGCTAAGTTTTGATTGGCGGTAATTACAAGGAATCCCGGGTTTGGGAAATGAAAACTGAACGAAAGGTCGTCAGACCCACTATTTTTTATATGTGGGTATGTAGTTTACTCCAGACTGCTGTGACCTGACCCCGGTACATTTCACTATGCGTTGGTTACACTGGTATCTTATCTTTGATATGCATTCTCTTCCCCCTCATACTCCTTATCTCTCTCTCTCTCTCTCTCTCTTCCTCTCCTCCATCTCAGTTCTAACCCATTTTACTCTCCACGCTTCTCGACATCTACCTATCTTACAATTTCAATACATTAACAAACACATAGGCAAGCAGCCACTACATGTAAATAGTGAGGTACTTAGTGAGGTATTCATCAGACGCATGGTACCAAGATCTTGTATACATATTACCATTTTAAGAATATTGGGTATCATCTTTCTAAGTGGGCGGAACGACCAAAAAAGCTTATAGCTTACTGTCTCCATTTCCAACCGATATAACATACATACCGGTATACCTTGAAATCTCCGATAAGATACAATTTTATGTCAACTACTCTGTCTCAATATGTTATGTCTTATGTATCTGTATGTATTGTCTTTGTGTTGGAATAAGTATAAAATAAAAATATATTTCTGTCCGTGAGAGGGATTTGACCATCTATTGGCCGAGGCTCTTGCCTTGTTCAGCCTAGCAAAATTTCAGCCGGACATTTGCGGATGCCATAACGAGAGTTCAGGGAACCCGCAATGTCACGCTTAGCGGTGACTTTGTGATTGGAAATTATTCTCGGAATAAAAGGCGACTAAATATATCACCACAAACACAACATGGACAGTATCTTTTGATAGTTGGCATGTGGTACATAAGTACATACTTACTTCCAATTAAGTTAATATGTTTTATGATTCAAAATAGACTGATAAGTTATAAAATCATGCTGATTACATATGAAAGATGTTTGTTTACATTTGTGATGACTCATACTGGGGAATCTTGCATCACCATATATGGTATTTGAGATGTAGAAAATAAAAAGATTTCAAAAATCTAAATTTTATATCTCCGAGCTCAGATCAAATATTTTTCACCCAGATGCCGAGGAAATAGTAAATTAGGAGTGTTAACCCTTTCAGTGCCAGGTCCGAATTTTGTATCAACCCATATACCCTGTGCCAATGCATTCTCTTAGATATGCGAGTCGACCATAGGTCGCCTCGCATATATAAGAGAATGTATTGGCCTAACAATTTTTCATCATTTTTGTTATTATTTTTTACAATTTAATAATTTTTTCTTATATTCTTTAACAGACTTATTTTGTAGGTTTAGTGCCAGGGAATCTTACGTTTTTCATGGGCATAAAAATTATTACTATGAATATTTGGTGATAGTTTTGAGTTATAACATGCCCATAAGGTTTTATCCAGTTTGTTTCTAAATTCGCTATAGCATGCTTAAGCATACCCAAAAAAAATTTAACCCAAAAAAATCTAGGGCCAATTTTACAGACCATAAATTAGGGCCGATGAGATCGGCCCCTGGCACTGAAAGGGTTAAAACAGGTATCTTAAATCAAACTTTTATCATGAGCGTTAATTGAAATGTAATGGAACTATTTACAGATCTGGTGACTCCACAGCACGAATATGGAATATGAATGATAACAGTAATAGTGCGAACCAGTTGGTTTTACGGCACTGTATACAAAAAGGTGGCACAGAAGTGCCGAGTAATAAAGATGTTACCTCTCTGGATTGGAACGTAAGTAAAACTCATGTCTTATAGTGAACCGAGACCTTTAACCCATTCATGTTTGGGAGCTGTGCTGGTGCAGCATTATAGATCCTGTGCCAGTGCATTCTCTGATATATGCGAGCCGTGCATATATAAGAGAATGCACTGGCTTACAAGGTTAAGGTAAATATTGTTAGGCCAATATATTCTCTTATATATGCGAGGATCCCTATGGGAGACTCGCATATATAAGAGAATGCATTGACACATATTGAAGGAAGCTTCAGTCATGGAAGGTTTAACCCTTTACTGAAATGATTATGCGATTCAGTCAAGCCTTGAAATAGCGTGTCTGTCATTTGCAGAATGAGGTCCCCAGAGGGTGAATTTAGTGATGCTACCCCGCTTAGCGGGCTAGCATCACCAAATTCACCCTCTGGGGACCTCATTCTGCTTACACCTCATTCTGCAAATGACAGACACACTATTTCAAGGCTTGGATTCAGTTATAAACATATACATTGGAATTGGTCTATTATTCATTTGGAGGGGTGTTCATGAAAAAGAGTGGACAACAGACATACGAAGAGATTATACAAGTGTACAAGAATTCATATTCAATGGTGGGAAATGTATAGAATGGCCTATTTTCTGAACATTTTCTAAGGGAACTACTCCTCAATGAGTATTTAAAGAAAGGAGTTAAATAGCCTGTATAAATGCAAATGGAACAATATGGTTGGTACCACTTTAAAACTGACCTCTAAACACATAATAACGAACAAGAGTATCATTTAGCTTTAGCAGTCATGACGTAATATACATTCACCATACAATATTCTGGACTCTGGGATATCTATATAGAGGATCTCCATCTGGGATATCTATATAGAGGATCTCCATCTTGTTATGTTGGGATATAAGATTTTATCAAACGAGTTTGATAAATTTGATTCACAACTAGTCGTAGACAAGTGTTGAATCAAATTTATGAAACGAGTTTCATAAAATCTTATATTAGTCTGGCTGTCGGAGCTGAACTGTAGGACCTACCCGGAAAAAATTCTTAACAAGCTAAATTTGGTATCGTTAGAAAGAGGAGACCTTCGAGTATAACATATACAAAATCCGCTAAAATCCGCTTTGGGGAAAATGTTCTACAGCGCCCTGAATAGGGGAGGGGTCTGACGTAATTTATTAAGGTAATTATGACTACGCGACACTATGTATGCGCTAAGTGATCTAGATAACAGTTGTTTTCAGTACATATATGTATATATAATGAACGATTATATAATTGCAAGGTCATCAAATAATATATTTACATAAATATGGACAATGGAAAACGTATTTCTTATATCATGATGAAAGTCAGTTTAATTAAACGCTCTTTAATAGCTTTCATTAAACTACAAAGAATCAGTCTCGAATTTATCATTCTATATCGGGAAATGATTCATGTTGAACGCTCCTTAATGGTCCAAGATGATAAATTCAATGATTTATGTAATAATGTAATATAACTATCAAATATAACGTAGCGATTATTTCTTCAAGCGTGTAGTGGCAAATAATTTCTTGATATAGTTATTTTGATAGGTTTTTGTGTGACATTGTGTTTATTTTTCGCCTTCTGTTGAAACATAACAGTGCCCACATATACGCAAGAAGGCTTATTGTACATTCAAACTGCATTGTTCTTGGTTTAGTTTTTTTTAATTCTTATACTAGTCTCATTGGTTTGGTCTGGTACGTATTCGGCGATGGCAGAACCAACCCCATATCTAGGGACCAGCAACTTTCAAGAGGACTTGTGCGTCTTATCCTTTCATATCATGTGTCAATGTAATGTGGACACTAAGGGAAATCCATTGGTAAAACTTATGACAAAAGGATTGGAGACTTTGATTGACTTCTCTGATATGCGAGGATATAACCATTTATCTGAATATTTAAAGGGGCAACAAATAACCACACCCATTGGTAAGGTCTAATTGGTCCATAAAGACTGTAGGCGTGATTTCACTGATAGGAAAAGAACCTTCGGTGTCAATCCTGGGTGTATGGATACGGTTCCGCTATCTAAGAAAATGAGGTCTAAACAAGACCCATTTAATTTCAAAGAAAAACATGTGGAAAGGGTGCCATACACCAGATCCCCGTCATCCCGGTAGAAGGCAAGTGCGAACAGTAGCAACTCTCCCTATTAGAGATAAAGTTTTAGAACATTGCCGAATAAGAGAGGATTCGTAGGCATTGAAGGTTCAGAAACGCATTCTAAGTTGCATTGATCTTGCTGCAGAAGCCGTATATCATGCATCTTGTTTCTCCATGTTCTTGGGAGAAATAAATAAGGAACCATATGAGAGAAAACCACAGGGCAGAACACCAAGTGTCGAAATGCAACGCTCATTTGATTCGTTGCGTGTATGGCTGGAGTCTGGGGGTGGTAAGAACTGTATACTCTGTCCGAGTTACATACTCGAATGGTAGAGCTAGCAATTGGGTCAGAATCATATTCAATAAAACGCCTTAAACAGAAATTGGAAGAACGGTGTGGGGAGTATACGTTTTGCTGAAGTCGAAGGGCGTAGCAACGTCATTTGCTTCAAAGATATGGCCAAGTACTTGATAAATGACAAGTGGTGTGCGGATAAGAAAGATGACATAGAGGAGGAGGCAGACAGAGTTGTTGTGACCGCCGCGAAGATGATTAGGGCAAAGTTGTGGGAAATGACATATGATAAGAAAACCTACCCCGACAGCGAAGAGATAGGGACTATTGACGACAGAAATAAAAGGATTCCTCGCCATTTACAAATGTTTCTGGAGATACTTGTTCCATCTGAAATCAATCAGAATAGCATTGGTCACAGTATCGTGCAATCTGCGAGGTCCCGGTCTGTTATCACACTACCATTTTTGTTATTGGGGTTGAAATGGATCACGTGTTCGGGTCAAGGTGGCTTGTTGACGAACTGTCTAAATTGGGGTTTCAACTACTTACGACGAAGTAAGCAGGTACAAGCAATCAGTGATGTAGGTGGTACGTTTTGAGAGTACACTAGTGGAGTATTTTCCAGGTACCTTTACTCAGTGGGTAGCAGATAACGTCGACCACAACGTCGCTACTATTGATGGTAAAGGTTAATTTCATGGTATGGGGATAATCGCAGTATCAACTCCGAAGGACGAGACCCTGCTTACACCTACATCAAAGGTGATCACTCGTCAAAAACGTGTTATAGTTGAAGAACTAATCGAAGACAAGGGTGTGCCTATCATACACTATTTGAAACCTAAAAAGTTGGAATTATCCACAATAAAGTACCGACCCATGCTTGAGTTACAAAACCCATACACACTGCCTCCAGGTTTGAACACTGATTTGTTATGGCATTGCGGTTGGCTTTCAAATCGAGCAATGAAGCATACACCGAACTGGTTTCGATTCATGGAACACATCTTTTCTTCAAATCGCTCAGAACCTTCAGCCAAGTCAGAAGTTCTTTTTCTACCGACAATAGACCTCAACCCATCAGATGAGTCTTGTTTTATTTCCACTTTGATGTATATTCAGAATCATGCGTTGGGAATTGTGACTCAATGCTTGACGTTTGAGCAGCCACTTTGGTTCAAAGCGGTTGAGATAATTGAAGCCAAGTCACTAGGAATAGTTTGTAGACTCGGCGGCTTCCATCTGATGAGTTTCATGGGTAGCATTGGTACCATGATGAATGGGTCGGGGTTAGATGAGGCTCTTGAAAACGCTTATGGATCAAACGTAGTTGCCACAATGCTTTCCGGGAAGGCATTCTCTGGAACACTCAGAGGTCATTTCCTTGTGTGCGGAGCCCTTACTAACAAGCTGTTGGGTGAATTGATCTCTGAGGATTCAAATGAAATTTCCAAGTCGACAGCCGATGATGCGGGGTCAAACAGATACCGAATTATCTGCACCGCCAACGTTAAATATCGAAATAAATTCGACATCAAATGTCGAAGAATCGGCAATCGAAAGAATCGCTTCAACTGGTACTGGCATTTTCGAAGGGGAGAAGCTTAGTCAGGCTGAAGTGAAAGCGATAAATGAGCTGTATGAAAAAGTGTTTGATGGGACCATCCCAGTTTCGGCTGTTTCCGATTCAATAGAACTGCTCAAATTGAACGAACTTATGTTATATTACAAGACGTACCTGGCGAGAAATCCAGAACATGCAAACTTTGGATACAGTATATGGAGTACATATAAATGTTGAAAGATTTTATTCGAGCTGAGAAAACAGGAGATTGGAATCTCCATTTAGTAGGAAAAATGTTGAATTTGTTTGCCGCCACTGGGCACGTGCACTATGCAACAGATGTCGTTTGTATTTGCAAATGATGCTTTACTTACCCAAGAAATATCCGTGGTTATACAAATGTTTTATAGAGGATGGTGTTCATACTATTCGAATAAGCAGTAGGTTTTGGGCAGGACTATCAAGTGACCTAGTTATTTAGCAAGTCTTGATGCGTTCCATCAAAAGTCGGGGTGGACTTACGCGACGAAGGTGAATAACTGAATCTGTACGCCATCAATGGGTTTATTGCATGCACATGTGTGCCCAAAATACACGGCACAATGACAGACGTAACCAACACAAAACACAAGACCAGTGAACAATAATATACGCGAAGTTCATGACCATGATTTACTCCGGCCGGTCTGCTATCGAACCTCAGAAATTGCCACCTACAGAGAGGGCAGCCTATTTCCATAGTCTTAGGGTTCACATACAGGTTTTAATCTGGGCATATCTCGGGAACATAGATCTAGAACCAAGACATTGGGGATGGAAACTACAGGGGTCAATACTTATCCCAATAATGACTGACCTAGAACCAGCACCAGAAAATATTCTTAAATTCGATGAAATTATAAAATGTCGTCAAGAAAGCCTTGTTGCAAAAATCAATGTTCCTGTTGCAAAAAATGGTTGTCGTGAGGAGATTTGCACGAATTTTGAGCAAACGGTTGTTGATCAGGAACTGGATTAAATGTGGCTGTATCGCCAGAAAGCAATCTCAACACTCAATAGATTTATCTTTCGTTCGGGTGGGAGATTCAAAGTTAATAGATTCATAATATGGAAAATTAGTGGGAAAATAAAGAAAACACATATTTTCCGGTTTTGGCTGACATTTTGGCCGCCATCTTTAGGTAATTTACCCGGAAACAACATAGTTTGCTCTGGAAATATATTGTATACACTACAAAAGGAATTTTGGTTATAACACGGGTTGATAGTTTTATTGTGTGAGCCAAACAATAGACTTCTCGAAATTTTCAACTTTCAAGCGGCCATGTTGGACGCCATCTTGAATAAAAAAAATTCCCCAAAGCGGATTTTAGCGGATTTTGGATATGTTCACCAGGGGGTTATTCTGCTTCGAATGACACCACATTCAGCTTGTTAAGAATTTTTTCCGGGTTCAACCCTTCAACAGCCAGACTATATCCCAACATAACGAGTTGAAGATCTTGTATATCACATGAACAAAACTAGAGCTTTATGCCTTTTTTTTTTTAAATTTCTTGTGATATATCTGTATATCCACTGATGAAAGAGTTAAGATAGCAATACATTCATCTTCAGATGTTTTATTTATTAGAGAATAGACATTACAGTACTGGTAATGTGCAGTAATGCTCTTAATTAATCGACTCCTTAAACACAGCAGAATTATGGGTAACTTTTCAGGATTTAGTCGATTAATTAGAGCATTAATATAGCTCGAAATTATTAATATTTTTGAAGCATACATAACCTGTTACGTGTCACTACAAAACCAAGCTGACTGATCAAGTAACTGTATCTACCAGTGATGTACGTTTATCCCTTACATGACAGGAGCTGTGTCGTGCAGCATTAAAGACCCTGTGCCAGTGAATTTTCTCATATATTAGGGGTGTACGGTCATCGATACAGGTGTTCAAACGATACATACACAAACCACCAGTTGTTATTGCATATGCAGGTAAGTAAGCAGCAGTCGCCACAAACAAGAAAGATCAATGTTGAATCAGTATCTTAACATAAAGTTACGGTTATCCCCAGCTTTAATCCCCACAATAAATAATACATATGATAACCGTTCCCTATTTATTGCGGAGTAACAGTAAGGCCAACAGACTGTATTGTATCAATTTGCGTGGGTAGCCAATCCGAGGCCACCTTCATGAAACACGCTGTGTTGAGAGAACAATCAATCACCAGTGAAACACTGATTCAAGCCCGGACCTGGCTGAGTAACCTCAATGTCAATGACATATTCCAATAGTACATGTGACGTGCTATAGCAATTGATCGGCTTTGTTAATAACGTGTCATTTAAAGTCGGCGGCAAACTTTTGATGTCTGTTTTGTTAATATTGCTACAATTTTATTTCACTGTTAAACATAGTGATGCAGCCACTGTAGTCTCAACCTATACCATATCAATCTATATTCCATCAAGTGGACAGGTCAACACTGAACACTGCTCTCTGTACATTGGTCTACTGAGGTCGCTGAGCAATCGTCGAACTTCCCAGATTAAAGATGCATAATCCGAATTAATGCTGCCAAAAATGTTTGATTCGAGTTGAGGAACCCACCCATCAAAGCTCAGAGTGATCAGATATCGATTTTAAAAATTTGTATTTCTCGAAATGTTAATTATTTGTGGCCCACAAACGAGTCGTCAAACCGATTGTCTCAGAAAACATTGCGGATGAAGATGGATAACTCTAAAATCTAGTGGTAATACAGCAAAATTTTGTGATACGAAAGTGATAATACAGCCATATTTCATTGAACAACATGTTGATAAATAACACGTTTTGGGAAATTTTGTACCTTAGTTGACAGCTGTTAGCATTATTTTGTTGTAATTAATCGATTCTGATAACAATTTTGTTGTAACTTGATGATATGGGGACAGTCTGATCGGATTGAGTACCTTTAAACTTATCAAGCGACAATGAACCCTCCCAGTTCCCGATTAGTTGACAACTTGACATGAATTATCAATATACTCTCAGGTGCCAAATAAACGTGATGGTCAAATATGAGTGCTGGGCTGTAAATTTTGCTAATATTAATAATAGTGATGGCATTTTCACTATGTATCTCATTGCCAAATAAACGTGATGTTGTGTATTTTTCAGTCCAATTTAATAAATGTGCCCGCATGTTTATTTGGCACCTGAGAGTCAAGCCCCTCCTATTTAAATGTCAATCTCACATTTACTGAGAGAAATACTGAGACAACGTTCTTCATTGGTCAATCGGTAGTGTTTGTATTCTCTAATTAATTTTGTTCAGACAACGCAGGTGCAACAATGGGCTCAATGTAAGGCGCCTAACTACTTCCCAGTCTGGTGTGATAGCACCTATAGTAGATACATCGATGAGGTTTCATTTAGTTTTATTTATTCTTATACAATACATTAAACAATTGTTGTACAATTTGCAACAAAAACAGTTTTGATGAGCATGTACTACACACATGTTAGCGAGTTCATGACTCATGTCACTGTAGCCATCCGAGCATATAACCACTTTTCGTTATCACTATATATCAGTGTATACAGTTTGTATGAAGACTCGGCAATATCACTATAATTTTAGGTAAGTAAAATCGCAATACATATCACATTGTGACCTGTATCATGATAAGCATCGATATAGCCCGAACCCCGTATCGTTACACCCCTGTCATATATGTGAGTCTCCCTACATATATAAGAGAATCCACTTGTTGTCAAGGTAAATATTGTTAGGCGATTGAGGCTCCCTATGGGAGACTCACATATATAAGAGAATGAATTGGCACAGGGTTTTCTTAAAATTTCAGGAAGCTCCAGTGATGTCAGTTTAATAATATGAAGAGTTGATTGGATAATTCTCAATTATTTGTTTATCATGTTATTTTTTCCTGCAGTGTGATGGTAGCCCTTTAATTGTTTGTTTATAATGTTGTTTTCCTGCAGTGTGATGGTAGCCCTTTAATTGTTTGTTTATAATGTTGTTTTCCTGCAGTGTGATGGTACTCTACTGGCAACTGGCTCATATGATGGCTATGCAAGAATATGGAGTACCGATGGTGAGTATAATCAAAGTGTTGATTAGAAACAAAGTCTGTAAACGTGTGTGCTTCTCAACCAAAAATGCGGTCAGGTTTGCATATAGAATTGTTCCAATGATTTTTTTGCTTGAATTCAAGCCTTGAAATAGGGTGTCTTGTCATTTGCAGAATGAGGTCCCCAGAGGGTGAATTTAGTGATGCTACCCCGCATAGCTACCCCGCATGAGGTGTAAGCAGAATGAGGTTCCCAGAGGGTGAAATTGGTGATGCTAGCCCGCTATGCGGGGTAGCATCACTAAATTCACCCTCTGGGGACCTCATTCTGCAAATGACAGACACCCTATTTCAAGGCTTGCCTATTGAATTTATTATCTGAACATTTCCTAAGGAATAACTACTCGTCAATGAGTATTTGGTATAGCAAGGTTACTAGCATTTTGGTTTCCAACCGATAACTCCAGTTTGGGTTATTTTATCCGAGCTAAAGCAAAATATACTGATCAAGGTTTAATATATGTTGGTCTAATAATTATACCCCCCGTAACAAAGCTATGGGTGGGGGGGTGGGGATATACTGGAATCAGCTTGTCTGTCCATCCATGGATGCAACTCTGTTCGAGCTTGTATTCCTTCATTATACCCCCTTTTAAAATTTGTTTTGCACCAGTACGTCCATGTGTGGGGTTGTCCGTCCGATGTCTGTTCATTTCATGTCACAGTAGTTCTCAAATCGCAATGAAATTTGGTTTGGATGTTCTCTACTATGGGGACATTCAATGGCGTGTTAAATTGTTTTGTTTGGATTTACCATTCTATAGTTATTCATAAATGCTGATTTTTGGGTCCATCTGTTTGAGTATATCAGATTATCAGTCATAGGTTATATAGGTGGTATGCCACAAGGGGGTATGCACCGGATGACTGGCCATCTCTTATTATAGATATGCCCACACCAGGCGGTATGCCACGAGGGGATATGCACCGGATGACTGTCCATCTCTTGTTTTTCATGAATTCTTTCATTAATGACTTCTCAGGCTTCACTTCCTTGCTGTAAACTCCCATAATATCAAATTTCCCATGAACCTGATGAGAAACGTGACAGTAAATGAAATTAATCGCAGTATCTCTGATTGTAATCAGTGTTGTTTTGCTCCAGGAATCGGCAAAAAGTCATTCAAGTTTAGGGTTATTGATTGTTACGGTGGCGTCTGTGGTTTTATTAATGAGTTCAGTTAGGTGGAGGGAATCATGATCCGTGGTCAGATGCTTGGTGGCAAGCCTTGAAATAGGGTGTCTGTCATTTGCAGAATGAGGTCCCCAGAGAGTGAATTTAGTGATGCTGTGTAGACGTCGCATAGCAGGCTAGCATCACCAAATTCACCCTCTGGGGACCTCATTCTGCTTACACCTCAGCAGAATGAGGTTCTCAGAGGGTGAATTTGGTGATGCTAGCCCACTATGCGGGGTAGCATCACTAAATTCACCCTCTGGGTACCTCATTCTGCAAATGACGGACACCCTATTTCAAGGCGTGGTCAGATGCTTGGTGGTGAGAGTAATTGGTGTTCTATTTGAAACAGGAGCAGCTTAATTATCCCCCGCAAACAAAGATTTCCAGGGGTTATAGAAATGGGCTCCATCCGTCCGGGAGTCTGTCCGTAACAACTTTGAAGCTCTATATCTTTGTCATCATCAATCAAATTTTTAAAATATTCTGTACGTTAATGAACCAACATGGGGGGAATGAGTATTTACAAACAGTCGGCTTTGTCCATTGATATTTTCCAGAGTTACTGCTCTTATTGTGTAATGTGAAAATGAATTTTACTCTTTGCATATGACTATCATTTGGCACACCCTAAGGCCACATCCCTCATCCGATCAATACCAAAATTCATATGGATTGTCACAGTGAGGGGGGGGGGTGATTTTGGGGAAACGGCGCGGTGCACTTGTTTATCTACCACTGCCCATAAAGCTTGCTCCATAAACATATGAGTTAATTGGGTCAACATAAGATTATTAAGCCAATGTAAATTATTGGTTCACTAGGGGGACTTTTTGTGCTAAATAAAGTCACTGCATCTTGGAATTTTTTTCTTGTCCGTAATTAACTGCAATGATATCAAAGTGCTATGTCTGATGGATAAATAAAATATGTAACTAGTGCGCTTGACTTTTTAAGACCGTTCATGGACATATAAAAAGAAATACCTTTCATTTTTAAAGATCCTGTGCCAGTGAATTCTCTTTTATATGCGAGTCTCCCATATATAAGAGAATGCACTGACTAACAAGGTCAAGGTAAATATTGTTAGACTAAACATAGCTATTATGTATATGAGAAAATATATGAGGGATGGCACTAATTTAGTTTTATTGTTCAATATTATTTAATTTTATGGTATAAATACATTTATGGAATAAACAATATATTGAATCCCTCTTCATGTGCCTGTTTAGGGCTCAATATATGAAATACTGAGTTCTCAGATACCTCCCTCATCACCCAGAGTGAGCCTCAAACAGATTTTACTTTCCAAAATTGTCATGTTAAAATGCAATGGAGGATAGATTGCTTGGAACCAGTGGGTATTTATTCCTTAAAATTATTCATATCTGCATTACTTTCTAAAATTCTTGGAGAAAAATAAAAATAAAAGCCTTCCTCCTTCCCTCTTCCAATTTTCTTATATACATGTATGTGAGGCTCCCTGTGGGAGACAACACTAGCTATATACATTTGGGTCTTTTTTTTTTATCAAGTTTTCCGGTTGATTCTTAGGCTGTAATGAAAATATAGTTTGTTTCCCATCTCTCTATCAATTCAACTAAGATTCCTACCTATTTTGTCATATTTTAAAATCAATTATTTTATTCTTATTAAATGAATAACGATATTCAATAAATAGAGGATCTCTAATAAGTCGCATTTTATACGAAAATTAATAACTCAGTGCACTAAATTCGATTCGAGCCAAGGTTATTAAATTTCGTATAGAATTGCGACATTTTATCACATAATCACATGTTAGCATGGAAAAACGATCTCGAAATGGCTGGGGTTAAATAAAATAATATTGATTTCCTTATCACAACCAAAGAGGAAGTAAAGACACCTTCAAGAAAAAATAAGTTCCATTTTAAATGTGTCTTTTATTGTTGGCAAAATTGTTCAACCACCCTTATCACCCATGCCACCCTTATCACCCATGTTTATCTCGCAGTCTACACTAAATAAACCAACACTAATCAAATATCACAATTATATTCTAATTAACATAAAAATAAATTTTCGGCATTGACATTGACATCATTGTGCAAAGCTCTTATGTCACTGTGCGTGCCGATAATACACGTGTGTCTTACTAAAAAAATATGATAAATAACAATCCATAATTTACTAGTACCTTGAATTTTGTTATCAAAACTGTATGAACCTTTGATAATAAATTTTAAAACTTTATTGATTGATTTAGATCTTTGACTGATAAATTGCTTCTCTTTTGCAGGTCGCTTAGTTAACACATTGGGGCAACATAAAGGTCCTATATTTGCCTTGAAGTGGAACAAACGAGGGGACTATATCCTGAGTGCTGGTGTGGATAAGGTACCTGAAACAAAACATTGCTATTATATATATGAGATATTGTATGAGGGATGGCACTATTTTAGTTTTATTTTTCAATATTATTTAATTTAATGGAATAAATACATTTATTGAATAAAATCCTAAATTTTCTAAACAATATATAGAATCCCTCTTCATGTGCCTGTTTAGGCTCAATATATAAAAATACTGAGTTCTCAGATACCTCTCCTCATCACCCAGAGAGAGCCTCAAACAGATTTTACTATCCAAAATTGTAATGGTTAAAATGCAATGGAGGATAGATTGCTTGGAAACAGTAGGAATTTATTCCTTAAACTTATTCATATCTGCATTACTTTCTAAAATTCTTGGGAAAAAAAAGAAAAAAAGCCTTCCTCCTTCCCTCATCCAATTTTCTCTATATGATTTCGTGATAACACATGTATTTACTTTTAGTGGCCTTAACATTATATCTTCAAATAAACCAATAACTATCAAATTTTCTAATTGTTAGTGATGTTCCGTTGATGAAAATGCCTCTCGGACCGATTATCTGGAGGCACAATTGGCTGATTCCGACGTTTGAATAATTTATGTTGGGTATTTTTCCCATATACACTCAATGAACCCCCCTATTCTAAGTCCGGAAACATGTACAACAACAAGCTGGAAGTATAGGGTCTGACATTTGCAGAATGTGGTCCCCAGTGGGCGAAATTGGTGAAGCTATCCTGCATAGCAGGCTAGAATCAGCAAATTCACCCTCTGGGGACCTCATTCTGCTTAGGCCTAATCTTCTGGGCAGTATCTACAGTCTTAACTTGACATTGTTTTTAGTTACTTTTTCCTTTCTGTTCAGTTTCTATATCCCCTAATTTGCAGAAGATAAAATACATAATCAAGGTGAATAATGAGTGAACATCATAATTTTCAAGTGGGGAACTTCAATCTGATCCTAGGTCTTCCATAGCCGTTGAGGCCTAAGCAGAATGAGGTTCCCATAGGGTTAATTTGGTGATGCTAGCCCACCATGCGGGATAGTGTCCCTAAATTCACCCTTTCTGGACCTCATTCTGCAAATATCAGACACCATATTTCCAGGGTTGTACAACAATACTATTAACATACTTGTGTAACTTTCTTAACCCTTTCAGTGCCAAGTCCGATTTTTGTATCGACCCATATTTCCTTGATCATTTTTCAAATTTATTGATTATAATAATGTGATACATTGATGGAAAGAGCTCCTAGAGCTCTTTCCATCAATGTATCACATTATTTGAAAAATGATCAAGGAAATATGGGTTGATACAAAAATCGGACTTGGCACTGAAAGGGTTAAAGTGCATTACTACCCTTATCAGTGTGAGAGCAGGAAACATATTTTAAGAGGACCCTAACCTACTTGTGTTATCGACATGTGTCAATAGACTCAATATGGACGACCATCTATTCATCCAAGTATATTTTAAGTTATCCAAGCCATCATTAATGTCACACCATGTTGTCGTCAGTCAAACACAATGACGTATATGTTCTGGTCATTCATAATTTGACATTATTCTGAATAATTGTGAGCACAAAATGTAGAAATTTATCGGTCTTTCCATATTAAACCTTGTGCAACGTAAATTACGTCATGAAAAAAAAAACAGTCCATCAAGAAACGATCGAACAGCAAGCCTTGAAATAGGGTGTCTTGTCATTTGCAGAATGAGGTCCCCAGAGGGTGAATTTAGTGATAAACCCCGCATAGCGGGCTACCATCACCAAATTCACCCTCAGGGGACCTCATTCTGCTTACACCTCAGCAGAATGAGGTTCCCAGAGGATGAATTTGGTGATGCTAGCCCGCTATGCGGGGTAGCATCACTAAATTCACCCTCTGGGGACCTCATTATGCAAATGACAGACACCCTATTTCAAGGCTTGCCCATTAACCCTTCCATGACTGGAGCTTCATTTTGCAAAATGCGTTCTCTTATATATGCGAGTCCCCCATAAAGAGCCTCGCATATATAAGTTAAGAGAATACAGTGACTTTACAAAATAAGAGAATGCTTTATCACAGGATCTTTAACCCTTTTAGTGCCAAGTCCGATTTTTGTATCGACCCATATACCCTGTGCCAATGCATTCTCTTATATATGCGAGTCGACCATAGGTCGCCTCGCATATATAAGAGAATGCATTGGCCTAACAATTTTTCATCATTTATTATTTTTTTACAATTTTTTACAATTTTTATAATTTTTTCTTATATTCTTTAACAGACGTATTTTGTAGGTTTAGTGCCAGGGAATCTTACGTTTTTCATGGGCATCAAAATTATTACTATGAATACTTGATGATAGTTTTGAGTTATAACATGCCCCTAAGGTTTTATCCAGTTTGTTTTTAAATTCGCCATGCTTAAGCATACCCAAAAAAAATTCAACCCAAAAAAAAAAAAAAAAAATTGTTTTTTTTTATACATTTTTTTATTTTTTTAGGGCCGATTTTACAGACCGTAAATTAGGGCCGATGAGATCGGCCCCTGGCACTGAAAGGGTTAATGCCGCACTAGTGCAGTCCCCCATCATGAAAGGGTTAAGTTGGTGGCTCTGGACTTAAATATGGGATATATGTGTAGCTCTCTGGCCAATCAAAGATGCTGTTTCTTACTGAAGGCGGAACATTCATGTTTATCCCTCTGATTACTCAAAGGATTCTCCCACTCTAAAATATACATTGGACAGATCCTAGATCATGCCATGAATCTCTACTCTGGTTAACGCCCATAGAGATCATATTCTACCAGTACAAAACCTGGGAACTTTTTGATGTTCTGACTCCTTCTGACGGGGAACTTTATAACATTGGACAAACAAGGCAGGGAATATATTTCTTTGTTAACTCTTGTTCATCAATAATCTACTTCACAGTAGGGGGTGGTGCCAACTCGATATTGCATGCTTTTTGTGTGACTTTAGTGAGCCGATATCACCAAAAAAAAAGCAAAATTGTCCGCAAAATTACTTAAATCATGCGATTTGGAACCTTCACCAACAGTGAAATACATTATTAAGGAAGAGGTATTAATAAGAAATATATTTCCTGCACTGATTTTCAATGTTATAAACTTCCGTCACATCAAAAAAGTTCCAGGTTTTGATCTCTACAACTACAGATGTAGCTAGAATTATCCATAGTCCGTTTTATAGGGATGTTCCATAGTCCATTTTATAGGGATGTTCAGAAACTATACAATGGCAGGTAGAGAAACAATCTTAACCCTTCCATAATGGGAGCTTCCTAAAAAATTTGCGAAAACCCTCTTGTACCCAGTCCTTCCCACGAGGAACACACAGTGAGAGCACTTATTAGCCCTTGCAATTCAGATGACAGGTGTAATTGGACCCGTAATATAATCGTAAGTTGGGTTTTTCTCAAACAAATTGTCATAGACCTATGTCCAGTTATACTGTCACATGCCCATAATTTAACTGAGATGAGAAAGGTTCTAAATATATCTTCAAAAAGTTCAATGTTGAATCCACAATTACAGTGATCATAGACAATATTGACAACAGAGACGAGTACAAATTAACCCTTTACCCAACAAACCGGCCAAAACCGGCCAAATAAAGCTTCAACAGCCTAAAATATCTTCGGTCTGTCTCAATAGAACCATACAAATATGGATATCATTGGAACCGGCTCCTTGACCACATTGTGATAGTTACAGTTATGCCCTGTGCCAATGCATTCTCTTATATATGCGAGTCGACCATAGGTCGCCTCGCATATATAAGAGAATGCATTGGCCTAAAAAAAATCTTTTTTTACCATTTTTTCTTACATTCTTTAACAATTTTATAATTTTTAATGTGTTAAGCCAATGCATTCTCTTATATATGCGAGGCGACCTATGGTCGACTCGCATATATAAGAGAATGCATTGGCACAGGGCCCTTCTGTTGGGTAAAGGGTTAAAATTAAAATTGTGAGTGCATACGGGTATGAGATCAATCTCTACTATCATCTGGTAAATATCTCAATAAAAGATAAATATTGTGCATATAACAGATGGATCTCAAATTATTGGCGCTTTGCCTAGATTCGATGTGATTTGGTTCATGGATTTCCTGGCAGACTATCACTTGTTATTTGGTGTATACCCCATAAACTCTGGATATAAAGCCAATATAAATAAATTTGTAGGGTCTCCAACTTTTTTTTGGAAAGTTGAGGCTGGCGGGCAAATTTTATTTTTTATATTTTATTCTTGCTAACTAGGGCTTCACGGTATTTCGGTATTTAGTCATATCGCGATACTGTTTTTGACACTGTATAGTCGGTTTCACTGTATGCAAATAGTCGGTACATTGTAGCCGCCGGTGTGGATATTAATACTGACGATATCTCTATCAGTGTCAAGTATTTAGCAACCATTGACACCTCTAATGCTGAGACAAAGGCCATTGCTAACGGCTTCGGTTTAGCGTGGCGTAAAAATTAATGCTAACATGAAATGGTAATGTTCCGTTATAGAAATTGAAGCAGTATCCTACCTTATACGGTGATGTAAATTGCCCAATTTTATCATAATAGACTAATTAAATGGTCATTGCAATCTACTTTGAATACTAAGGCATGAGAAAACCACTAAAGCTTTCCAATACTCCCCACTTCAGCTACCCCTCCTTCACTTATCGAAGGTGGAATATTGAATTCGTCAGAGGAGAAGAATTAACAAAAGCAAATTATTATTGTCTAATCCTCGATTTCCATATACCATCATCCTATTCCATTGTATGTTTATTATCTGACATTCTGATTCGAAATAATTTTTTTTACACCAAGGCATGAGAAAAAAAGTTTCATCAAAATTATCCCAATAAAAAAAATGAGGAGGTTGGCCAAAAATATTGTCGGGAGGGGATTAGAATCTGGCAATTTTTGTATATTGGCCTAAGTCAGAGTTGAAGGTTGTGTCAAACTATTGTGTACTTAGGAGAGATAGATATATTTTTGGCTGAGTTCCAATAAGGAGTACTTCTTTACAGAATGTCGGCCAAACATAATGTACACCAGCATGTCGGCCAAACATAATGTACACCAGCATGTCGGACAAACATAATGTACAATATGTAGTGAACAATAAATAGCTGTGTGTAATTCACATAATGATAGTATATCTAATTAGTATAGACACATATCTGCTTGTGTCTTTTGTTATTGTGTTTGTTGATAGTTGGCTCTGCTGTTTTTCAAGGGCAGTCAATTTCATGCTGATATGCTAGATTTCAGCTAGGACCACCCCTACTGTGAAATAGATTAAGGAACAAGTATTAACAAAGAAATATATTCCCGGCATTGTTCGTTCAATGTTATGATGTTCCTCATTAGAACAGGTCAGAACATCAAAAACTTCCCATATTTTAAAGAGGTGGAATATGATCTACAGTAATGCCCTAATTAATCGACTCCCTAACCACAGAAGAATTATTGGTAACTTTTCAGGATTTAGTCGGAAATATGGCTTGTTGCCATTCATTGGAAAGCTCTCGTCTAATTAATCGACTCCCTAACCACAGCAGAATTATGGGTAACTTTTCAGGATTTAGTCGGAAATATGGCTTGTTGCCATTCATCGGAAAGCTCTCGTCGAGAGCTTTCCGATGAATGGCAACAAGCCATATTTCCGACTAAATCCTGAAAAGTTACCCATAATTCTGCTGTGGTTAGGGAGTCGATTAATTAGGGCATTACTGTATATGGGTAGAGTAGGGATTCATGGTATTCTATCAGTTTGCAAACAAGTGGTTGGTAACCCCGCCTCAGCATTTAAACAGTTACCTAATATGGCCTCATAGTGAGATAAGAATGTATATCTGCTTAGAACTACAAATTGTGTTTATTTACATTCATTTCATAATTTCACAGCACAATTATCATTCTCAATTGCTGCGGTTAGAACCTTACTTGACATCGTTACTTTGATATCAAACGTTTGGCTCAACGACCTATCATGTGCTTATTACACTACTTAAAACTGATATTTTATGACTCCTTCACTACACCCATTTGAAGAATCATTAAACTAATACTGTCGAAAGATTCAACAACAATGGATGTACCCTTTCATAAAAAAATTATATCTGAACTAAGCAAAAATGTAAACAAACAGTCCGCCATTCGCCCCAAAACAAAATTGTCAATAAAAAAAGGCAAATGATTTTGCTAACGAGTCTCTATATATGATTTATTCTGGTGTGCTACATTATCCCCCCTGGGGAAGATAAACTGGTTTACCTAGTTTATCCCACCCCCCTACACAGCCCTAATCATTTCACCCACCTGAGCTTTTTTTTACCCTAACATTTAGTGGCCAGTTAGTCTCATTGTATAATGCAATATGACTATGTGCATTAAAAAAACTATCATTGGTGACAAGGAAGCATGATTTTTCTTCGACAGAGGCATAGCAGTTGAAAATTACCCAGTTTATCTCTCGTGAAAAAGTGGGTAATTTTCAACAAAAAAAATTGTCGGGGAAGTTGTGCGGGAAGATAAACTGTTACACCGGTATGATAGAATGACATTGTGTTCTAGCAAATTTCATAAAAAATATTATTTATATTACCTGCTTTGAGCAAATGTTTCACATCACTCTAACTTCCCGTTTTATTTTTCAGACCACGATTATTTGGGATGCGAGTTCTGGTAGCTACAAACAGCAGTTTGCATTTCATTCAGGTATGATTCTTAAAACCGCACACATTAGAACGGGGGTAATAGAATATATTTCTTCCAGTCAGGAAGATACATATCTAAGACCTTTGTCAAAATCAATTGAAAAATCTTGCTGTCAGAGAAAATAGTCCTTGAAAAACATGGCAGTTGTAATCCCCTCTCTTTCTTTCCTTCTCTGACCTCAGCAGATTAATCAGATATAATTCAGCATTTTAATATAATCATTATATCCGCATCCTGTCCTCTTCAACTTGACCTCTTGTCCTTCACTCTTATTTACTCACATGTATTTCTTTTTTTATTCTGAGGTGATAAGTCAACACACATGACTCGCTTGTTGTTAGATCTTCTTTAAGCCTTGAAATAGTGTGTCTGTCATTTGCAGAATGAGGTCCCCAGAGGGTGAATTTAGTGATGCTACCCCGCATAGCGGGCTAGCATCACCAAATTCACCCTCTGGGGACCTCATTCTGCTTACATCTCAGCAGAATGAGGTTCCCAGTGGGTGAATTTGGTGATGCTAGCCTGCTATGCGGGGTAGCATCACTAAATTCACCCTCTGGGAACCTCATTCTGCAAATGACAGACACACTATTTCAAGGCTTGATCTTCTTTGCCTTATCTATTCTAAAATCATATAAAAATTTCTCTTAATGTTCAATGTGGGTACAAATAAATATTGTTTAAAGTTGGGACAGTCACTCCTGGTTGCAAATTTATGGCCTAATACCTTCTACAGTAATGCCCTAAATAAACGACTCCTTTTTATGTTTACCCATACCATAGTATGGTAAACATAGTGTCGTTGCCCGGATTGACCACTCGTCGTTCGTCCATCTGTCTGTCTGTCTGTCTGTCCGTAGACACTTTACGAGTAATGCGATAACTCAAATATTTTCCATCCGATCGAAACCAAATTTTGTATATGGGTTTCTCAGCCAAAAATACAGATCGAGTTCGAATTTGGGTTTGATCCGAGTTTTTGTTATGGCCATTTTTCAACTTATAATTCACGCATTCTGCCATAACTCAATCATTTTTTATCTGATTGGAACCAAATTTGGTATGTGAGTTTCACAGCCCAAAATACAGATCGAGTCCGAATATGTGTTTGATCCGATTAATTTTAAAGGAGTTATGACCCTTTTTCGAATTTTTTTGTTTTGTTTTTTTTAAATTAAATTTTTTTTAGATTTAGCTTCTTGCTAAATTTAGCATATACAAATATTAAATTTTGTTTGAACTTGAAATAACAATAAAAAAAAATATTAAATAATAAAAAAAAATTGACATTTTCATTTATTTTAGTTTTATACGATTAATTAGGTGTGATATCCTGTTTTGAATATATGAAGATTTTATTGCAATAGTTTCATGTAATATAATGATATCAATAAATTACCATGTGATCATCCAACATCCAGAGTATATGAGAGGATTTTTATAGATGTTGTCATTCCAAGTGAAATCTGTTATGACATGAGTGATGACATATGATACAGAGCTCTGGTGGGTCAAGCAAGATAAACAACACTGGTGGCTGGCTGTTTGTTTATTCTAACTGTCAAATTGATTAATGGCAGCACAAGACTGGTGTTTTTCCTATTCTTGAAATTTCATTACAGGGTGATATAAGGGCCCCCCTCACCTATATAAGTGTCTTCTAAATTCCATTAATTTGCTTCAAAAATAATTAACCCTTTCCAAGGTTTCCATAGACAACATGCTATAATGTACATGGACTCTTCCTCATATCTCTTAATATCTATTGGGTATCTTTGCACACTATTCACTTCTATCAATTTTGGTATTGACTGATTAATTGATTTTTGAAAAATATATTAACCCTTCAGACACGTGCTTTCAATTTGAAATTAAAACAACAGCTGATAGCCAATATGATTTATCTATGCAATGGGAAACAGGCAGATAAATATACATGACTATTGTAAGTGATGACTTGTTTTGAAAATCAATATGGTAGATGTTAGTATTTCCAGGAACTTTATTTTCCCATTTGCTCACATTTTCATGGTTGATTGAATTTTAGGGGCCACAGAGCACTTAGAAGATTAACATTGAAGGTTGTGGCTTTTAGTGCCCAAGCTACTTGTAAAACATTGTAATGTGTGAAACCATTCAAATGAGGGCTAACTTACTTTCTTTTATATGAACGATTTAGTGGTCATAGGGGCCAACATCCCCATCATATTATGTCTGTATAACATTATATAGATAATACTTTTGAATTGTATAAACTACATATATTTTTGAAAACCATACACCCCTGTTATGAAACACTTAATCTTATTTAATACACAGGTCAGATCTGATCTTATATCTGTCCATATTTGATAAACAAATAACTGGGGAGAATGGGGGAAGGGGGGGGGGGGTAATTAAAGTACCATTTAAATACGAGATGGAATCCCCTACATATATGTCGTTCTAAGCAATTATAATTTCTCTTTAGAAGTGAATAATAAATTTTGAATATCTGGCATGTCAAAAGTGGCAAAGATAGGGATTTATCACTTTTGCTTCTAATGAGTTAACTTAAACTCCTAAACATGTCTTCCGAAATCACTAAACCATTGGATCTCACAGTGAGAGGTCCTTGTGTGAATAGGGACAGAGTTATGAGATTTAAAACTACTCCTCCCCAACCCAAATACTTTAACCCTTTCTTAAGACAAATTATTTGAGCTTTTGATTTCAAGTTGGGTACTGATTTATGGATTAATTCCTGTGATCATATCTTTGACAAATTATCAGTTATGGCTAGTCGCTATCGCCAAGGTATGGGTTAAACATCTGCCGATCGTGATCGGCCTCTCGTTTGACTGGCTAGCGGCAAATGATCACTCAATGGCGAGTTCACAGCAGAATTATGTGTAACTTTTCAGGATTTAGTCGGAAATATGGCTTGTTGCAATTCATCGGAAAGCTCTCACTGTATATGATTTTATTTATGAGAATTGATCAACAATTTACTTCTTTCCTTATTCAGATGAGGCCTGAGAATATGGTGCCAGACATTTGCAGGATGAGGTCCCCAGAGGGTGAATTTAGTGGCTATACCCACACAGCAGGCTAGCATTACTAAATTCAGGCCTCATCCTCACTGGAAAATATCTTTATTATCAAATTATTAATTTAAGAATTTTTTTTTAGTTTCTTCACAAAGATTCTTTTTCTTTTTAAGTTTAGTTTCTCTATATCTCTACATTGCATAATCGAGGTGCCCAATGGGTGCACATCACAATATTCACTATCTGAGAACTTTAAATCTGAGTCTAGCAGATGAAGCCATGCAGAATGAGGTCTCCAGAGGATGAATGCTAGCCCACTTTGCGGTGCAGCGTCACTAAATTTCCTCTGGAATCCTCATTCTGCAAATGTCCAGCACCATATTCTGAGGATTGATTCAAATCCATGACAAATGCATCAATGGTCTTTAACCCTTTCAGTGCCAGGGGCCAATCTCATCGGCCCTAATTTACGGTCTGTAAAATCGGCACTTTTTTTGGGTATGCTTAAGCATGTTCTAGCGAATTTAAAAACAAACTGGATAAAACCTTAGGGGGATGTTATAACTCAAAACTATCACCAAGTACTCATAGTAATAATTTTGATGCCCATGAAAAACGTAAGATTCCCTGGCACTAAACCTACAAAATAAGTCTGTTAAAGAATACAAGAAAAAATTATCAAAATTGTAAACATTGTAGAACATTGTAAAACATAATAACAAATGATGAAAAATTGTTAGGCCAATGCATTCTCTTATATATGCGAGGCGACATATGGTCGACTCGCATATATAAGAGAATGCATTGGCACAGGGTATATGGGTTGATACAAAAATCGGACCTGGCACTGAAAGGGTTAAACGGAATGTCTTAGATCAGGGTTCTCATATGGCGTTTAACCCTTTCATGATGGGAACTGCGCTGATGCAGCATTAAAGATCTGTGCCAGTGCATTTTTAAGAGGGCCTTTAACCCTTTCAGTGCCAGTGCATTTTCTTATACATGTATATGCGAGTCTCCCATAGGGAGCCTCGCATATATAAGAGAATGCACTGGCTTACAAGGTAAATATTGTTAGGCCAATGTATTCATTTATATATGCAAGGCTCCCTATGGGAGACTCTCGTATATAATAGAATGCAATGGCACAGTTTTTGCAAAATATCATGAAGTTCCAGTCATGAAATGGTTAACCCTTTCAGTGCCAGGTCCAATTTTTGTATCAACCCATATACCCTGTGCCAATGCATTCTCTTATATATGCGAGTCGACCATAGGTCGCCTCGCATATATAAGAGAATGCATTGGCCTAACAATTTTTCATCATTTGTTATTATTTTATTACAATTTTTTTCTCAATTCTTTAACAGACTTATTTAGTAGGTTTAGTGCCAGGGAATCTTACGTTTTTCATGGGCATCAAAATTATTACTATGAATACTTGGTGATAGTTTTGAGTTATAACATGCCCCTAAGGTTTTATCCAGTTTGTTTTTAAATTCGCTATGCTTAAGCATGCCCAAAAAAAATTCAACTCCCAAAAAAAAAGGGCCGATTTTACAGACCGTAAATTAGGGCCGATGAGATCGGTCCCTGGCACTGAAAGGGTTAAAATCTTGAATTTGACAAATGACCATTGAGGGCCTGGGTAGGGCTTGAATTGGATTGGAAACCTGTCTATACGAGATCTCTTGGGTGTCATTCTAAATTCTTGATTATTGGTTTCAGCTCCTGCACTTGATGTGGACTGGCAGTCTAATTTGAGCTTTGCATCTTGTTCAACTGATCAATGTATACATGTCTGTAGATTAGGTCAAGATAGGCCGCAAAAAACATACCAGGGCCATACGGTAAGCATTCCCAAATTGTAATTTACCATGGTTAATTAAGATTATGTTTAGTGTCATCCAGGTTTTCTAAAGTTACTTATATACAGTCCTCGAAATTAGGAAAAAAATGTTCCACAGCAAATTTAATGCTGTGGCATGTTAGATTCCAAATATTGTCATGGTATTGCTGATTGCTGTGGCTTATTTCGAGAACTGTATATAGTACAATGTAATTATAATATAACTTAAATATAATCATCGATCTTGTTTATATATATTTTATGTGAATGAAGAATCTGTCTAGGGACTAAGTGTAAATGCTCCCATCTGAATTTTCACAAGGAACACTCTTTGGTACAATGGAATTGTGCATTGTGCCAATAATAAATCAAATTCTTTATTATTTTCTGCCAAAAAAAAAGGAAATGTGACGTTTGATGCTAAACATAAAGCTAATTAAACATGGCCTAAATTTAGTTATTACAAGGCAGGTCACAAATTTGAGACAATCAAAGTTTATGTATAGGATATTCCCCGAGCTGTCGGGCATTCGGAGAAATAATTCACCGAGGCGAAGCCGAGGTGATTATTTGGACGAATGGCCGACAGCGAGGGGAATATCTGGCTTAATCCTCAGTATTTAAAGAATAACAAGACGAAATTTAATTTTACCTATAGTATTACTTTGAAATTTGTCAATGACATTACAATGTATGATATATTCAACTAAAAGTCAATAAAAGTTTTAACAAAAAATGTGAACATGACCATTAAACAATTTCCGAATCTGTCAGACAAATAAAGATTTGTACGCAAATTCAGTTGCCACTTTAAATAGTGATCTGGATATTTGGAATTAAAATTGTCATTAAAAATGTGTCAATCGCCACCCCCCCCCCCCCCCCCCCCCCCCCCCCCCCCCCCCCCCCCCCCCCCCCCCCCCCCGCCCGCCCCATGAAATATGGCCAATCCTGCTATATATCCTACTTAGCTGTGCATTTATAAACCAATATGAACACAATATTTTTGACTCACATTATGTTATATCTCAGATAACACATGGGCGGAAGTCTAATTGACACCAGTGCATATGTGCATGGACACCTTCCAGTTACAACAAACATTTATTTTGCTTGGCCTGATACTGCTCGTCCTCGCTGCATTGTCACAAATCAAAATTGTCGCATTGAGTTGGTATGCACTGAGCCGCGTTGACAATCCAGTTATGATGAGTGGTTATCGGGATATCAGTTATAGGTAGCCCCAAACATGATATTGCCTTTGTCGCCGATTAGCTTACCACACGCTTTAATCTAATTAATTAACACGTCGTTCTCGGGCGCATTTGTAAATTGAATGTGAGAAGAGTGAATTTTGTCAGTAAAACGTGACGTGAACAAACTCCGCATTCGAACAGGGAATGAAGTAATTTTCTAAACTTTCTGTGTCGACGTTATCTAAATGGATATTACATAGTTATATGTTATCAGCATGGCGTTCATTTTATAAGCGAAATAAACATCACAAGCACCCGGAGGTAAATGACAATCCAGCCGATGATCAAACTGATGTTTTCCGTTAATATTGGAATAAAAAAATCTTTCGATGAGTCGTTTTCGTATTGTACTGTTTATCTGATTTATTTCCATGAATTCGAAGTTGGATTTACAAGGAGTTCTTGACCAACGTAAGTTATCGAATGAGGTTTATTTACTATAAATATATAGTAGTCGTTACCCGTATAAAACGATCTTCAATTTCAGCATTTTGACATCAAATTCTTAACATTTTATTAAAATCCATGTAATCAACGTAACTAATCCACTTAAGTTATAGTGTGGTGTACCCGACATTACGAACTGATTTGGATTATCAACATTTAAATATTTAGCATTTACCAGAAAATTATATCGTGCGAGTGATTCCGTGTTATAAGAAGGCTCCACCTTCGTAAGTTTTTCATTATTAGAACAAGTCTTCAAATACAATGCAAATGTGTCGTTAAAGATACGGGCGGCGTTGGCGGTGGGTATATGCTGTTAAAATATTCCCATCCGTCAAAAACCGCCATAAATAGTGAAATATAGACAGACTTTGTTCTTATAGCAATCAGAAATATGACATAAGCAGTATGTTATTGTCGATTTCTTCCCCTTTGGCATGTAAACAAAAGCAAAACATGTTACGTTTTCTGGCTTTTGTTTAGATCCGGATATGGTAAACATAAAGAGCGTTATTTATTACTGTTTTCCTGATATGGAAATAATAAAGAGCGTTTATATCATTGTGTATGAATAACCAATCGAATTGCTCTGTGTTATGTAAGAAGAGCACAACTTGTGTGTGTTTACGTACACCATCGTACGAAAATATAGTCGAATTTCAACAACTAATACAACCAGTATTAAACATATTTCGCAATAAATATGTTTTGAATGTTTGATACGCATAATGGCTTTTCGTGGATATGTTCAGATTATCGCAACACCGCGAAAAAGACAAATTAAAAAATATTTAATGGTAGTATTTGTTATCAGCATCAGTTTGCCCTAACATCATCAGAGAAATTCAGTAGGACCCAACCGCATCATAGCAGATTAGCAGGACCACTTGACCGTGTTGGAATATATTTTTTCTAGTCCGAATTGTCTAATTCCGAAATTAACAATTTCACATTCCGGTTTGTAACTGTTTTCTTTATGTTCTGGCGGAATCGACGATTATAAAATAATTTACCCCCCCCCCAAATAAGTGAATTCTTTAACTATTTCTAGGCTACAGCCTCCATACTTGAATGTGGGGAGATTTTTCGACCATTTCTTCGTGAAAATCA